>JARFIW010001638.1:17630000-18230000 GCA_036346225.1 Platerodrilus igneus | reverse complement strand
GTTAAGCTGACCAAATCTTCGATGCGATACTTCACTTATAACTGTATTTGTTGCGAGAAATGTGAGTGCTGTATTCGAAATTTAATTTATGAACTATCTGCTACATACTTAGACGTAGCCGGAAGAAAAGTAAATACCAAGCTAGCTATTAAATGCGGAGAGTGAGGGGGTTTACCTAAATACCAAAAAAACAAAGAATTAAAGCACATCCCCCACGGTTACCATTAACAAATACAAATAAATAAAGGATTCTGTACACACAAACTAAAGCAACAAATTAAGCATTATTATTTCAAAGCAAACAATTTTATTTTACGGACACTTCAGGAATTTAGATACGAATTGCGCATCTCTTATTTACAGCAAATAAAACTAATCAGTATTGAAAATGAATAGGTGGGAGCTTTTGTTGAACGTTTTTAAATTGTACATAATACCATATTGTAAGATAAACTAATCAGTTAAGCGAATAAACAAGCATGTTTAAAACAAGTACATCGCACCTGTCGAGCAATAATATCGAATCGCAGTAACCAACAATAGTCTTATAGTATCACGTTTTTTTATCATGTGATTGCACCAAAGACAAGTTGCATACCTGTATGTATCCTGATACTTAGCTCGCAAGCCATCGGGGTTGAGTCAGTATACATGTACTCTGCTACCATAATTGCAGCAGCAGTATAACGAAAGAAGTTGTTTTACATAACGAAAGCAGTTGTTTTACATAACGAACGCAGTTGTTTTACATAACGAAAAAAGTTGTTTTACATAACGAAAGAAGTTGCTTTACATAACGAAAGACCTCATTTGGCCTCCAGTGAATACAAGCAGGACACCTCCTAGTTGTTGAACAAGAAAGTCGTGCATCGGTTTTTGAAATACAGTGACGAATAAAATGTAGAAAACCCTTCGACGCACCAGCTGCAGAATCAAACTCAACAATGATTCAAACAACACGAATTCTAACTGCCAATTCCTAGCGTAGCGAAGCGCAATAAAATCGGAAACCTGGGTTTATATCGGATTGTGCGCGAGCATTATCTCAACAAAGTCGTTGCTTTTGCACCGTCGAGAAAACCCATTATACGCGGTCGTAATGTTTAACAAATTGAAGGTTACCAGTTTCATCATCCAGTTTCATCGCAGAACATTTCATTAAATCCAACTATTATAGTAAAGTTGAAGTACGGTCATGCTAGACCAATATTTTCTTATCGCTACGTTGAAGTAATTGAACTATAAACTCGATAATCGTAAATGCAAAGAAAGGATCCATATCATCTTGAAACACAACATTTAAACGGCCTAATTTTTATAAAATTAGATAAAACGGAATCATTCTAACAAGGAATATACGAAGGAGTTTTCAAATGAATATACAAAAAGATTATTTAAAAGGTATTCATAAAAATATGAAAAAGTATTTGTAACAGAAATACTTAAAAGAATAATTATAGGAGTGTATAAAAGGGGCGCATAATTAGAAAGCGCTAAGCCAAGTGTTCATTACACTTGAGCTCCACTACGGCGTAAAGCCACACGCAAATTACTCGCTAAAACCTTCAAGTTCCCCATGATATCTTCGTGCCAAGTGTTCTAGCTAAAGTGACCGCTGACACATTGTGCACGAAATAGGAAAACTGTTTGGCCTTGAAATATGTATACTAATAATTAACGCCTGATATTAGCAACCAAACTAGCATCTCTGTATTACGGTTAGACCACATGATTCCAATACAGATATTTATTTAATTGAAGATGTTTACTGGTATAATGGACTAGACAAAAGGTGTATACATACAACTAATAATTTATTGGTGCTCTGCAGTGGTCAAAAAAACTGTTACACACAGATAACAAATTCAATCGATTTATACCAACAGACCAAATCACAAAACGAAAAAGACGATTTATTAACGGATTAGGTAATATTATAAAAGCTATCACAGGCAATTTAGACAACCAAGATGCTGAACGATACGACAACCCAATACAACACTTAATCAAAAACCAGAATGACATAAAAACCATTGTTAGAAATCAAATATCCTTAACTCAGTCAACCATAGTAAAATTTAACGACACGAAAATTAGTAAAAAACCAAGACAGTATAACAAATAGAATACTAACCCTTGAATGTAACATGCAAACCACAATGTTAGGAATGCATGATTTAATAAAATTTAACACGATATTTAATCAATTCAACAAATTTTTGCCACATTAGAAAATGCTGTAACATTCGCTAAATTAAACACATTACACGCTAGTATTATAGAACCAATTAATTTATTAAATGAATTATTAGGAATTAGATCACTTATAGCTAATAGTAAACTACCCTTTGAAGTAACAGAATCTAACATACTGATATCTGAAAAAATAGTCATAGTAAAAGGTTATGCAAAAGATCATGAAATTACGTATTTAATAGAAATCCCCAGTGTAGAGATTAACACTTAAAATTATTATCATTTTTTTGCTTTCCCCATGAAAGTTACTAGCCATTGTAAGTTATTATCCATAAAACCAAGTTCCTTTTCCTGAATGAACTTAGGTATGGCTTCAGGAATGAAAAGTGCAAAGAAGTAGCACCTAGTCAATACTTATGTGAATCATTAACGACAACAGCTATTCAAACAGATAGTTCCTGAGAAGTATAATTATTAAGATTCTCTAATCCCTATGAGAATTGCGAGCCAAAACCGGTACAAATTACAAACATGAAAATTCAGAAGGTCACGGACAACAAATGGATTGCTGTATTTCCGCAAGAAGTAATCGCAACCGCCCGTTGCAACCAAGACGAAATCAGTCTAGCCTTAATTAGAAGTAAAGTAATCACTATAAAAGAAGATTGCTATTTAAAATTAAAAAACGAAATTATTCGAGTATATCAAAACCCAGCAGTAACGAAAAAATTTGCAAATTTACCCGAACTACAGTTCAAGAATACACAAACCAAAGACGACGAAATCATCAAGAAACCAATGCAACTAGAACATCTAGACCTAGACGACCTCAACCAAGCCGTAAAATTAATGGGCAGTTATAAAGAACACTTAAGTGAATTAAAGGTGCCGAAATTGCATTACAATAATATCAGTATTTGGACAATTTTATTGATTATTGTAATAATTTTATTAACTGAATGTTTATTGTACAATATGTATCTTAGATATAAAAACAAGGAAACAAATTTTAGTCATAAGAAACAAGAAACAGAGGTAAATAAAAAATAATGAATGAGTCCTTAGGGACAATGAGTTTTAAAAATTAAGTAAAACCTTTAATTTTCATCTACGTCGGGAGGAGTTACATATCCTCCAAATCAATATATATATATATATATATATATATATATATATATATATATGTATATTTAAATGAAACTATTAAGTCTTAAGAATAGATTGTTATATTGTATAATTGAAGGACACATTATAAAAGGTTAATGGAAGTTCATAAACCAGACATGAGAACGGAAACAGTTACCTTGTATTCCAGACGTAACGTGACACTGCAAGTGCAGATCACAGTAAGACAGCAATTATTAAAATTAAGATTTTTAAAACGCAATACTTTGTATTGTATCAAGAAATAGTAGACATGAGATCTGCATTTCCCACAAGTGATGTAAGAGCAGGGATAGCCTAAATACCTTTAAGTGCTCAAGATGGCCAGTCAGTATCGGGCTTCACAACTTTAACATTGTTGGTTGTTCAAGCTACTCATTCTAGTTTTAATTAATTTAATCAGTGAATAATAACTTTGATTATTTTTGATTTTAATACGTTAATGAACATAACGTACCTGTTTTTGAAACCAATTGTAATTTCTCATTAAATAAATTTGATAGGAGATTTTTTGGAAAAAAGTCTTTATTAAAAAGAAGCTCCAAGAGGCCCAAAACTTATCTCGCGGCTTTTCACTGTTTGAGTTTAAAACTGTGACCCCCCCTCCCTTTTGAATCCCACTATTTTGTGGTCATACAGATGCCTACGCCCAAGGTCCCGAGTTCAAATCCCGACACGGCCACTTGAAAAATGTTAGGCTAGAATTTTTCACAAAATTACACCCTCGTTCGGATGAGAAGTAAAATGCAGGTCCCGTGTGTGAGTGTTGTCACGCACGTTAAAGATTTCTATCTAGCAAAATTTTTCAGGTAAAAAAAAACTCGCTTCCTGGCCAATGTAGTACCTTCGGGTGGAGCATTGGAAAATCACATGTAAGGTCATACAGATGCGGCGGCTCCGTGGCATAGTTCGTATGCGTGTGACTACTAAGCCCAAGGTCCCGAGTTCAAATCCCGACACGGTAAACTTGAAAAATGTTAGGCGAGCATTTTTCCTAAAAATACGTCCTCGTTCGGATGAGAGGTAAAATTGAAGTCCCGTGTGTGAGTGTTGTCACGCACGTAAAAGATCTCTACCTAGCTTGGAACAGCAAGGATTCGGCAAAATTTAAAATTTTCCAGGTAAAAAAATCGCTTCCTGGCCAATGTAGTACCTTCGGGTGAAGCATTGGAAAATAATATGTAAGGTCATGCAGGTGCGGTCCCTGTATGAGCTCGATGTCGACTTTATTTTTGTTTAGTAATTTAACGAAGTTATTTGCGGCGCCTTTGCCTTTTCCTAAATTAATTTGCCCACATTCAGTCTTCATGCTTCTTGGAACATTGTGTAATGGCCTAGAGTCCACAGTCGATGTCCCTGGTGATGGCTGCCTTTAGACGCTGCATCGTGGGGCACCTGCTCGACTTGGCGTAGTAACACGTGCCGACCGCAACCCTGCAAACCCTGTCGTTCGATCTCGCACAAACCACTCAACCTGGAACTGCCGCCTACAGTTCTTGAACTCGTGCCCCAACTCGGCGCAGTTACCGCAAAGCTGCACCCGCTCTTTGCATATCGTTGACCTACGACCGAACTCGTAGCAACGATGGCACCGGATGATTGAGAAATTATCCCGTGTCCAGACTACGCACCACCCCAGATTGACCGTGTCCTCTAACCTCTGATGAGACCTCAAAAACGACGCTAGCCAACGAATCCCTGGGTTCCCTGCCGCCGAACCGGAACTTCTCCTTGACCTCAAACCTAAGCCCTTGAAGCGGGGGTTCTGAGCAACCAACCTCTTCACGAGTTCTTCAGTCTTCGTTTCTCTCTCTACTTCAGTGCACGATGCGTGGCCTCATCTTCTCGATCGTCCTCGCCGTCAGAGCCTGACAAGTCCCCCTACCGTCGACTGCAACCTCCTGGCGTCTTTCGGACCAGCACACTCAACAACAAGGCCACAACAAACCTATAAATCTAATTAGGCCGTTGTACATTCGTAGTAATGTTTATTCGGTATTATTAGCATCTTCAGGTTGTCCAGGTTCTTCCGGGGTTGATTCCGTTGGCCTTTTCGGTCTTATTGGTGTCTCCTGTGCACCGGTTACTTGTGTAGCTTGTATTATTTGTGTAGGTGTAATGGGTGCGATCTGAATAGTAACCTCACTTAACATGTGATCCCTTGGTTCAACCTGATTATCTTGAACGGTGCCCCTGTATATTTGAGGGGGAGGGGGGAGACGTTCAATTGGAATTTTTAAATTCTTATAAAAATATGCGATAGTCTATATTGGCCAAGACATGAGTTTTTTACCTAAAAAATTTTGAATTTTGCTGAACCCTTGCTGTTCCAAGCAAGGTAAGGATCTTTAACGTGTGTGACAACACACACACGGGGCCTCCATTTTATCTTTCATCCGAACGAGGATGTAATTTTGTGAAAAATGCTCGCCTAACATTTTTCAAGAGGACCGTGTCGGGCTTTCAAGGCCCCATTCTATGTTATTACCTCGTTTTACTATCACATGTAAGGTATGTGAAGGGGTTAAGCAGCCTGTGACTGCCAAGGATCCCCCAACATTTAGATATTTGCCGTATTAAAACTTTTCCAGGGAATACTTTTGCACAATTAACATTAATTGAGAATATTTCAAGACCAAACCCTGCAGTTGTTTATAATAATCATGTTTAAGTACAGTTATTCTTTCGTCATTAACTTTTCCATCTTGGGGCTGGTTGAATGCATACCTCCGTTGATTTCTATTCTGAGCGAGCCTACACATTCCCTGAAATTCCCATATACTACATCTTTCACTATCTGTGTGCAATAGTCTAATCTAGGCCTATCTTTACTTCTCTTTTTCCTATCTCTGCTACTAGTATATTCGGTACTATTCCCTCATGTCCTAGTATGTGGCCTATCATCCTATCTCTTCTACTTTTTACTGCTTTCCACATATTTCTTTCTTCCCTTACCATTTCTAATATCTCTTTGTTCTTAACTTTGTCTGTTCATAACATCTTCATTATACGTCTGTAGCACCACACTTCAAAGGTTTCTACCTATTTCTTGTCTGCTTCTCCTATTGTCTAGGCTTCACAGCCATACAGGGTTATGCTTTAAGTAATCTTTTCCTTGTTTTTATGTTTGTTGTCTTTGAACACAGTAGTTGCTTTTTCTTGTTAAATGTAGCACGACCTTGAGCTAATCCTTGTGTTATACTAGTATCTTTTGTGCTTTTTCCATCTTCCGTAATTTGGCTTTCTAAGTAGCAGAAATCCTTAATCTCTTGTAGGTTTTCGTTATCTATTTGTATTCTTGTTTTTGATTTATTTTCCTCTCTTTGGCATACTAGAACTTTAGTTTTATTTTTGTTAAATTTCATACCATTCCTCTCAGTTAGAACTGTTTCCATTTCATTAAGAGCAGCTTCTAACTCTTCTTTGCTAGATGCTAATACCGCTATATCATCTGCAAATCTAAGCATATCAATCTTTTGTCCCTGTATAGTAATTCCAAATGTCTTCCTGCATTTGATAGTATTCATTGCCTCTTCAATGTACAAGTTAAAAATTAATGGGGATAGGGCACATCCCTGTCTCACCCCTTTCCTAATATTTACTTCTTTACGTTCCTGCTCCAACGCTATTACAGCTGTTTGCCCTTTGTATTAGCAATGTACTATCCGTCTATCCCTAAAACCCATTCCAAATTCTTTTGAGTATTTCGAACATTTTTTTCAATTTTACATTGACGAATGCTTTTGCCAGATTTACCAACCTTATATACACGCTTTTCCCCTTTTCTATTGTTTTCTCCATTATCACCGTTAGAGCAAAAATAGCCTCGTGTGTTCCTCTGTTTACAACCGCTCTTTCCCTACCCTCACCTACCACTGCATTAAAATTCCTCGTAATTTTTAAATTTTCATGTTCTTCTACGTATCTTAGTATGTCTTCGATATCTTTATAGATCACCTCCACCTCTTCGTCACTGTAGCTAGAGGCGGGCATGTATACTTGTATTATTACTGTCTTTACCGGTTTAGATCTAATCTAACCATGAGTACCCTTTGGTTCTTTTGTAAGTAGTTTTCTACACGTCGTCCTATCTTTTTCGCATAACTATCCCCACCCCCAAATTTCCTTTCTCTTATCTTGTATGAATTACCCTAAAGTCTCTACTCCAAAAATTCCCCGCCTCTGGCCAATGGACTTCGCTGATCCCTACTATGTCTAGTGCTAACCTATCCATTTTGATTTTCAGGTTTTCTACCTTACCTACTTGCTTCATACTTCTGACATTCCACGCTCGTACTCGCAGAATATTCACGAATCTTTTTTTATACTTTCGGATCACATCTCCCGAAGTAGTCCTGGTCCGGAGATCCGAATGGGGGACTATTTTACCTCCGGAAGTTTTTACCCCAGAGGATGCCATCATCTTTACTAACAATTTCTGTACGCAGTGTACTTGGGAGGTAATATGGTGGTTTCTCGTTGACTTCCACATCGCAGTAGTGTCTTAGAATGACATACCGACCCCTATGGTCTCTGCCACTCTGAGTACCGAAAAAGATGCTGCCTCTTTCGCAGACCTATCTTAGCCTGGTTCCTCACTAAAATCCCCTCTAATTTGGTTAAACGTATAGTTTGGCTCGTTAGCTTATTGAAACGCCCAGGCCATTATACCCGTTCTAGTATTTTAGAACTTCGTCAAGGTGAAGGTCCGTTCAGAATAGTCACTACTTAATATAATTAAAAAATGTAAACTATAATTAAGTGGTACCAGTGGTACCAACACGCTTGGACTCTTAAAACATTGCTACTGTGGTCCAGAGATGAATTGGATCATGGATCAAGTGGGTCAGTGGGTCCAAGTGGTCAATTTTTTTGTTTGGGTCACCGGATTAATGGCTTCTGTGTATCGACCCAAATTGACCCGATGACCCAAATTGACCCGGCGACTCAAATTGACCCGGCTACCCAAATTGATCCGGTGACCGAAATTGGCCCGGTGACCGAAATTGTTTCAGTGATCCAAATTAATAAAGTGACATTGGTTTTCTCTAGGTAAAGCTATAGTTTAGTGAATTTTCAGGTCAGTTTATTAAGTACGTTCATAAAATTATACATAAAGTTATTAGTTCAATTAGTTACTTTCTACACGCACTTTAGATTTTAAACAGCAGACCGAAGAAGAACTGCGGAATTTTATAAGCAATAATACCACTTGTCGACAAAAAGTTGTAGGAAAATTCAAAGAAGAATTTAATGGGGATCTAGTATTATAATTTGTTGGTAGTAGGGCTAAGTCCTACTGTATTGTAAGCGAG
Source organism: Platerodrilus igneus (assembly GCA_036346225.1). Taxonomy (NCBI): domain Eukaryota; kingdom Metazoa; phylum Arthropoda; class Insecta; order Coleoptera; family Lycidae; genus Platerodrilus; species Platerodrilus igneus. Next base: position 18,221,325 of record JARFIW010001638.1, on the reverse strand, counting down.
AAAGACAGGATTAAAAAGATTAAAGGGGTCTCACGAAGTGTAATCAAGTAAAACCGCAGATGCTACAACCTATAACGAGCATATATCCTCAAAAGGAGTGGGCATGCAACTACGCAGTAGTGCGTGGGCGAATAATGATTCTCTCCAATAAGAAATTAAAGTTTCCATGTACGTAGCACCAGTCATTGGGAAATGGTAGAAATGCGGAACCTATAAAGGCAATTATTAATTGTGGTTTAAAAAAATAGTAGTGTTCGTGGACTAAATAAAATAGCTTAAACTGATTAATGTATATGGTTACATATTCTCGTACACATCCAGAAGCATCTGCTTACGTCCGTATACGGACATGGCGATGACAGTAGTTTTTGTTTAACAACTAGTAGGAAAGATACGTTAGGTGTTAGTGTGTGGAAGCCCATAGGATCGTTGTATTCAAAAAGAACGATATGGCGGAATGTATGGTGGTCCCCGTTAGAATAATCGAAAGTGGTTAATCGATCGGATTAGATGTTTAAATATGCAAAAGTGTAAAAGCCTACATGAGCTAAATTTAATTATCAGACAAAAAAGTGCGCGATGTGCTATACGTTTAAAGAAAGTATAGAATGGTGCTTTGCAGTGCTCCTAGAAGTAAAGCAACTACTAGAATAACCGTAGCGCGGAGAAGGGGTATGCATGTATTGTACAGTGCACTGTTAGTTTACGCGTAGCTCGGATGTGTAATTGATCATGGCTTATAGATCCTCCGGGGAAGGGTGGGGGTAAAATTCTAAGACCTTTGTCGCTTGAAAAAAAAGTTTGAAAATTATCAGAACGGGGGCGGGTCGAAGTATAAGTTAGATGGATGATTGACCGAGTTTTTTCTACCTTTTACGAGGGAATCGGAAGTTGACAAACATCGAGCATTTAATTCTGTATTTAGGCGATATCGAGTACTTGCCGGTTCTAGAAATCATTACGTGCTACCGACCGCTATGCGGAAGATTTGGTTCTAGGAAATGAACAACCTACGAAAGTACGGTATACTTGGTATTAATGCTAATTGGTTTAGTGACCGCGTTTGTGCACTCTTCGAGTGTCTTCGACAATTTTCGATTGTTTCCAAAGAAAATATTCAAACCTACCATTTCCGAAAATATGATGCAGAGGTTATTTAAAATTAAATTGCTTTATTAGTAAGTATTCTGTAGACAACAAGTTTGGCATTCCCTTAGTAAAGGTTTAAAGCGTTTTATTAAGTTTTTGTTTATAGTAGCACTGCATCTTCTACCACACGACTTGCAACCAATTTGTGTGCGTGTGCTACCACCCTTTTGGATTTTTAATATGTACGCGATGCGATTATTGATCCGTATAACATGGAAAACGTTTTCCGGTGTTTCTACTAACTGCATTCGCACCAACGACGATGCCAACCGGGTGCATGCATTGGCGCTAAATGTACTGGACAAGCAGCAAGGATTGGCAAAGGATGACGTTATTTAGTTCCCCGCTGAATCCTCAACATCGTTCGGCCGTCTTCGGAAACCTTCGGTATGCATTCTATAGGGTACATAAAGCAGGTACGCAGGAGTAAACTCTTTAGTTATAAGTTAGTTCGCTTACAAGTTTAACCAAAGTCCTTAAGTGCGGATTTTGTTTTGTACTAAAATGGTACCTGCAAACATTTTCAATGCAACTCTTGCGGTGCTTCCTATACCTGGAGAAATGCTCTCAAACGGCACCAGAACAAATGTCTTGGTGTAACATCGTTGACGGTTAAGCTTATACATCCGTCCACAGCAAAGTACTTATACTGTGGGTTTTGCGGTATCGCTCTTACGAGGCGTCGCCGTGGATCAATGTAGTAAGCGTAAGACTACGGATCCCAAGGTCCTGGGTTCAAATCCCGACACGGCCGACTGCTTGAAAAATGGCAGGTGAGCATTTTTCACAAAAATTACGTCCTCGTTCGGATGAGAGGTTAAATGGAGGTCCCGTGTGTGAGTGTTGTCATGCACGTTAAAGATCCCTACCTTGCCTGGAACGGTAAGGGTTCGGCAAAATTCTAAATTTCCAGGCAACAAAAAACTCGCCTCCTGGCCAATGTAGTACCCTCTGGTGGAGCATTGGAAATGTAAATGAACGGTATCGCTCTTACGAGAATGGACAACTTACAGCGACACAAGGAAAACAGCACGGTATGTCATTAAGCCGTAAACGTTCAGCTCCGCCAGCTGCTAAAGGGTCTTGTACGAAACAACCACGAATCATGTGTAAAGTGTGCGACATGGAGGTGTTAAAGTCTGCATACCCTGGTCATCTACGGAGCAACAAACATAAAAATGCATCAGTTACCGCTACTAGCGACGATGGTGTAGAAATGGTTAGCACAGCGTTTAACAACCGTATGGCTAGCTATCGCATAAAGAACGCCAGTGTCGACAATGGAGTGTCCGAGTTTCTTTGGAAGCAGAAAGAGCGATTTATTCGATTAATTAATGAAAAAAGAATACAACATACAGCAATAAAAGTCTATTGCGAACTCTACGGCGTCTACAGAAAAATGGTAGAGGAGACTACCGATGTGAAATCTTTTAACACAAAAAATATGGTTATAACGTCTTCTAGTAATCTGGAAAATATGTACGAGGTTTTAAGCGAAACAATGAGAACAAAATCAGAGGAATTTGAAACATGTGGGACCGGTTGGTCTTTAGAAAGGTGCTTTATTTAGAAATAAATATTAATAAGTATAAACCGATATGAGAAGCTCTAGGTTAAGAATAAAAATTGTGAATATGTATTTAGAAATGTGGTTTACAAAATTTAAACTGTATTAGTAAAAATAGTCTGTAATAGAAAGTTTTAAGAATGGTTTTTAGATTTTCTTTTAGGTATGAGCTGCAGAAAATTTTTAAGTTAGAGGGTGTGTGTAAAATGGTAAGGGGTGGTTCGATTTTAAATCTGTTTACAGATTCGAATTCTGCATAAAATTCTAGACTAATTTGATGTATTGCATAACTAAAAAATTTATAAGGACGGTCAGAAATCGCTACCGGTAAAAAATCTTAAAATGGGGGTAGCTCCCTGGGAGATGATGCAATCTAAAAAATTCCTGGAAATTCGGGTAGCTAAGAAAATTCTAATATTAATTGATACCAAACAAGGTACATTTATCTCGTGGGTGGAAATGTGGAGAAAGATTTATCTCGCAGAGGGCATATGTGTAAAACTGTAAGGGGTGGTACTATATCAAATCTGTTTATATATTTGGATTACGCGTTAAATTCTAGACTAATCTGATGTGCCGCATCTATAAAAAAATGTTTAAGGACGGTCAGAAATTGCTGCCGGTAAAAAATCTTAAAATGGGGGTAGCTCCCCGGGGGATGATGCTATCTAAAAAATTCCTTGAAATTCAGGTAGCTGAGAAAATTCTAATATTAACTGATACCAAACAAACAAGGTTTATCTCGAAAGATGTAATGGCTAGTCGAAGAAAACTATTTGGTTCAGAATGTTAGCGGTAAAAAAATCTAAAAATTGGGGTAGCTCTCTGGGGGGTGATGCTATCTAAAAAATTTAAAGAGATTCGGGTAGCTGAGATCCGAGCAAGGAGAGAGCAGGAGGAGCAAGGAGGAGATTTCTTTAAAATAAGACTTTATAGTGCGATTTTACATGTAAATTTTGTCCAGATGTGTGTGGAAATGAGGGATTCTGGTGGAAATGAGGCGGCAGGAACCCCAAAAAACACTTACTTGGGTCATATACCTATTTGTGTCAGTGAGTCATGGGTCACTTTTTCGGTGACCCATTTCATCTCTGCTGTAGTCATTCTTTATTGCGAAGTTGGCATATTTCTACTACTGTGGAACTACGATTTGAAGTATTTGGTTTGTGTTGCAGATTGTATACATAGGAAATAATGGCTATGCTTCTACAAATTTGGTATGTTTATAAGTTAGAAGTAACCTTAATTCTTGTTTGCTGGGATAGTTTATCGTTGATTTCCATCAAGAGGTATAGAAGATCTTTCAACGAATATTATCGGCGAGAAAAAACAGTTGTCCTAGTTAGTCGCTGGTTACAACCAATATGGAAATTCTTAGGACCTCACTACTCTGCTCAGAAGGGTAGTACTACTAGGAGCTAAAGCATAACGTTGATTCTCCATTGTATTATAAACAGCATAGCGAGTTATGCGTATAAAATGTTCGCCTACATTATTCATTAAAATGAATCAAAAGTTTGTAAGAATAATTATGCGTATTTATTAAGTCACCACTTAGAAATGATTGTTAGCCCCACTAAAAAGAATGCTTTACTCATAGAATAAATATAAACAGTCGTTATGTATACAATATTTCTAGTAAACCACGTTTCCTAAAATACATGTTAAATAAATTCATAACCGACGATTGATTCACTAATTGTAGATTTAGCCTTGACGTACATCTTTCTAACTAAATAAGAGATAAACCGACTTCGTTGAACTAAAAACTTCAGAAATATAGAATTATAGATAGGTACTACGTGAGAACCATACCTTTTCGAGCAAGCTGAGTCACTGTGGTAATTTGCAGTATGATAAGGATATAGATAAAGAATTCGATATAGACGAACCCTCGTTCTAAGATAGAACTTTATACTAAATATTAGTTCTTGCTATACACATAGAAGTTTGTGATCTTCCACTAGTGTCCAAAACAAACTACCCCTGACTGTAAAATGTATTCCATCAGTCTTTTGGTTGCAGCGTTCGTGCTATTGCAATGTTACGGTGTAGAAAGTAAGTAGACGATTGTATATTTATATAAAAATGTGTAAATCCAGATATTGGATATAATTTATTACATAACTGGCACACCACGTTTTCGTTTATTGCGCAATAAACTCTGATAATTTTAATGCAACAAATCAAAAACTGTTTCACAGCAATAAACAGTGAATTAATTTTTTAGAAATATTTGATTTTAAAATTATTGGATTTATCGTTAGCGAAGGGACAAAAGTCTGGAAACATATTTAGAAAGAAACCAACTTTTGTAGTTATTAGGTATATTTTTTTCGAAAATATTCCGAAGATAAATTGCAATTCTTTTAATAGTTTCAACTTTCGGTAGCCATCTTAAATCTTTAAAACAGATTTAAAAGTATTTTGCATATAGCTCCTCGTGAAAAACTTGTCGATGTAGTACTACCGTTAAAGGTTTTTGAAATATTTGAAAAAAAAGTTCAAACGTAATTGGCGGCTCGTAGGGAAAAAAAATTAAGTGCAGAAATTGGAGGTTTAAGATATTTGGTATTTAGATTTAGAGCTTATGCATTTTGCTAGTAATGAAGTCTCAGAAAAACCTTTTAGGCTGTCTATTTTGAAAACATATTTTTTTAGTTGATATTTTCAGAATAATTGAACTGCTTCTATTTCCAAAAATATACGAGTTGTACCTTTCCTCACTTTTTTATAGCAAAAATTTGACTTGACTTCTTTTCACAATACGGTATCTTTTTACTTCACAAAAATAGTCACCTTCATTTTATTTGTCGCAATAGCATAGTTTTACATTACATTTACAAAATTGTATCTAATTGATTAACACCCCATGAGAAAATATTACTCATTCTCGTTATTACCGTATGAATCTATTGTATCAGTGACATAAGTCTTGATAAACTGGTTTCTGTAGAAGTCGGGAAAATTTTTATCACTGTTTGGCAGGAGTTCCAGTAAATACTGTTTCTTCGTTACTTTTTGCAACAGCTGTTTTGTAGGAATGTGGAAGTGTCGGTGCTTTTGCTAAACTACCTTTTTGGTGCAGGTAATTAATTTTTCTAAATGGTTCGATTTCAATAATGCTTGTTTTGTATTATTTAGCTCCAATTCATTGAGAGTATCTCAACCACTTTGTATTTCCACAGAATTTTCTCGTCATTTCGTCGAATTGCGTTTGAAAAGAGTTTTGTTTGACCAGAGTAGAAAACTCAAAAAATCATTACGGTTTATTTTTCTACAATGAATGGTTTAGATTTTCTACAGGCACGCACGAATTCTATCCAATTTTGGGTGACCGATAGCAACTTAATCTCTTTTTCATGTTTTCGATGACAGAGATAAGAGTCACACTCCATGTAAGTGTGACCCGGAACAAGAAATTTATACTTTATATACTCAATATCATGATTCGTTTCATCACTGTGAAAAACATCAGAGCAACCTGTAAATTCTTGTTCTGAAAGGCATGTATCAGAATAAAGGGTAACTTCTTTAATGTTATCAAAGAAGTTGACAAAAAATGTTTATAAATATAAGAAGCTACGCCCAGCTAGGGTTTCGTACCACATGTAACAAAAACAGCTTGTCGCTGAAGCTACGAATTGTAAAATTATAAGTCCACAACTGTATTTTGTAGAATGCCATTGATATCTCAATATAAGGGGATGGTAGAAATTGCTGCAGATTAAAAGTATACACCAGTTTAGAGTAATCGTTTACTGTTTGTTCTTTGTCTCTTTTCTTAGCTTCCTACGCTGTTCATTGGTGAGCATTTGATTCTTTTCATCGTTCTTCCATTTGAGAACCATCAGAGCTTTTTATAAGCAAATAGCCCAAGCCCTAGGAGCGATGATTTCGCAAAAAAAAGTTTGCGGAAAACAAAAATAAATTTTTTGTAAATTTTTTCAAAAAAAATTTTCCCCATGGTTATTTACATGGAAAGAGCCAAATATTTATGCCAAGTTTGTCCAACCGAAAAATGTGAACCGAACATATTACCCCAAAAATATATTACTGCGAAAATATCACTATACTCGAAAAATATCGCATGAACCAAAAAATATTACACTACCTCAAAAATATCGCATTATCCCAAAAAAATCGCATTGTCGCAAAAATATCATTTTTTCATGTTTTAGGTCATTGTAAGACCTCAACCTGCCCCAAAAAATCTCATTTCACCCCGTAACAGGATTTATAGATAACAAGTTGGACGCAGGCATATGGAAATACAGTACTTAAATTTAGGTTAGGTTTTTTCTAAGTATGCGGAAAGTGAGAATGTGTACCCAAGATTCCTTCTAGGTACGCGGAAAGTGAGACTGTGTACCCTGGGTTCCTTCTAGATATGCGGAGAGTGAGACTGTGTACCATAGGTTCCTTCTAGGTATGCGAAAATTGAGACTGTATCTTAAGTTCTATTTAGGGGTGGGGAAGGTGAGATTTTGGTAAAATTGTAGATTTTCCGGCATGGGGTAAGCTGAGATATTTTGGGGGCAAGTTGAGAAAGTCTTAGAATGGCCTGGAACGTGTACAAACGCAATAAAAAAATGAGATCAGAAAAAAACTCACATTGCTCCCAAAAATAAGGAATTCAACAAGTTTTAATTTAAGTCATGTCAACCTTTATTCATGTGTAAATAAATATCAGTTTCCAGAAATCAAAGACACAGTAAAAATATAACTATGATAACTATTATTAGAAATCTGAAGTTAATATATAAAGAATAGTGAAATATTCATGTAAGAATTAATCGGTAATTATATCATTATTGGCATTAAAACGAGAGTAGAGGTTAGAAACTATTCGCATCGTGATCAATAAAGATAACAAAACATGAACGATTATTAAGTACGTATTAAAAAGAAAACAAAATTAATTGAAGTCAAAGTCCAGGTTTTCAATATCTCCAATTCCAGAAGTTTCGGCGTCGATTTTCTCTTCATTATCAACTGCAGGGTCATAGAGATCTCAAGCCAGCATAAAGAACATGACCAGAGGGTCCTGTTGAAGATCTTTAACCATTTTTAAAAACATGTATCTAGACAAATACCCCCGAGAAAACCTTTCTGCCGATTTGCAAACAGAGAACTTGCTTTTGCATTACGCCTAGACATTTATAATCATAAATTAATTAAACAACAATGAATTATTTCATTTAATCGTTACCAGCTTGATTCTATAGCATTTGTGTGAACTTCTGCTTCCGGATCTTTGAAATGCAACGAGTGGTTAACTTGCAAATGAGTATATTTGAGATGCTCAACTAGTCCCGAGTATCCTTTCCAGCAATCGGAATAGATTGTTGTTCCTTCAGCAATGAACTGTTCAATACAATTCAGAAGTGTCTCTGAAGTGCGATCTTCGACAACAACCATAAAAGTTTTGCTCGATCATCTTTCAATGCCCCCGAAACCCCATGCTCCTTCGACTATGTGACCTCGATGGTATTTCCGTTTCCCAAACTTTGATTCGTCTATTTCAACGCTGCAAATGAGACAAGAAAAGTTTTAATCTATTAATCTAGATGCTTTTAACGAAAGGATCTATCGAAAATTATTAGCTACATTTTGCCGGGACCTCCAATTTTACTGGCGTTCGTTATAAATGCATCGAATGAATACTACTTCCCGAAAAAAACTACTCCAGTCAACGGCGGTGTGGCTTGCGATCCTCAACTCCTTTATAATAAATTTCAGGCGGCACTGTTCCACCCAAAGATGACACAAGCCAACTATTTTCCAAATTGGAAGGTTCGATTTATCGAAAAAAGTTTTGGATCTGACTGATAACCTGGAATCACAAAACCCAAATTTTAATTTTAGTTTATTTGTTTTCAAATTTATTATGAATTAAATAAGTCAAATTTCTAGTCTGATTGATGTTTTAATTTTTGGAAGCTATCCCAGGGCAAACACAAGTCGGGTGCAGTTATAATCGTGGATAGATTAAAACTAATTACTTACCTGTTGCCACACTTGATTAGCTTTTGCTTCCGTTCGGTTATTTTACCACTGCACATCCATCGGACTCCATCAGCTCTACTTGCATCGGATAACAACTTAATGACACCGCTGCAGTTAGGGACTGTACATTTAATTTCTGTGTATTTCTGGGTGACCCCAAAATGCCGGAATTGTGCCACCATTTTTCCCTTATTTCTCCAATCAAATACCACGTCCAAATTAATTTGATTCATTTCGATTTAATAAAAGTCACGACTAGTTTTGAATCACTTTAAAAAAGTCGAGTTGACACACACACACCCACGCACGGACGCACGCACGCACGCACGCACGCAAGCACGCAAGCACGCAAGCACGCACGCACGCACGCACGCACGCACGCACGCACGCACGCACAAACACACACTTGTTTGGTCCATATATAATTATCAATTATACTACAAATTCAAACCTATTATAATACAAAAATTAGAGGAGAACACTTTGGTCGTGACTCTACTGTATAATGTTTACCGTGGTAGACAGAACGTTCTCTCTTCCTCCTACCGCTTCCCGTCTCACATTGCCACGCAATGTTAATATCAGGTGTAAATTTTTTCACCAAATTAATAAGATATAATTAATAGGAGGAAGCTATACTTCCTCAAATTTAATACAATTAGTTGTGCCATAACTATTATTACCGTTATGGTTAATATTGTGTTCCTTGTAAAAATTATGAAAATTAAATGTGTATAGAATTTTTAATAAGGTGAAATTTTAGGCTAAATAGGAATTTGTTGATATAACTAGGTTAGGTGGGGGCTGAAATTTAAAAAGCGAGAGTTTAGTCAGATTGAGGTTCCGTGGCTAAACCTAGCTTAATTTTTTAGGGGAAAGAAAATGTTAGATTTTTAGGATGCCTTAAGATTTTTGGGTTATCTTTAGAGATAATATATTTTTTGGGTAGTATGAAATTTGTAGAATAATCTATTTTGAGATAATATGAAATTTGTAGGGTAATATGAAATTGTTGAGGTAATATGAAATTTGTGGGGCGATATTTTGGGGAATCATGATACATTTCGGTTTGCAACGAGTTTTGAGTTGGAAAAACTTAGCAAAAATATTTGGTTCTCCCCATGTAAATAAGCATGGGAAAAATTTTTTTGGAAAAATTCACAAAAAATTTATTTATAATTTCCGCAAATTTTTCTTGTGGAATCATCGCTCTTAGAATCTAGGCTATTTGCAAAAAATTTGATTAAAATTGGTGAAGTTCTATTATACTGCATTTTTACCGGTTTAAAATTTTTTATGCCAGTGCTTCTAAACTGAGTGTCATAAATTTTTTGAGGAGCAGGTTTTTTATCAAGATGTAGCTATAGCTTGTGTGCGGTGTATATTTTTTGTAAAGTGTAGCGAGCTGGTAGATATTTTCTACTTGAATCATTTCTGGTGTAGCGACTCTCATCCGTAGGGGTAATCGAAATATGAGACGACCAATTCTATATCTCTTTGGAGTTTTTTCATAAGGAGCACATTTCCCTCTCAGATCAGGATGAACTATTTTGAAAGTAGAAGCACCTATGTTTTTCATTACTGAAGTAACAAACCTGTTAGGAACATCAATGTAATTAAAAAACTTCTCTAGTAAATTTGTATCTTCATTCCATTTGTATTTAGAAAATACTCATTTGTAGACATCCAAGTTTTGTTTTTTCCTTTAGTCTTTTTTACTTGTGTTTTTATCTTTAGTTGTGTTCACTTCTGCAATATAACACACTCTCCGGTTAGTTTCTCCAGTACTCAAAAACTGATTAAAAATTCTCGAATTTTGAAGATATCTAATTTTTTCTGGCTTTCATCCTCAAACTAGGAAGTTCTCTCAATTGCTTCTCTTTAATTGTTTTCCTCTTCTTAGTGACATGCTCCTTCTCAGAATTCTTAAGCTTCTTTCTTTCATTTCTGATTTCTCTAGTTTTACGTTTCTTAATCCTTCTATTTCTTTTTTCAACTGAACTATCATCTTTTATAATCGAACGATTGTGCCCAGCCGCTTGATGTGTTACAGTTATATTATTTACGATGTGCATTTTCATGTTTCTATTGAAGATTACATTATCACAAATTCTTGCCCCCTCAAGAAAATTCTTCATCGCTGTCATATCGCGAACATAATTAAGATCTTGATCGAAATAGTCAATTGGGTCACTTGAGTCTGAATTCACAAAATTGTAAGGGTTCTTCCATAGCTAGTAGTGAACTGACGTTTAAGCTCACATTTTTTTGCAGCAAAAACACTTCCTTCAACAGATTGGTTTTCGGAAGGTACTTCGATTTCTTGGCGAACTTCTGTTGACAATAGCAGTAACTTTGAATACAAACTGTAGATAGTAATAGTTTTAATCGCATTTTAATATTCGAATTTGTACAATATTTTTTCATCGACCGTACTTTAATAAAATGAAAAATTATAAACTTGATCGACAGTGACACATACTGATTGCGGATACGTTATTTTGTAATAGTGACAGACAAACGCGCCATTTTGTTTGTAGTTTTATGTATATATGTTTGACTACTGATAATAAAAAAGTTTATTAATAGAAAGCAATTAAAAAATCATTCGCTGATAGGAGTCATTAACGAATGTTTTTCTATACATTAATAATGTGTAAATATACGGTCGACGAAAATATATTAAAACAAAAACAAAACAATGACTGTAAAAATCGAATCAGTCTTACATCGATCTCTATTAAATACTTTATTCAATTAAACAATAAAATTTTTCGAGCTGTGTACAAGATATTATGCCCTGAGAGCTTCGACCATAATGTATGTTGATTGGATAAAAATTCGTATTGTAAAACCGATCTTCCTATAAGAGTTATGTTATCAGGATAGTCATTTCCAGATTAATTTTACATTCCATAATCAACCTCGTTATCAATGTAGTTAATATTCTTGCTAGCAGCTTTATTTTGCAAATTTCGTGTTTTCAAATGACGTACAAAGTTAATATTATGCTGGTCTTCAAGTGTCTTGTTTTGGTTTCTATGTTAAAATAATAATACTCAGAGGTTCTTGCACTTACACCAATATGAATATTAGGAATTTAATTTACCTTCGTTCATATCATTTTTCGTAAATGCTTTTTGCATTATTACTTGAGTTTTATTTTTGGAAAATATATTGCTATAGAAACCACTAAATTCTTTAAACCAGATGTAAATATTGGATTAAAGCAACAGGAAAACTGTAAGGGGGCGCGTTACGCTAGCTACAAAAATTAAATGGATAAAGAAAAATAATCAAAATGGACAACATTAATATTTCTATACTCTGTATATTCTTGTTTCATATGTAGCAGTGTACAGTAAGCAATACAGTGCAATAAATTGGTAGTTCTATTTAAATCATCAGCTTAATACGACACAAACCATCGTTTCACCTTTGTTACATACATATTGAAACCGAATTTACGATCGTAAATTATTTTAAACCACAAAAATGTAAACAAAATATTTATAACTGTAAACTTTCGTATTGGAAGAATGCCATTTTTTAAACAAAGCTTTAGATTTGTTGAGTAAATAATAGTGAATTCATTAATATGCATTCCAAATTTAAGAGCTTTTAGAAATTTTGGTGGAATAAATTAAAAGTATTGTTACGTAGTTTTAATATACATAGTTGCAATACCAGGAACAAGCCCAGACGCTGAGTAGGCAGATAAACGGATACTATATTGCGAATGAGTTAATCAGTTCATACAATGTATTACAAAGTACTAACCCAACTACAAAAAGAAAGTTAATGTATAAACCATAGCGAATCGTGTACCTTTCACGTGATAGAATTTTAAAGTGGGAGGAGAAATCGTAATAGTTTCATTCGACGGAAAAGGAAGTTAATCAATGATTTACAAACCGGTGATAAACGAATATCAAAAATGTAGTTAGAGGAAACGTAATATGATGGTAATCCGCGATGTAGAAGCTCAGTGTAGGTGAGAAGTTAAAACACAGCTATAAAAAGAATAAAAATTGATGTTCACATAGAGACAACAAACGCGCTTAAGTTAAGTATTTGCACTTACTCTCGCGCGTGTGAGGTATTTTCTACGCATCTGTGGGAGAAATTATTGTCGTTGTGAATGCTTAAAGAAGTTGGGATTTAGATAGTTCACTTCGTTATTAATTTGGAATTTAGGGTTATGTTGGATCAAAGTAGCTGTTGTTTGAAGAAGGCAAAATGGAATTATTAATAAATTAAAAAGCTGGTGGAATCTGGATACTCTTAACCTAATTACAGGCGAATCAAACCGTAAGCAATTAAAAGTTTTTATGGTTATATATATTTTTGTATATGTGAGTTTGAATTTTGAATCTAAACATGGTTAATATTTTTTGACATAGGAGATTAATTGAACATAGAAGTGATTATTTTTTATTAATTAAGAATTTACTGACGGATAAGTATAAAACTATCAGTTAAAATATTAAGAAGTATATACGTATTGATTTTTCATTATTTTGGAATGGACAACAGCTAAAAGTTGGTATTTAATACTTTTGTTGTATATTATTAACGACTTTTACAACAATTGGGATTTATAAATGGCATGTTATTAAATACCGAAAACAGAAAAAATGTAGAGGATAAACGGTTTAATTTATGACTTACAGTTAGTGTTCAAATAATTTTTTCTTTTAGCAATATCTGGCCAGATTTGTTGAACTATTTTATATTAATAAATAAAACTATACAAAACAGAGGTAAACAGATACCCGTAAAGGATATCCAGCTAACCCACTGTTAAAAAATGAAAACGTTATAGCTACTGTTGAAAGTGATCTTCAATACTTATAGATGTTCCTACTTTTCTTCTTATTGATGCTCGTATTCTTTCGACCCCCCCCTCCCCCCGTTTTAAAAGCATCTATTATTCGATTTTGTAAGTCATCGACGGTATTCACTGATATTGTGTACCTTAAAGATTTTTTAATTACCATATAGGAAGAATAACTAGACCATTTAAATCAGGGGATCTAGATGACCATGACTGAGATCCACTCCGTCTTATCCACTTGTTGTGATACACTTCGTTTAAACTCTCGAACCAAAATAGAAAATTTGCTGAGTCTTTGTGCATATACCACATTTGATTTTACAACAAACGAGGTAAGTGTTCCAGTATTAAAAGCAGTTTGTGTTGCAAAAAATACCGATATGAGTGATCAGTAAGCCGATTATGCAAAAAGAAACGACCAATCAAATGATCTCAAATTATATTACTCAATAAATTTAATGAGAACTGCTTTTGAAAATGTGTGTCTAGAATTCTATGTGGATTTTGTCAACCCATATTTGGTTGTTGTGAAAATTTATAGTAGAATTCTTTGAAAAATTGGCTTCGTCGGTAAAAAGAATTTTGCAATCAAAATTGAGGTATATTAATAGATACAATGTAGTAGCATTGGGGACATGACCGCAAGCATAGCAGCCCTTATTCAAATTATAAGGTATACTGCTAGTTTATTACGGTACCATTTTTAATGATTGTGCGTTATTTAAGCAAATATTAGGTCGGAGAAAACATTTTATTAAGTTACCTTAGTTAAAAGTGTTCTACCGTCAAAATATTCTAAAAATTTTATAGAAGTTTGAGTGGGGTTTAAATTTAATAACATGGCTATTTTATTAAAATAGCACCCAGACGTACATAGTAAGCCATCTAATTCATGTTTTATAATCAGCAGTAAAGACCGGGACTTCACATTCGGCATATTAAATTAAAAAATACACACAGTGTCCGGAAATAACCAGTTTAAGAAAGTGTGTTCCTAAATATTTACGCGAGTTGAAAAAACCAAAATCGTAAATTATTCCAATAGATAGAAACTCATAAAATAGCATAAAATTTAAGATGTAGTGACCAACAAATGGCGCTGCTATGAATATTAAATGTAAGGTGTGGAAATACATATAACAGTTATCAGACATCGAAATACCTTCGATCTCAATCTTAAGACACGTTAAATTGTACAATTCTTAAAAATCAAGACAGCAGGAAATATCTATGAAACATTATGATTTATAAACGCCCCAAATATAATAGTAGAAGAGAGGAGATCATATCACAACGCGTAAGAATAACTTCAGCAGAGCCAAATGACATGCAACCGTTGCAGTGCGGAATGAGATTGCTAAGCGAATAAACGATTACCGGAAGTAAAAATTGCATCTGGCGCGAATAGGTGTCCAACGCGAGTTATAACGGAGTTTATAACAAGAAGGTGACTTACCAGAGTTTTTATTTAACATCACGCAGGCGAGATTAATTTGCCGCAAAAATTTTCAGCACCGGAAGTCGACAAAGAGTTTGCAACGGAATACTATTTATCAATTTAAGTTATTACATTTGTTTTCTATTTTATAAACATATGTTGATATTTGATAATTGTGATTGATGAAAATGAGAAGAATGTATAAAACCTGTTATTATTAAAAAGTGCGATTTAGTTAGTGCACGCTTATTTAAAGCAAAAGGTAGAAATACAATTTTTAACACATAAAAGCTCCGTTGACCGTCATTTATTGAAACATTTAAGTTGCTTTTTATTAATTACACGCATATTTCGGCAAAGTGGGGCTAGATCTTAGAATTTGTTTTGTTTTCTGTTGATCATTTACTATGATAGTTATGTTTGTTAATATAGGTAGGTGTACCAGATGTGGAGTTTTGTTTTATTATTCGTGTAGACTAAAAAAAAAGTATAATGAGTGTGTAAGCAAAGCGATATCAGCCTCCAATCAGCAGCAAGAATCAGTAAATCGTCTCTAGAAACACCCATCTCTTGGGCAGGCACTTAGTCAAGATTTTCTAGGCGGGTTGTCGTTCAACGGCTTTTTATTAGACAGAAAGTTCAAAGATCTTTCTATGCAGGTGTAAGTGAAAACGTTGAAATGTATATACCCCAAAAAAGATTCTCAGAGTAAATTTAATTCTGATAACTAGCGTCAATATGGAAAGTAACACGCTCACTTAAATTAATCCTTAAGGGAAAATTTGAGAAAGAAGCGCCTGCACCATTTAAATAAATGCGTTAAGGGTATAGCAGAGAACCACTTAGTATACGCCACGCAACTTGAAAACTAATATTGAAATGTTCGCCAATTTTTCTGGTACTAGCGTTTGTATGTTCTTCTGTTTCATTTAAAACAGCTTCATTGATCTGAGGTGTTCTAACAGTGTGGCCTATCTGCATCGTTGGTTCTCTTAACAAGAGTTCCAGTTTCTGCAAGACGTCTATCAATATCAAAAAATACTGTTTGAACAGGTATTCTATTGGGATAGCGTATCATGTACGGACGTCTGGTTTCTCTTGCATTTCCATTAGCAAGGCCATAGATGAAATACATTTCAGCTATTTCAGAATTCCTAAAATTTTGTATCGTTATGAGATTGTAACGAGTATTTAAGCCACTTTTCCATCTTACAGTTTACAACTTAAACCTTGAGTTTTATAAACATATGCAGACACAAGTTACATTTTCAAATGCGACCTGTTAAAATTAATAAAACTAGAGATTATCCGTAATAAAGCCAGAACCTACTACAATGTTTTAAAAATTATAATTCTATCTTGCGACTTACAGAATATTGTTTTTTATTCTTTTCCTCAATAACGGTCGCAGGTACGAAAAAACGGCAACAAACCAAAAAGTTTGTAAAGAAAACAGAAAATTCAATTTGTATTTTAAAATCTGCAAATGGTGTATTTCAAATAAGATCCAGATCTTGTAGGTCAGTAAGGAGGCTTTTAAGGACCTATGTCTATATGAAGTTTCAGTCGTGAAAAAAGGCAAAGAATTTCACCCTTCCATATATACATGATATTTAGGAACACTCTGTAGATACACACACACACACACAAACGCGTGCACGCACAAACAAACACATATATTGATGTGATAAAGAGGTCACTAGAGGTTATTGAACACCCAAATTTTACAAAAAACAGATCCAAAGAGAAGAAAAACGAGAAAAATTTAAATTTCCCTATATTTTATTTTCTACCCTGTATAAATATAAGTGTATTTTATTAGCATTTATGTTTATATTCTGTTAATTGCATTTACTGAAGAGTGTGAAACGATCATGAAACGAATATTAAATAAAAGCCCAATTCCATTTCGACCGTGTTTATAAATAATTACTATGCAGATACTAAAAATAACTTAGATTTAAGCTATCTTCTTTAAAATATGCATCCGTACTCTGTTAGAATAAAAATTAATCATTAAGAAACCAATTGCGAGCTTTAATGCTTTTTTATAAAAGCAAAGCATACTTTCCGTATAAAAATGTTCGCTAGAACATCTTTTATTTATCATAAAAGCGATAGCAATTTATTGTTTTTACAAAGCATAATAACGAGGCCCTCAATAATTAATTTTTTGTGTGTAGACAATTTTGCTGACTGAAAAGAAGTTGCATGTACTTTTAAAATACTAGATAAATATACGTGTATAGAGATATATTATTTTAAAAATATTTATTCTCATTAATAATAACCTTTTATATCTTTTATAAAACGTATTAATTCCAGAAGTTTCGAATTTTCTTTATTAATAAACAAATACGTCACTTACAAAAGAATGTTTTAATAAGCTAATTATTTTCAATCAAGGAATAAACGCCCCAATTCAAGAAACCCGCGACTATTAAAAAGCCATAAAAGTTAGATGAGAAAGATTTAATTGTTCTACGTATTACAACAAGAAAGAAAGATATAATGGCGGTCAGGTTAGTACATAGGAAAACAATAGATGGTGTTTTACTATAGACATAAATCATAACAAAGCGCGATGGCTTGACATTAATTAGCTCATAAAAGCCATGAAATCGCCTGAATTCTTACATCGCCTATGACTAATTTTCGAAAATACACTGAAATGAATTGCAAATAAATGATATAGTTAGAATTTTTGTATATAAATAGGAACTGAATTAAAACATTCATTCTTTCTAAAGTCAAACAATATGTAAGATTTCACATTCAGAACTAATGCATCTTACGACTTCAAACATTTTGAAATCCATTCCATTGGCGTTCTACAAGTAACATAAGAGTTAATAAACGTAATTGTTTGATGAAGTATACGGAAGATTTATTACGATAATATGAATCATCTTAGTAGAAGATCACAACTGATAATTTTAATTAATTAACAATAAATCCACTTTTATAAACTGGAACCAGGAAGTATTTAATGCGGTTAAATTACGATGGAAATGAGATTTGTATAAGTGCTATTTTACCATTATAATCGCAAGTATAAATTTTGGTTCTTTGCTTGTAATTTATAAAAAAATTGAAATATTTGTAACATAAACTAGAATAAGTCTTTAAATCTTATAAAATTATATGTTATGAGGATAATTTCCAGCAAATTCTGAGGTCAGAGTTTGAGATATTTTTAACCTTTACTAGATTATTTATGCAGTGTCATTGGTCAATCACACTCACGAACGGAGTAATAAAATATAGGCAAATAATCCACATATAAATTAAAACCATTTCGAATGGACCTGCACCTTGCCGAAGTTCTAGATTACTAGAACAGGTGAAATGGCTTGCGTGTTCTAATGAGCTAAAGAGCCAAACTACAGGTCCAACTAAAGTAGTAGGGTCGTTAGTGAGGAACAAGACGAAGATAGGTCCCCGAAAGAGGGCAGCGGCTCTTTCGGTACTTAGATTGTCAGAGACCATAGGGGTCGGTATGGCAGTCTAAGACACACTACCGCGACGTGGAAGGCAACGGAAAACCACCACATTACCTCCCAAGTACACAGCGTACCTAAATTATAATAACATGTTGGCATTCTCTGGGGGTAAAAGATTCCGGAGTAAAAATGGTCCCCTATTCGGATCTCCGAGAGGATGCGATCGGAAAGTTAAGAATAAGAGTCAAGAACATTTTGCGAGTCGGAGCGTGAAACTGTGCAAATTTCGGGGAAATCTGTAGGTTAGTTTAGAATAGGAAACAATGATGGTACGCGTTTAACCAGTTTCAGGACTGCAGACCCAATGATGATGATAAATTAAAAAGGATTTTTGTAACTCTCAGAGAAGAAGTTTAAATCCCGTAATTTTTACCAAAGATTTAGGAATAATTTTCTGCACGAGCTTAAGCAGTAAACTGATATATAAATACCTGAAAGAATAAAGCTTTGAATGCATACACGTTTCTTGAGATTTCTGCGTTTCATTTTCGTAAATTACACTGCAAGAATCAGCGGCGACCTACTCATTAAGCGAACCATAGCACTATATATATATATATATATATATATATATATATATATATATATATAAAGAAAAGTAGGATGAATGAGTCTTAATTAATAAGTAAAATTATTGGCAAGTAACTGAAATTCAGCCACAAGGACATTCTCGTGGTTGAATTTGAGTCACTTACCAATAATTCCATTTTACTTTGTGTGTGTGTGTGTGTGTGTGTGTGTGTGTGTGTGTGTCTATATATATATATATATATATATATATATATATATATATATATATATAGCTATGCACGCCGATGTAATTAACGTTCAGTTTTCTGCTGCCCGCCACCGCTCTGTGCCTCTAAATAACCTAAAACTTAAATATGTCTCGATTAGGTCAGTCTAATCCACACAGAGTGCACAACGATACGATAACAAAGAATTTACCCCTTTTTAATCTAATACTTTCTTACTTGAATGAGAAAAACGAAATTGACCAAGATTCGTATATACACTTTACAGCTTAATATGATGTACTATTCGACAAAGATAAACCCTTAAATATCAAATAATAAACATATCAATTTGTTTATCCCAAAGTTATAGTTCCGTTTAGTTTAAAGCCAGCAACAATGACACTGTATACTATTGGAAACACCCTTGAACGTTCAATGATTTTTCACCTTTTTACATATAAAAAGATTTTTGGTGACCCTTTACATAAATATTCTGGCATAATAAAAAATATAGAAAATGTTCAATAAAAAAGAAAATAATGCTTTATGCTATTTAGATAAAGTTCTGACCTGTAGTTTTCCTTGTGTGTCTTTTTGTTCTGTTGCTGCGTGCTGCGGACCAGTACCCCTGGATTGCTTTCACTTGAGCTCACTTGTTGATTTTATGATACCGCTTGGCCAAACCCCATTTGATGCTTAAAACAATCCTTCGTTTTGTGCTCCGATGCGTAGATGCAAATCAGTATTTTTATTCAATTTTAGATTGATTTAAATTTGGATTTATTATTTAGAGTTTCCCGGATTTCAGCATATTACTTTGAGTTTCACCCAGATTTTCCTAGATTTCCTAGAGTTCCTAGAATTCTTATTTATTACTTAGATTGCTTAGATTTCTTATTTATTACTTAGATGTTTTATTTATTACTTAGATTTCTTATTTATATTCTATAGATTTCTTATTTATTACTTAGATTTCTTATTTAGATTTTTTAGATTTCTTATTTATTACTTAGATTTTTTAGATTTCTTATTTATTACTTAGATTTCTTAGATGTCTTACTTATTACTTAGAGTTTTACCCAGATTTTTTTTTATTACTTAGATTTCTTACTTAGATTACTTAGAGCCCGGAATTATAAATAATATAATTATTTAATTAATAAGCCTTTCACCTACATTTTCCAGTTGACGGCAAACTTAACTCGTATATTTTCACTATTCCTTTAATTTTCAACAACTTTTCTATCACCACTTGAAAAAATATAATTATTTAATTTTCTATTTTCACTTGACGTAAATATTAAATTTGAACTGCTACAAATCGTGCTCTTGTTAAAAGGAGACTGATCGTTTATCAAATTTGAGTGATATATAAAGCAACGCCTCCATCTGACACGATTGATTATCGGTGTACTACGGTCAAAGTTTCCAGGCGTGTTATTTGTTGGTGTCTATACTTTGGGCTTTTTCTGATATGAACTTGATAATATCTTGTCGAACGATGTTCTCGTCACGTAGCATTCAAGTTTTGCACAGTGGACTTCTATAATTCTTGTACCTTCACCTGTCTGTTTGGTGTTATTGTAGGAAATCTTAACTTGACTTATGGCTTTATTTTTGTCCAGATAATGTATTGGATTTTAAATTTATTTTCATGTTAAAAATCACTTACGCGATATTCTATAATGACGTAAATTGAAATGCGTTTCTTTACATCCTGCGTTTTCAAAACGTATTAGTTTTTAAATATGCATTTATTTTGAAGATGCTTAGCTATTATTTCGTACCATTGAATGTCCTATTTAACCAGAATTCTAATTATGATTTCCAGCTTTCAATGCTCTTAATGCGTGTTTGTTTAAAATTTATGATTGCTTTTCTGATTTAAAAGAATTTAATTGCGTACAGAGTTATTTATGTTACTGAATGTTTGTATTATTGAAGGATGTGCTTCCCGGCATTAAAGTCAATTGTGAACCTTATACAGGGTGTTAAATGTTTGCTTTTTGAATAATTTGCGAATTACGTACTTTTCATGATAAAATTGTTTAGTCTTCTAGGTTTTGGTACTATTTACAAGTAGTGTGCGACCCTTATGCCTCTATATACCCCTAAATAACCCTATTATCATAGCAATATATATATATATATATATATATATATATATATATATATCTCAATGTAAAGTTCCAGATAAGTTAATTTTTAGTACTGGGATATTAATTAATGAAATTATAACTTAAGCTTTCTCGCAAAGCCTAAATGAAAATTTCACATTTAGTAATTGGAAAAAGGAAAATCAGTCACGGATAGGATTCGAACCTGTAACCTTTCAATTCGTACTTGGATGCGTAACTGGAAAGGTGGACAAATTTAAATCGTATACGCAACTATTCATTAACCTAAGTTTCTGGAAAGTAATGGCATGCTGATTCATATTACAGTTTTCTGTTTTGAATTTGTTTCATTTGTTTCGGTTAGTTTGCGATTGAGTTCTGCAAGGAAACTGTTAGATAACTTGAAGCGCAATCAAACTTAGAAATTTAAAACATTGTATTTCTTGGGTTCGTTAGAATATATTGCAGCTCCCATATGTTATTCATAAAGTGACATACTATGAATGGTTATAATGCACAAGTTTTTAGTAACGTTTAATAAGTGGTTTAATTCTTATCTATAAATACGAGAAAACTGTTTTGATATATACACATCCAAATATAATATTAGCTGGATTGATGGGTGAAAATTATTTTATTTAGTGTGTAAATCAAGACACATATCTATTTAACTAAGGTGTGGTACGGATCCCTAGATACAAATATTTATTTAAAGAGATAAGGAAGCTTTAACCGGAGCTACAACTATACTTGTTGCTATCTGCCTCACCATGGTAATTTGCGGTATGATAAGAGCATAAATGGGTGGGCCAATACGAGTGTGACCTTGTTCTAAAATACATTCTTCAGTCAGTTATAACGCAAATAACGATTGCAAAATATTCCACACTACTTTTAAAATACGTATTATATCGAACTTTTTACTGCTATTTTATTATTACTTACTACAAATCTATGGTGTGGAAAGTAAGACTTAAAGTCTTTTTGGCGACTGAATATTTGCAACCGCAAATAACCTGGTCATTGTTGATCTACTAGTGTTGACTTTCTTATTCCCACACTAATTAAATCTGAATTGGTAGAATGAATCGTGAAAATACGCTGGTTATATCAAATCCAACACCACCTAACCTAATTCTTAATCGTCTTTTTTTAAGGCTCGCTTTGCGTCCTAATCCTTTCATTAATCAATAATGAAAAACCACCAAAAGTTAACTCCTTGTTCCAGGTATTTTTTGACGACAAGAAAATTTCCAATTGTTTGCAAATAATAAAAATTTTTGAAAATAACAATATGAAGCTGTTGTTTTTTTTAATGTAGTTAAGGAGACTCACTTAAGGATTGATCCAATAGTAGGGTGTTCATATTTTCTCAGGACACAATCGAGATACATGATAAAAAAAGAAATAAAGAATTGGATTTTTTCATTCAGAATTACAATTAGTTTATAACAGAAAAATAATTATGACAAAATAAAATTAATCATTTTAAACATTTAAACATATAAAGTTTATAAAATAAGGCACCCGTTTATTCAGTATTATGCTACGAGTATTTTGCAGAACACTTTCTTGTCACTAAGCACACTTATACCTACTTGGAAAGGTTTTTCAGCTCTCTGTCCAATAAAGCCTTGGGTGCCAACCTACGTGATTTTAGTCTCCCTAGAAGATGGGTATTTCAGGAGACGATTTTAATGGTTCTTACTGCAATATAGATTGATGGAACCTTGTGTACGCATTTTTTCACTTTGTACTAATTTAGGCTATTCATAAATTATAAGAAAGTTTGAAGTCTTGTTCAGCTAATCTGTGTTATCCAAACCTTAATATTACAGTATATAACAAACACAGTAAAACAGAAACTGAGATATATTTTTAATTGGACAAATAGATGTGTATCTAAAGGAACAAAACAGCTTAAGTTTATCATTTATCAAATTTATGCAGGTACGATTCTGGTGCTCTTCAATATAAGAATTTTTTGTTTACAATACGCTTTAACTAAACGTGCACCAACGTAAAAAGTCAAGTTTTATTTAACCAATAACAATTACTAAATATACAACAGCATAAAATGTGCAGCAGGTGTAAACCAAAAATTTATTGACTTACAGGTTTGTTGATCTTGTACAAAGAAAGCTCAAGCCACCGTGGACTACAGGGCAAAGTGGTTATAAGTAATTTAATATCCCTACTTAATGTTGAAAGAAAGCGTTCAATATAGCGGTACTTTCATCCATAACGGTAATTTTTAAATCCGTCTTTGCGTTTCTTATTGGGGAATTGTTTCTCTTACAGTCCCGAGTTGTGAATACTGTCCCATAAATTACTCAAATTTTAACCTGCTTGGTAATGGTTGCGTGCAAATCGAATTTGAAACTTCTGTAACTGGAGATGAAAAGCTTGAACGCCCTCTCTATTATTATCCGGCGGTTTTTATACGTTACAACGTTTCAGGGGATTACTCGATTCTCCGTTCATATGGATTGTGTCTACAGCTGTCATGTTTCTAAGTTCAATGTCATTCTATTTATGCCCACAGCGTAGTTGTTTACGCTCGCAATGCATTTGTTATGACTGTTAATTTATGATTTTATGAGTATTAGCTTAATTAACTATCGTTTCGGTTTCTTTAAACTCATGTGAATGTGTAGCGATTAAATGTCGTCATTGGAGTTTTTAGTTCACCACTTAGGTCAATTGAACGTTTTCAGATTAAACTAAAATTAGCAACATGTATTGATTATAATTTCACAAAGACGACTCCGATAATTTGCATGTTAACGCCTAACGTACTATCTTTGTTTACTGTTCAAGTGTTCTATATTTTAGTTGCGTTATACTATATTACTCAGTCTTAATCTGTTATATTCTGTATTGTTCACAAGTTCGACATTGCACTTATTTTATATTGAGTCGGATCTTCTCGGTGTCGACTGTTGCTAAAACCTGCGATGTCTGGTGAAATGACACAAAGACACTAATTGTGAGCTAGGTGATGCTGTACTTCCCATAATGTGTCTGTATTAAATAATTCAGCTTTGCTACTCCTGTCCTGATGAGCCCTAATTAGGGCGAAACGCGTCGATTTCTATTTCCTTCAAAAAATTAATACACCATATTTTTCGCATGCTAAATACACAAGTTATTATAGCATTAACTGCGCTTATATCTAGTTTGTTTCTCTCATTCGTCCATTGACTAGATATCAGCTAAAACACTCGTTCACAACGTGCGCTTATAACAGGGAATATAAAATACATAACTACATAAACGAACAAATTCGTCTTTTTTTGTTCCAAATATTTAATTTTTCCAAATATACTCATCCATTTTTCTATGCAGCTCTTAGGTTTCCATATATCATTGTCAGCAGCAATTTCAGTTCCATGATATTTTTAATATTGCAGAATTTGTTATAAAATACATCTTCGTTGAGGAAAATTATATTCTTACATGATTCCAAACATGTCCCATTCAGGCACTTCTTTTAGCAACATCGGCTGCAGAAATTGAAATTGGTTCAAAGGTTCAATCTATTTATTTAGATATGTTTCGACAATTAAATCATCATCGTTAGGATTTCTGTCCTGGAACTGGTTAGACGCGTACCCTCATTGTTTCCTATTTCGAACTAATCTACACAATTCCCTGAAATTTGCACAGTCTGCATGTATCACTATCTGCGTGCAAAAGTCAGATCTTGGTCTACCTCTACTTCTTTTTTCCTATCCCTGCTTGTAATATATCACATACTATTCCCCAAAAATGCCTTACAACGTACCCTACCCTTCTATTTCTCCAACTTTTTTTTCTCACAAATATCCTTCTTCTACTATTTCTATAACCTACTTGTTATTAACTTTGTCTGTCCATGCTATCATCCTTATACATCTGAAGCATAACATTCCCGAAGGCTTCTATCTCTTTCTGTCTGCTTTTCCTACTGTCCCTATTTCACAGACGTACTGTGCTGTGCTCCACACACATGCTTTGAACAATTTTCTTCTTGTCTATATGTTTGTTGTCTTTGAACAAATCCGCTGTTCTTTCTTCTTAGCTGTTTTGCACTTATATACCCTATTTTCACGATATTCAGTGGTATGTGAAGGTGGGTAAGCATCCTATGGCTGCCAACTTCCCCCAGCACTAGATCATTTGCCGAATGAATAGGTTTTCCATTATATCATTTCGCACAATCAACATTAGTTGGAAATATTTCACAACCAACACCTATAGTTGTTAATAATAATCATCATGTTTAAGTACATTAATTTTTTTCGTCATTGGTTTCTCCATTTTGAAACTGGTTGAATGTGTACCTACATCGATTTCTATTCTGAGCTAGCCCACACATTTCTCTGAAATACCCACATCGTACATCTTTCACTAACTGTGTGCAATAGTCTAACCTAGGTCAACCTCTACTTCTTTTTTTTTCGTATTTCTGCTTCTAATATATTCCGCACTATTCCCTCATGTCTTAGTATGTGACCTATCATCCTATCTCTCCTATTTTTTACCGTTCTCCACATTTTTTTCTTCTTCTACTATTTCTAGTACTTCTTTGTTCTTAACTTTGTCTGTTCATGATATCTTCATCATACGTCTGTAGCACCACATTTCAAAGGCTTCTACCTTTTCCTTGTCCTCTTCTTGTACTGTCCAGGCTTCACAGCCGTACAGTGCTGGGCTCCACACATGTTTTAAGCGATCTTTTCCTTGTTTCTATGTTTGTTGTCTTTGAACACAGTAGTTGCTTTCTTCTGTTAAATGTGGCACGATCTTATGTTAATCTTTGTTTCATATCTTTTGTGCTTTTCCCATCTTGCGCTATTTGGCTCCTAGATAGCAGAAATCTTTAACCTCTTGAAAGTTCTCGTTACCCATTTGTATTCTTACTCTTAGTTTATTTTGCCCTCTTTTGCATATTAGAACTTTAGTTATATATTTGTTAAATTGGATTCCCTATCTCTCTGTTAGAACTGTTTCCATTTGATTAACAGCAATTTCTATCTCTTCTTTGCTAGATGCTAATACCACTAAATTATCTGCAAATTTAAGCATATCAATCTTTTGTGCCTGCATAGTAATTCCAAATGTCTTCCTGCACTTGACGGTATTCATTGCCTCGTCTATGTACAAGTTATAAATTAATGGGGATAAAGCACATCCCTGTCTCACCCCTTTCCTAATATTTACTTCCCTACGTTCCTGCTCTAATTCTATTACCGCTGTGTAGCTCTTTGTATAAGCTATGTACTATCCGTATATCTCTAAAACTCATTACAATCTTTTTGAGTATTTCGAAAATAATTTTGCATATTACATTATCGAATGCCTTTTCCAGATTTAGTAACCCTATATACACGCTTTCCCTCTTTTCTATTGTTTTCTCCGTTATCACCCTCAGAGCTAAAATAGCCTCCTGTGTTCCCCTGATTCGCCTAAATCCAAATTGATCTTCTCTTAGTATTTCTTCAGCTCGTTTTTCCATTCGTCTTTGTGCAATTCTAGTTAATATTTTTCATGCGTGTGCTTTCAGACTTGTCGTTCAAAAACTTTCACACCTATCCGCGCCTTTCTTTTTTGGTATAGTTACTATGATGTTAAGTATGAAATCTTCGGGTATCTCGCCTGTCTCATACATACAGCGTTCAATTTGGAAGAGACGTTCTGTTGCTGCTTGTCCAACGGCTTTTAGAGTTTCTACTTGCACCTTATTTGTACTCGGCGCCTTACTATTTTTCAGACCCTTTAATGCTAATTCAAACTCATCTCTAAGTATAGGGTATCCCAAGTCATCATATTCAATGCCTGATACTTGTTCTAATGCTATTAGTTTCCCCTGAATATAAATTCCCTATAAATTCTTGCCGTCTAACCACTTTCTCTACATTTTCTATAATGATGTTTCCTTTCGCGTTCCTTATTTTTTGCTATACGGTTTTATATCCCTAAATTTCATTCTAGTTAATTTGTATGCTTCGTCTGTCTTTCCTATTTCCATCTTAGTTTGTATCTCTTTGCACTTTCCATCAATCCATTGTTCTTCAGCTTTTCTGGTTTTGCGAATAATTTCCCATTTTATGGCTTTGTATCTTTGTTTTCCCGTTTCGTCTGATATTTTTTGTATTTTCGTCTTTCTTCTGTTAAATTCAGGATATCTTTTGTTATCCATGGTTTCTAATTTTTCTTTGTGTATATTCTAGAATATCTCCGGCCGCCATGTCTAAGCTGGATTTAATGTTATTTCATTCTGTTTCTACTTCCTTAGTATCACAAATACTCCCGATATCTTTTAGCAATTCATTTGACTTTTTTCAAATATTTCGTGGATATCCTTATCTTTTAGTATCCAAAGTCCAAGTGCCTTTTCCATTCATTTATTTCAAATTTTTAAATTCAAGAGCGGCTTTCTTAATTACGATGTTGTGGTCAGTGTCTATATCTGCTTCTGGATAGCTTCTACAGTCTTTTACTTGATTCCTAAACCGTTGTCTAATAAGAATGTAATCTATTTGATATCTTTCTATATGCTCTGACATCTTCCACGTGTATGGTCTTCTAACATGATGTTGAAATAAGGTGTTTGTGATTGTTAAATTGTTGTTGTCGCAAAATTGTACCAACCTATTTCACCTGTCGTTTCTCGTGCCTAAACCAAATAAACCTACTACTGTTCCTTCCATACCCTCACTTACCACTGTATTAAAATTTTCTGTAATTATTAAATTTTCATGTCCTTATACGTATCTTAGTAGGTCTTCCATATCTTTGTAGATCGCTTCTACCTCTTCCTCAATGTAGCTGGAGGTAGGCATGTATACTTGTATTATTACCGTATTTACCGGTTTAGATTCTAACCTAACTATGAGTACTCTATCGTTCTTTTGTAAGTAGTTTTCTGCACAGCGCCTTATCTTTTTTCGAATAACTATCCCCATACCAGAATTTCCTTCCTCTGATCCTGTATGAATTACGCTGAAATCTCCACTTCAAAAATCCTCTGTCTGACCACCGAACTTCGCAGATCCCTACTATGTCTAGTGCTAACCTATCCATTTTAATTTTTAAGTGCTGTGGTTTACCTTTTTACGTTTTGCCTTACTAATGGGTTTTTACTCCTATATTGCCAACTGAAAGGCACCAGGATAATTAACGAGGATTTCCTGATGATGTAAAGAGCTCAAGGTTAGTTTAGATGGAAAACGGCTCATAGATAAGGAAACCTCCAAAGGCTAAGCGGCTAGTCGAGTGATTTGCTCTGGGTAGAACATGAGTTGGGGTCGAGGTTGGATTACGACCAAAAATATAGTGAATATGGCGCCACCAAATTTTTGAATACAATCAAGACCTAATTTTAGTCTGTTTGTATAAGGGGAATGCGGAAACCTATGCTCAAATACCGCTGTACTAAAAATATCACGTGAACATAACCCTTACAAATGCTTACCTTCTGGCTCGATATTGATTGATAAAGGTGCACTGCTACACCTGTAATCAAATTAACCAAGACTAGCACAGTTTGTGCATTCTGTTAATTAATTCAAAAAAGTTTATAATTACTAAGAATCAAACCTCATTCATTCTAATTAATAATCCTAGACATGACCGAAATGAATTTCTAATCTCTTAAGTATCAGTTGAAAATTATTCACAATGATTTCTTTTAACAAATTTACTTAAAAAAATTCGACTAAGTTATAGTTAGGAAAAATATGTACTTATATACACAAGAATCTTCGCAACTCCTATATCTCACAAAAATTAGATAGTGTTGTTACATCATAAAAATTTAGCAATGATTATTCTTGTTAATGTTCAAACTTGATTATTAAGAATGACTACAGGTATACTACAGAAATTTTATTGACCTTCGGTAGTACTACTTAGAGACTTCACATTTAATTTGCATTTTAAAATATTTCAATTGATAAATATTGTTGGGCGAAATGAAACAATTTAGTTATCTGAACTTAGATAATTTTATATTCAACATGATAGCTTCAATTTTGTTAGTCTTGAAAGTTAACCCTTAATATACATATATACTGCCCTCTGTAATCTTTTCATTTGTACTAATGAAAAATAAAATGAAGTTTATCAGGTTCTCTTTACAAATAACAAAGTTATCCAAAGGTCAACAACATAACGAACTTGAAAATTTTTAAGTCAAACTATATACTAAACTTACTTGTTTGTCATTCCAAATGTTGTTATAACTTGAACGTACTAATCAACAACTAATTACATACCAGATGCTTATTCATCAAAAGAATTTGCACTGCAAATTTAAATTAACAAGGGCCTTGAAGCTCGATAATACTTACTGCTGTTCAAATGCCAACCATTTTCTTTTACGCCTAGTTTAGTGCAAACATAGTCTGTAAACCGTCGACATTGAGTACACCAACAAAGACTTTAAATCGACTTTTTTTCTTCACATGGTTCCAACACCAAGCATAACAGCTTGACAACATGTTCTTATTACAGGAACAACTTTCTTAACCAACATCCCAGGTGAAAGTGCCGTATTCTGACGTTTCGCTCCGCTTGACAACAGTTACAACAATCTTTATAATTATTGAAAAAAGGAGGTCTTATAATGACACTTGTAATGGTATTTTTTATCACCGCTCAACTTGTAGTTTATGCTCGCGGTTTTAAAGCTTATGCTAAATAAAACAACATGTAATAAATATTACGTAAAAATGTGTCGAGATATTAGGCTTGAATTGACCTTCAATAAAAATAATAACATAAATATTCGTCAAAATATTGCGGGAAAATAAACTTGTAACAACCTACTTGCTTCATACTTCTGACATTCCATGCTTCGATTCACAGAATGTTCCAGATTCTTTTTTTAAGTTTTCTAATCACATCCCCCGAAGCAGTCCCCTTCCGTAGATCCAAATTGAGCACTATTTTACCTCCGGAATCTTTTACCTCAGAGAATGCCATCATTTTAAATACACTTTGAGTACGCTTTGTACTTGGGAGGTAATGTGGTGTTTTCCGCTTCCATATAGCGGTAGTGTGTCTTAGAAAGCCATACCGACCCCTTTGGTCTCTGCCAATCTAAGTACCGAAAGAGCTGTTGCCCTCTTTTGGGGACCTGTCTTAGTCTGGTTCCTCACTGATTTGGTTGAACCTGTAGTTTGATTTTTTATATCACTAGAACGTGGAAACCATTCCATCTGTTCTAGTAATCTAGAAGGAATCTTCAAGGTTCAGCTCATTCTGAATGGAGATACTAAATTAAGGGTTGTTAATTTTACTAGAACACTATACCTAAGCAAGCCAGGCAAATTATACTTTTTCAATAAGTTCTGGTTGGTGGTATTCAGTACCTTCGTGTAGGTGCGCGGTATTCCCCCACCTTTCCCTACATTTTGAGCAATGACATGCTGACAAAGATTGCATTTAAAAATTCAATACATTGACAAATGCATAGGATATCTTTGCATTAAGAGCGCTGTTTTTTTTCTGATATATACTTATTTACTTATATCTTATTGTTTCAGACTTGGAATGTTACAAATGTAGCTCCGAGGGAAGCGATGAAAAGTGTAAACATCCTTTAGACAATGATGTCAAAAGCGTGATTTGTACATCAGAGAACTCCAAGGATATTGAAAGTTGGCTTCATAGAGGTTCTATGGATCAAAAACTTGCTGAAAAATTTGGAAAAGCGACTTCATTCGATTGCATTTCATTTACTGTAACTGGTAAGCTTTGCGTATAACATTTATCGATTTTATAGTAATAGAAAATTATTCTTAGATCAGAATAAAGTAAACACTTACAAAAGAGATTGCGTCAAGAACGTGGAAAAGCTTTGCGATGATATTAGCAGAATTCAGGGAGCTCATGGCAATACAATTGCAGATTGTGTGCAGTGTAATAGCGAGAAGTGCAATGACTCTAGTGGTTCGTCTAATCTTTATTATGGTACTCTGTCATCTTTAGCAATTTTTGTTTTTGCACGTATTTTATAATCCAGAATTGTTTATTAATAGTGGTTACTTACTGTTACTGTTAGGATAGACTAAACTACATTTAGCGTGTTCAATAATGTTTATAAGTTGCCTTTAGTTCGTAATTTAATTTATAATTAGTTACCTTAAAATAGATTATAGTGTAAAATCTATCTACATTTCACCCTTCAGGGTTTAGTTTTTGTTTCTAGAACGAACGTACAAAGCAGAGGCAGTACAAAGCAATATGTAATTCAACTTGCAGTAAACCGAATTTTCATTCTCAAATTGAACTAATAACTGAAAACCGCTAAAAAGAATACCATCAATTTAACTACTTGAATCAACAACCCTTGGATTACCGGTTCAGCGTTTTACAACTTCAGCTATCGATTCTTGAATCAAATGTTAATGTTTCTAATTCGATTTTTAACTAATAAGATTCCATTTGAACGTCGGCGTGTTGATACAAGAAGCATCTACCTTAACGTCCATAAAGTACTTTACGTAATAAAATTTCAAATCAAAAACGTAGATTTGGGAAAACAGAGTAGTACTAATAGAACCGCCATAGCTGAAGTACTACAACACTGAACTGAAATCCAAAGGTTGGTAGTTCAAGTGGTGACGTCTATTTTAATTGTTCTTAGCTAGTGTGATTTGAAAATAGCAATATCGCTCCCTGCAATTAGTTAGATTAACATTTTGTCTGCATTCTCCTTTATATAGGGTGGTCCATTTTAAACAGCACAGTCAATATTTCTTAAATAATAAATATGTTGCAAAGATGTTTAAAAGTTTCATGGGTTAAAGGGAGAAAAAGTTACGATATTAGTTTCATTGTAGAAGGCGTTGCTAATACTAGGCGAACATTGATGTTCTCTTCTAACTAAGACATTATACTTTTTATTTACAAATTTTATTGAATTTTAATGATAAACTATAAAGTGTTAGGACTACAGTTATTAGTTTGTAGAATATTTGTATCTCATCATAAAAAAATTTCTTATTTTGCAAAAAAAGTAAATAACAATAGACGAAACATTAAGGTATTGAATTTGTTACATTTATTTTCAACATAATTAATTATAAACACGCTTTCGAATAAATTCCTCAACTCAAATCCTTTTTGCTTTTAAAACGAAAATTTATTCCATAAATTAAATAGTTTATATCCTGTTTTAGGTACCTGTTACCTTGGTATACATTACAACCCCGTATAATGGTTTCTCTATTGTTCCGATGTAAAGACTTATTGAAATAAGGTCGCGCACTATCCGATAAAATCCGGGTTTTCCAGTTCCAATCGCGCTTCGATAAGCGAGGGTTTACAGTTCGAATTCTTGTTAGTTGAACCACTGTTGAATTTGATTCTACAGCTTGTACGTCGAAGTGTTTTCTACATTATTCGTCACCGTATTTCATAAGCAATGCACGTTTGTTTTTTCTGTTCGACAACTAAGAGGTGTCTTACGTGTATTAGTGAGTCTCCCTGCGCGTACCCATTCTAATAAGATTCTCTTTTTAGCTTTTTTTAGCTAGAGGCCAAATGGGTTCTTTTTTATGTAGACCAACTGCTTTTGTCTGTAGACCAACTGCTTCTGTCCGTAGACCGCTGTTGCAGTTATAGTAGCAGGGTGAATGGATCCTGAATACCGCGGCGTTTCTGTGTTGACTCACCCCGACGGATTGCGAGCTAAGTATCTGGACACCTACAGGTATGCAACTCGTTCTCTTTGGTGTGTGTCAATGGCATATTTCGCATTAACGTTTGGTGTAGAAACGTGATATCGTGAAACTATTGTTTGTGGCTGCTAATCGATACTATCGCTCTACAGGTGCGATGTACAATTTTTAAAGATGCGTGTCAAAAGAATGCACACGTTAATTTGCTTTACTAATTAGTATTAGGTGAAATTTTAAAACTACTTGACAAAAGCTCTCACAGTTTTTATTTGCTACTGATTAATTTTATTTTGTGTAAATACGAGATGCGCACTTCATATCTAATGTACTAAATTGTTCATATCACCTAATTGTTTGCTTTGAAATAGTAACGCTGAATTTATTTTCGTTTTGCTTGTTTGTACAGAATCTTTTTTTTATAGATAATCGTGGGCGATGTGTTTTTTTTGTTTCTTTTTGGTATGTAGGCAACCCTCTTCCCCACTCTCCACGTCTGGTAGTTAGTCTGGTATTTACTTTTCTTCCAGCTACGTCTAGGTACGTAGAATAATTTCTGCCGCCCTGGCGTGGGACTGCGAGTTTGTTTTAGTTAATTTTTGTTGTACCCCGTTTTTGTTTTGTGTAACGTTGGCTTAACGTTTGATTCGATTTTGGTTTTGGTTAGCGTTCGTTCGATTTTGTTTTGACTAATTTTTGTCCCAATTTTTGTTTTGCTTCTTGGCCTGATACTACTTATATTTACTTTTCTTTATTTCTTGTGTGGGTTCGATTTTCTTAAAATTTAGTACTGCTTTCCTTCTTAATTGCCAAATATCCTTGGTTAGCTCATGTAAAATTATTGGACTTGTGTTTTTGCCAATAATCCTAGTCCATTGAAAACGCTGGCGCCCAAGATTTTTCTTTTTCTTCCTTCCCTCTCGGTACATTTTGTTCTCCCCGTCAAGTCTAGCGTTAGTTTTTTTTCCGATTTTTGATTTATTCTATAGCCCTGTTCTAATTTCTATTTTGTTGTTTCGCTTCCATTGGTGTTCCCGAAGTTTCCCGTCGGATATATTTTAGATTGCCCTGTATTCGCAATAATTTTCTTTTGGCTTCTATCGAGTTACGGTTAGCCTCCATTTAGTTACTTTCTACCAATTTCTTTCTTGTTCGTATTCAAAATGACTTCTTTTTCGGCTTTCTACTAAGGTATTCCTGTGTGGGATTGGAACCTGAAATTTTCTGGTGTCCCAAACACACTTACCGTACATGATTTTTTGGAACGAGTCGAAAACTCACTATGTGTCAGAATTGCAGTAATTTGAGGTTAAAGCGTTACTTTGGAATCGTGGTTAGCGGCATAGGTTTTCTGACTGGAAGCCGTTGTCTAATTTACTGATTCAGCATTTTGAGCCTCCCGGATTTTGCTTATAAGTTTGCTACTATTGAGGAAAATACTTTTGCTTCACATGACCTAGTTGTTAAGATTTCTCCTAGGCTTACGAGTAGATCCGATACTTTTTCCGTACGTTCTACTGTTTTTCTTCTTAGTTCTGCTTCTACTCGTAAGGTTATCTGCTTTAATTGCGACAAACCTGGTCATGTTTCGACACTTTGTACTCGTCCTCAAGTACTCCATTGCCATGGTTGCGGATATAAGGGAGTTTCTCGCCGTAACTGTCCGAACTGTCATCCTCCTACTAATAGGTTTTCGAATAATCTTTCAAATTCTGCCCTCACCTCTAGCTGCATAATTTCTTCTGCTTCTCACTCTACGCTCTCGTCTGTCCCTCATCCAGGTCATCCTGCTACTACTATCAAAACCTACCCTTCTTTGGCGAATACAGCTTCAACCAAATTTTCTCCGTTTCTAGTTCTACAAGCTATTCTACTCCTCCTTCTGTTCGTCCTACTTATTCACTCTCACCCCAAACAGTGCCTCCACCACCATTGCAACCTATACTTCGAATTAGTGACTTGCAGCTAGCCTTTCAAGAATTTGTTCCCGCTTTCTTAAACGATTCTACCCAAAAAATTCCTATAGTGTCTGCAAACACAAATGTCGCTAAAGTGACGATAACTCCTAATTTAGTCAGTGAAGGTCTTGTTGAAGTTCACGAACCTGTATTTTTAATGTCTGTTGCTGTTGCTGTCAAAATTCTACATGTTTGTGCTCTTAAATTGTTCTACTCAAAAAATTTCTATCGTTCCTGCAATAACAGCCGTAACTGAAGTGAAGATAATTTCTAATATGGATAGAGCCACAGCCAATGCTGTTTTCTGTCTTAACTGTGATACTTCTAGTCCTTTATCTAACGTCATTGAAATTTCATTTACTTCTGTCCCTCTAGTTAACGTAACTGAAGCGTGCTCTGCTTGTGTTTCTTTTCGTAAGGTTGATTCTCGTACAGCTCATACCCCTTTTTTTTACTAACGTTCACTTTCTTACCACCAATTCTAAAAACAAACAACGTTCTTCCATAACGTGTTCCGAGTTCCATAAATTACAACAACCACTACTACCTCCACACCCCGCCACCGCCTATATCGCGTGCTACAACTATTACACCCTTGCTGTTCCTGTTTGGCAGAAAACTGCCCAAAATAATCAAACATTACTCTATGCTCCTATCGAACCGAAAGATTTATATCGGCGAAGTCCTAATGTTCTTGATCTCGTTTCCTTATCCTTCTGGAGGCGTAAATGCCTTAAGGCCCAATATCTAGTCTTCGTGCCCCAGATTCTTATGCCGATTTTGCTCTCTTTGGAATTTGATTTCTGGACTTTACGATTCTTTTATTTACTTCTCTGTTTTGCTAGGTTTTCTTTCGTTTTCTTGCTATTTCTGACCCCGTGTGGATCCGGGAATAGAATAGTCCAACGGGTACGACCTGCCTGTCGTAAGAGGCGACTACAGCGGTCCAACACACACACACACACACACACATTTTATATACGTCCAATCCATACCGACACACTTTTTACACACAAACATACACCCACACACTTCATAAACAAACAGATCTATTTGGTTCTCTTTTCTTCCGTTCTCTTCCTTCCGTTCTCTCCTTGTACTCCTTGACCCCGCGTGGGTCCGGGAATAGAATAACCCCATGGTACGACCTGCCTGTCGTAAGAAGCGACTACAGCGGTCCAACACAACACATATACACACGCACACTTTATACATGCATAACACATACACAGACACGCCTCCCTTCCCCACATAAACACATACACACATGCGCACGCCTACACTTACTCATACATAGCTACACTGGGATTATGTTTTATTTTCTTTTGTACGATTCTTAGTTTTCTTTGGGTTTTGTACTTGGTGTTGATGTTATTCTTTTTGGTTTTGTTCTTTTTTTCTCGTTCCGTTCGTTTGAAATTTCTCTCCTTTTTCCTGTTGCAGGTCTTCTTTGCTGTCGGCCCCTTCGTCCATCCGCTCCTGTGGTAGGTGCTTTCTAGTCCATTTTTCTTTCTTCGGAAACCACGACTTAGTCGAGTATTGGTCTAGTCAGCATTTCTTTTCTTTGGTTCTTCGGTTACGATTTTTGGTTACCACAGTTTGTAGTACACCGTTTTCTTTTACCAGCGTTCTTCCTCTCTTTCTCTCGTTCTCCCTTGTTGTCCCTTTGTTTACTGGAGGCTTAACCTTTGGGTCGTGTTTTGGTTGGCACGTTGGTTTTCTTTCTTGTTCCTTTTCTTACTTTGTTTTTTTGTTGCAAGAAACCAATTTTTTCTCCTGAGATTGAAGACTTTACTGTTTTTTCACAAGAAATATCCGTCCTACGACGATTTTTTCAGTGTCAATACCGTTTCATATTCATCTTCGTTGCTCACTTCTCTTCCTTCCATCCTTTTTTCTCTCTTTTATTATTGACCTTCGAGCCGGATAAGAATTCTTTTTTTTTGTTATTTTTAGAGTGTTTTCCTTTTTTTTCTTTTAAGCGAATTTTTTTTGTTTAAGTTTTTTCTTTTTCTTTTTTTTATATGTTAATAGATAATCGTAAGTCATGTGTTTTTTGTTTCTTTTTGGTATGTAGGCGAATCCCCCGACTCTCCCCATCTGGTAGTTAGCCTGGTATTTACTTTTCTTCATGCTACGTCTAGGTACGTAGCAAAATGTTCAAAATCATTTTCTCTCAAATCAATACACGCTCGAACTCTCCGCTGAAATCAAGGCTTAAACTGATGTATGGTAAGTAATAGCACTTCTTTTGGTATACCTTTTGCAAAAAGTAATAATGTTTTTTGCCCCATAGCATCAACAGCTATCGATTCTTGTTCGTAAATTTTATTTTGTAGAAGTCACCAAAGAAAAAATTCTAAAATGTTGATATCTGGCGATATCGATGGCCATGATACTAGCTCCCTCCGACTATTCTATCACCCTTGATAATTCTAATTCAAATGGTTGCGAACGATAACGGCAGCATGACGTAATGCATTATCCTGCTAAAACCACGTTCTTTGTGTTTGCAAGTCAATTTTTAATAAATTCCCATATTGTTTAACAAAAGTTCAAGTACGACTGGCCAGTCACAGTGCCTTTGCAAAAGTAAGGTTTAATCAAGTACCTATTCGCTACGCCAAATCACTTATTTACATGCCAATGATGTGCGTCTAAACACATAACCCTCCGGAATCTGGAAATTGTTTACAAACGTGGCAAAATTAAAAGTCTTTGATTTAGTAAAGATTATCTTGATTATATGCAGTAGTGTGCATGTTCGTAACTATTTCAGCATTTTGGAATTGTGGGCCGAAATGGATGAAATTATCGGCCTGAACGCGAGGGTCGACTTATGCACTTTGGAGACTCCGTAATTCTTATACTAAATATGGGGTTTTATCAAAATATTAGTACCACATATGGGAATAATGCTACCAACACACTCAAGAACTGGGCAAGTCTTGCCTCTTTGAGAAATTGTGGAATTTTCCTGCTGGCTTGCGGTTCCGATAATTTGTATCCGTCACATATAGTAGTAAAAACTTAAGATGTTGTGAAAACCTGCTACTCATAAACTCGGGAATTAGAGATAATAATAACACTTGATTTTATAAAAGGCTTAGAATTTCAATTAATATAAGTAGACGCAAACATTCTCCCACGCCATATTCTTTTAGAATTTTTCAATAGAATGTTAATTTGTTATGAGAATATCTTCTGCAAAATTAAAAATTCGAATCTAGAGAAGTTTAAAGGTCTCAACGACAAAGAAGTGAATAAAATCAAAATATAAAACTCGTTTAGAAATCTGTCTAACATGAGTGTTCCTAAAGATGTTCAGCAATTTTTGGTGTTGGGTTAAAATTTTGGTATAGCCCCCACTATCAGGAATGTCAATATTCCCAAGCTACTTGCCTATCTAGAAAATTTGCTACGTACATTGACGTAGTTGGCAGAACAATGAAAGAATGCCCAGGCTCAGTTGGTGAGTAGGCGGAATCTTACCAATACAAGAAAAAAATAAAAGAAAAACCTGAAATTAAAAGAAATAAGAAATTAACAGTGCTTATCAATACTTATAATTAACCTAAGTGACATTTTGGAGAGGCAGAACAGTGCATTATAACAAAAAAATCAATAACCACAATATACACATATCAGGTAGAACACAAAATCACTCCTTAAAATGGCAAGCTGTAATTTTAAGTCCCTCCCTTATGTTAATTAACCAAAAGAAAATTACAAGATTGATATGCTTAGATTTGCAGATGATATAGCAGTATTAGCATCTAGCATGGAAGAGTTAGAAGTTGCTCTTAATGAAATGGAAACAGTTCTAGCTGAGATGTGCGTTATGAAAATTAACAAATTGTTACGTTCATTTTCGTAAATTATTAATTAGTGTAGGTACAATAATTTTTATCTTAAATTCATTTGGCGTTCAACACAAAAATTAATTCCGTTAATTAAAAATAACCTTTTCGTATATTAAAATTTGTATGGTAATTAAAAATAAATATCCTTTCTCAGAATTTCGTCCCGTGGAATTTACGCCTTAAGTAGATAGACGACTTTCCAAGTATTTTAATACTTAAATGCTAGTGTGTTTTCCCTTTTTAAAAGAATTCGGTGAATTTATTGTAATAAAACTAGGGTTTCCTGGTTTATTTCCTTGCTTTGGTGCCTAACACATGTAATTTTTTTTTGCTGTTTGATAATCAACTAGAAAACAAGTTGGTTGGCTTCGTTCGTTAGTTTTATGTAAATTTCTAGCACGCATTATTTAGCGTGCTTCCTGCGGGGGACACGTTCATCCCTGGAGCTGCGTTGCTTTTGGGGGACTGCAAAGTCCGATGCGCTCCGCTTGGCCGTAAGCTGGCCTGTTCGCTGAGGCGGACCAGCGACAGCCTTCCCCCCGTTGTCAGGAACTCGAGGGTGAGTCCTTCTTTTTTTTCTTTGTATCCGTTTCTTACCGCGGAACAAAAACGCCTGTGATTTTACCGTTCTAAGATGACATTTCTAAATTTGTTTTTTTTATATATGAAAATTATTGAACGATTTTAGTATTTACTGTTTTTTTGTTTGATTAATACTATACATGTTTGTAAATTCAGTTTAAGTTTACTTTCCCGATCGTTTAGAGCTGTGGTTTTTAGGCTTGCGTTTGTTTCTTTTCTCTTTTTTTCTAACTAACTACTGTCAGGGGTATTACCTAAAAATTACAGCTCGCCATTTTGTTTTTTTTGGGTAATTTTTGTTTGTTGAATATTTCAGGGGTTGTAATCATGTATTTATAAATTGGTGAAATTGACTTTTTTTTGGGGTTGGGTTTCGGAAGTACGGTTTTTTGTATATATATTTTGTTTTTAATTATAAGTTCTTTCTTTTCTGTTGTATGTTTTGTGTTGTGTGTGAATGAGTGAGTGTTTATATATTTTTTCTATTTATTTCAGGTTTCTCTTTAGCTATAGGTATATGACCCCGCCCACTCGCTGCCTGAGCCCGGACTTACTTTCTTTCTCTTTCTTTTTCTCGATTTTTTTTTATGTTACGTCAATGTACGTAGCATAAAATATTGACGCCCTGGCGTGGGGCTGCGATTTTTTTTTTTGGGAATTAATTTTTGTTCCTATTCTTTTTGTGATTAATTTCTTCTGCGATTTGGTTTTCGTTAATTTACTTGTGCTGCGATTTTGTTTCATGTAACTTTGGCTCCGATTTTACTTTTGTTAGTTTGGCTCCGAGTTCGTTTTAGTTAATTTTCGCTCCGATTTTTTGTTTATTATTGTTAGTTCCTAAGTTCCTACATGACCTGCATTTTCTAGGTTTGATATTACTTATGTTTCGTCCCTTACGCTTGATATTATTGGTTGGCTTATTTCAGATTATTGGACTTGTGTTTTCGCCAATAGTCCTAGTCCATTGAAAACGCTGGCGCCCAAGATTTTTCTCTTTTCTTCCTTTCCTCTCTGTACGTTTTGTTCTCCCCGTCACGTATAGACTTAGTTTTTTCCTCCGATTTTTCCTTTATCCTGCAGCCCTATTCTAATTTCTATTTTGTTGTTTCGCTCCTATTGGTGTTCCCGAAGTTTATCCGTCGGATGTTTTAAATTGTCCTGTATTCGCAATAATTTTCTTTTCTTTTGGTTTCTATCGAGTTACGGTTAGCTTTTATTTCGTTATCTTCTACCCATTTCTTTCTTGTTCGTATTCAAAATGACTTTTTTTTCGGTTTCCTACTACGGTCTCCCTGTGTGGGAGTGGAATTTGAAATTTTCTGGTGTCCCGAACACTCTTACTGTACGTGATTTTTTGGAGCAAGTCGAAAAACTCCGACGAGCTCACCATGTATCTGAATTTGATTTATTTGAGTCTGCAGTGGATTTATTCGAAGCTAAAGCTTTACTTTGGTATCGTGGTTTTCGGGATAGGTTTTCTGACTGGAAGTCCTTGTCTAATTTACTAATTCTTCATTTTGAACACAATGAGCTTATTTATAAGGCTACTACTATTGAGAAAAATACTTTTGCTTCACATGACCGAGTTGTTAAGATTTCTCCTACGCCTAGGAGTAGATCCGATACTACTTCCGTACGTTCTACTGTTCTTCCTCCTACTTCTACTCCTACTCGTCAGGTCGTATGCTTTAATTGCAACAAACCTGGTCATGTTTCGACCCGTTGTACTCGTCCTAAAATACTTCATTGTTATGGTTGCGGACATAAGGGAGTTACTCGCCACAACTGTCCCAACTGTCATCCTACTACGAATAGTTCTGCAAATAATCCTTCAAATTCTGCCCTCACCTCTAGTTGCCTAACTTCTTCTACTTCTCATTCTACGTTCTCTTCGATACTTCATTTAGGTCCTCCCTCTCCTACTATCAAACCCTACTCTTCTTCGGCGAATATAGCTTCTAATAAAATTTCCTCCGTGTCTAGTTCTGCCACCTATTCTACTCCTCCTTCTGCTCGCCCTACTTATTCACTCTCACCCCAAATTGTGCCTCGATCACGCTTACACCCCATGCTTCGAATTAGTGACTTGCAGCTAGCTTCTCAAGAGTTTGTTCCCGCTTTCCTAAACGATTCTACCAAAGAATTTTCTGTCGTGTCTGCAAGCACAAAGGTCGCTGAAATGACCAAAATTTCTAATTCAGTCTGCGAAGGTCCTCCGAAAGTCCATGGACCCGTATCTTTAATGCCTCTTCCCGTTTTTGTCAAAATTTTTCCCGTTTCTACTTTCTTAAATGCTTCTACTCAAGATATTCCTGTTGTGCCGGCAAACACAGCCGTAGCTGAAGTGAAGATAATTCCTAATACAGATAGAGACGGTCCTGTTAAAGTTAGTGAACCCGTAGCTGTGATGCCTGTTGCTGTTGTCGTTAAAGTTTTACCTGATATTGTTTCGTTACCTACTCTTACTCATTTTCTCATGCTGACAAAATGCTACTTATTTCTGTTCTTTTAATTAAAGTTGGTGAAATTCTAGATGATGTTCCTTTATCTACTGTTGTTGAAGTGGTTCCTGATACTGTTTCTTCTGGTAACGTTGATGAACTTCTACCCGATTCTATTTCTTTATGTAATGTTACTGAACTGTTATCGGATTCTGCTCCTTTTCCTAAGGTGGTTACTTCCACAGCCAATACTGTTTTCTTTTCTAACTGTGATACTTATAGTCCTGCACATAACGTCAATGAAATTTTATCTACTTCTGCCCCTTTCTCTAAAGTAACTGAATTGTGTTCCGTTTGTGTTTCTTTTCGCCAGGTTGGTTCTCGTACAGTCAATACTTTTTCTTTTTGAACCGCTGATATGCTGACAACCCATGATGTTTCCTTTTCTGCCGTTGACCTTCTTACCACACACCCTAACAATAAACAACGTCCTTCTATGACGCGTTTTGAGTTTTCTAAACTACCCTTGCC
The DNA here is from genome assembly GCA_036346225.1 of Platerodrilus igneus. Lineage (NCBI taxonomy): Eukaryota > Metazoa > Arthropoda > Insecta > Coleoptera > Lycidae > Platerodrilus > Platerodrilus igneus. The sequence continues at coordinate 18,178,924 of JARFIW010001638.1, read as the reverse complement.
ACCTCCTAGACGTAGTGCTATAACTCCTACGCCCCCTGCTGTTCCTATTTGGCAGAAAACTGCCCAAAAGAGGCAGACTTTATTCTATGCTCCTTCCGAACCTGAGGATATAGGTCGACGAAATCCTGATGTTCTCGATCTTGTTTCGTTCTCTTTTGGCGGCGTAAACGCCTTAAGCCTCATACCTAGTCCTCGTGCCCCTGATTCTTATGACGGCTTTGCTCTCCTCCGGACATGATTTTTGGATATTGCGATTTCGGTTTACTTCCCGGTTTTACTGGGGTTTCTTTCGTTTGCATTCCTTTTTTTTCTTTTTCACCCGTGTGGGTCCGGGAATAGAATAGCCCCATGGTACGACCTGCCTGTCGTAAGAGGCGACTACAGTGGTCCAACACATACACATACAGACTTCATACTCACATACACACACTCCATACACGCACACACTTCATGCATCTACTCATTTCTGTTTGGTTCTCCTTCGTTTGTTCTCGTTTTGGGTATTTTTTTTCTTTTTTAACCGTGTGGGTCCGGGAATAGAATAGCCCCATGGTACGACCTGCCTGTCGTAAGAGGCGACTACAGCGGTCAAACACATACACACACGCACACTTTATACCCGCATAACACATACACACACCCTTCTTACACCCCACACACACCCACAAACACACACACACACACGCACGTACACGCCCACACTTGCTCATACATAACTACACTAGGATTTTGTTTTATTTTCTTTTGTACGATTTTTGTTTTGTTTTTGGGTTTTATACGTGGTGTTATTCTTTTTTTTACATATTTTTTCTTTTTCTCTCGTTCCTTTCATCCCATTTTCCTTTCCCTATCCTTTGCTGGTCTTCTTTGCCGTCGGTCCCTATACCGAGTGTGTTTCGTCCATCCGCTCCTGTGGTAAGTGCTTTCTAGTTCGTCTTTCTTTCTTCGGAAATCACGACTCAGTCGACTTTAGGACTAGTCAACATTTCTCTTTTTCGGTTTTCGTTCGTTGCGATTTTTCGTTACCACAGTTGAGAGTACATCGTTTCCTTTTACCAGCGTTCCTTCTTTCTTCTTCTCGTGCTCCCTGGTTGTTCCTTTTGTTTACTTGAGGCTTGACCTTTGGGTCCTCTTTTGGCTGTACTGTTGGTTTTCTTCCTCGTTCCTTTACTTCTTCTGAGGTTGAAGACCTTACTGTTTCTTCACAAGAAATATCCGTCCTCCGACGACTTTTTCAGTGTCCATGCCATTCCATCTTTGTCCTCGATGATTGTTACCTTTCCTTTTCCCTTTCCTATGTCCTTTTTATTTTTGGTTTCGATCCGGTTCCTTGGTCTATCGAGCCGGATGAAATTTCTTTTTAGTTTGTTTGTTTGTTGTTGGAGTGCTTTCTTTAGTTTTTTTTTGTTGTGACGAGTTTACTTTTAGTTTCCAAGCGATTTTTTTTTGTTGGTCCTACCCACTCCTATTATTTTTCTTCCCGACCCCGACCTTTGTTACGTTCATTTTCGTAAATTTTATTAATTAGTGTAGGTACAATAATTTTTATTTTAAATTCATTTGGCGTTCAACACAAAAATTAATTCCGTTAATTAAAAATAACCTTTTCGTATATTAAAATTTGTATGGTAATTAAAAATAAATATCCTTTCTCAGAATTTCGTCCCGTGGAATTTACGCCTTAAGTAGATAGACGACTTTCCAAGTATTTTAATACTTAAATGCTAGTGTGTTTTCCCTTTTTAAAAGAATTCGGTGAATTTATTGTAATAAAACTAGGGTTTCCTGGTTTATTTCCTTGCTTTGGTGCCTAACACATGTAATTTTTTTTTGCTGTTTGATAATCAACTAGAAAACAAGTTGGTTGGCTTCGTTCGTTAGTTTTATGTAAATTTCCAGCACGCATTATTTAGCGTGCTTCCTGCGGGGGACACGTTCATCCCTGGAGCTGCGTTGCTTTTGGGGGACTGCAAAGTCCGATGCGCTCCGCTTGGCCGTAAGCTGGCCTGTTCGCTGAGGCGGACCAGCGACAGCCTTCCCCCCGTTGTCAGGAACGCGAGGGTGAGTCCTTCTTTTTTTTTCTTTGTATCCGTTTCTTACCGCGGAACAAAAACGCCTGTGATTTTACCGTTCTAAGATGACATTTCTAAATTTGTTTTTTTTTATATATGAAAATTATTGAACGATTTTAGTATTTACTGTTTTTTTGTTTGATTAATACTATACATGTTTGTAAATTCAGTTTAAGTTTACTTTCCCGATCGTTTAGAGCTGTGGTTTTTAGGGTTGCGTTTGTTTCTTTTCTCTTTTTTTCTTACTAACTACTGTCAGGGGTATTACCTAAAATTACAGCTCGCCATTTTGTTTTTTGGGTAATTTTGTTTGTTGAATATTTCAGGGTTGTAATCATGTATTTATAAATTGGTGAAATTGACTTTTTGGGGTTGGGTTTCGAAGTACGGTTTTTGTATATATATTTTGTTTTAATTATAAGTTCTTTCTTTTCTGTTGTATGTTTTGTGTTGTGTGTGAATGAGTGAGTGTTTATATATTTTTCTATTTATTTCAGGTTTCTCTTTAGCTATAGGTATATGACCCCGCCCACTCGCTGCCTGAGCCCGGACTTACTTTCTTTCTCTTTCTTTTTCTCGATTTTTTTATGTTACGTCAATGTACGTAGCATAAAATATTGACGTTCTGGCGTGGGGCTGCGATTTTTTTTGGGAATTAATTTTGTTCCTATTCTTTTGTGATTAATTTCTTCTGCGATTTGGTTTTCGTTAATTTACTTGTGCTGCGATTTTGTTTCATGTAACTTTGGCTCGATTTTACTTTTGTTAGTTTGGCTCCGAGTTCGTTTTAGTTAATTTTCGCTCCGATTTTTTGTTTATTATTGTTAGTTCCTAAGTTCCTACATGACCTGCATTTTCTAGGTTTGATATTACTTATGTTTCGTCCCTTACGCTTGATATTATTGGTTGGCTTATTTCAGATTATTGGACTTGTGTTTTCGCCAATAGTCCTAGTCCATTGAAAACGCTGGCGCCCAAGATTTTTCTCTTTTCTTCCTTTCCTCTCTGTACGTTTTGTTCTCCCCGTCACGTATAGACTTAGTTTTTTCCTCCGATTTTTTCTTTATCCTGCAGCCCTATTCTAATTTCTATTTTGTTGTTTCGCTCCTATTGGTGTTCCCGAAGTTTATCCGTCGGATGTTTTAAATTGTCATGTATTCGCAATAATTTTCTTTTCTTTTGGTTTCTATCGAGTTACGGTTAGCTTTTATTTCGTTATCTTCTACCCATTTCTTTCTTGTTCGTATTCAAAATGACTTTTTTTTCGGTTTCCTACTACGGTCTCCCTGTGTGGGAGTGGAATTTGAAATTTTCTGGTGTCCCGAACACTCTTACTGTACGTGATTTTTGGAGCAAGTCGAAAACTCCGACGAGCTCACCATGTATCTGAATTTGATTTATTTGAGTCTGCAGTGGATTTATTCGAAGCTAAAGCTTTACTTTGGTATCGTGGTTTTCGGGATAGGTTTTCTGACTGGAAGTCCTTGTCTAATTTACTAATTCTTCATTTTGAACACAATGAGCTTATTTATAAGGCTACTACTATTGAGAAAATACTTTTGCTTCACATGACCGAGTTGTTAAGATTTCTCCTACGCCTAGGAGTAGATCCGATACTACTTCCGTACGTTCTACTGTTCTTCCTCCTACTTCTACTCCTACTCGTCAGGTCGTATGCTTTAATTGCAACAAACCTGGTCATGTTTCGACCCGTTGTACTCGTCCTAAAATACTTCATTGTTATGGTTGCGGACATAAGGGAGTTACTCGCCACAACTGTCCCAACTGTCATCCTACTACGAATAGTTCTGCAAATAATCCTTCAAATTCTGCCCTCACCTCTAGTTGCCTAACTTCTTCTACTTCTCATTCTACGTTCTCTTCGATACTTCATTTAGGTCCTCCCTCTCCTACTATCAAACCCTACTCTTCTTCGGCGAATATAGCTTCTAATAAAATTTCCTCCGTGTCTAGTTCTGCCACCTATTCTACTCCTCCTTCTGCTCGCCCTACTTATTCACTCTCACCCCAAATTGTGCCTCGATCACGCTTACACCCCATGCTTCGAATTAGTGACTTGCAGCTAGCTTCTCAAGAGTTTGTTCCCGCTTTCCTAAACGATTCTACCAAAGAATTTTCTGTCGTGTCTGCAAGCACAAAGGTCGCTGAAATGACCAAAATTTCTAATTCAGTCTGCGAAGGTCCTCCGAAAGTCCATGGACCCGTATCTTTAATGCCTCTTCCCGTTTTTGTCAAAATTTTTCCCGTTTCTACTTTCTTAAATGCTTCTACTCAAGATATTCCTGTTGTGCCGGCAAACACAGCCGTAGCTGAAGTGAAGATAATTCCTAATACAGATAGAGACGGTCCTGTTAAAGTTAGTGAACCCGTAGCTGTGATGCCTGTTGCTGTTGTCGTTAAAGTTTTACCTGATATTGTTTCGTTACCTACTCTTACTCATTTTCTCATGCTGACAAAATGCTACTTATTTCTGTTCTTTTAATTAAAGTTGGTGAAATTCTAGATGATGTTCCTTTATCTACTGTTGTTGAAGTGGTTCCTGATACTGTTTCTTCTGGTAACGTTGATGAACTTCTACCCGATTCTATTTCTTTATGTAATGTTACTGAACTGTTATCGGATTCTGCTCCTTTTCCTAAGGTGGTTACTTCCACAGCCAATACTGTTTTCTTTTCTAACTGTGATACTTATAGTCCTGCACATAACGTCAATGAAATTTTATCTACTTCTGCCCCTTTCTCTAAAGTAACTGAATTGTGTTCCGTTTGTGTTTCTTTTCGCCAGGTTGGTTCTCGTACAGTCAATACTTTTTCTTTTTGAACCGCTGATATGCTGACAACCCATGATGTTTCCTTTTCTGCCGTTGACCTTCTTACCACACACCCTAACAATAAACAACGTCCTTCTATGACGCGTTTTGAGTTTTCTAAACTACCCTTGCCACCTCCTAGACGTAGTGCTATAACTCCTACGCCCCCTGCTGTTCCTATTTGGCAGAAAACTGCCCAAAAGAGGCAGACTTTATTCTATGCTCCTTCCGAACCTGAGGATATAGGTCGACGAAATCCTGATGTTCTCGATCTTGTTTCGTTCTCTTTTTGGCGGCGTAAACGCCTTAAGCCTCATACCTAGTCCTCGTGCCCCTGATTCTTATGACGGCTTTGCTCTCCTCCGGACATGATTTTTGGATATTGCGATTTCGGTTTACTTCCCGGTTTTACTGGGGTTTCTTTCGTTTGCATTCCTTTTTTTTCTTTTTCACCCGTGTGGGTCCGGGAATAGAATAGCCCCATGGTACGACCTGCCTGTCGTAAGAGGCGACTACAGTGGTCCAACACATACACATACAGACTTCATACTCACATACACACACTCCATACACGCACACACTTCATGCATCTACTCATTTCTGTTTGGTTCTCCTTCGTTTGTTCTCGTTTTGGGTATTTTTTTTCTTTTTTAACCGTGTGGGTCCGGGAATAGAATAGCCCCATGGTACGACCTGCCTGTCGTAAGAGGCGACTACAGCGGTCAAACACATACACACACGCACACTTTATACCCGCATAACACATACACACACCCTTCTTACACCCCCACACACACCCACAAACACACACACACACACGCACGTACACGCCCACACTTGCTCATACATAACTACACTAGGATTTTGTTTTATTTTCTTTTGTACGATTTTTGTTTTGTTTTTGGGTTTTATACGTGGTGTTATTCTTTTTTATATATTTTTTTTTTCTCTCGTTCCTTTCATCCCATTTTCCTTTCCCTATCCTTTGCTGGTCTTCTTTGCCGTCGGTCCCTATACCGAGTGTGTTTCGTCCATCCGCTCCTGTGGTAAGTGCTTTCTAGTTCGTCTTTCTTTCTTCGGAAATCACGACTCAGTCGACTTTAGGACTAGTCAACATTTCTTTTTTTCGGTTTTCGTTCGTTGCGATTTTTCGTTACCACAGTTGAGAGTACATCGTTTCCTTTTACCAGCGTTCCTTCTTTCTTCTTCTCGTGCTCCCTGGTTGTTCCTTTTGTTTACTTGAGGCTTGACCTTTGGGTCCTCTTTTGGCTGTACTGTTGGTTTTCTTCCTCGTTCCTTTACTTCTTCTGAGGTTGAAGACCTTACTGTTTCTTCACAAGAAATATCCGTCCTCCGACGACTTTTTCAGTGTCCATGCCATTCCATCTTTGTCCTCGATGATTGTTACCTTTCCTTTTCCTTTCCTATGTCCTTTTTATTTTTGGTTTCGATCCGGTTCCTTGGTCTATCGAGCCGGATGAAATTTCTTTTTAGTTTGTTTGTTTGTTGTTGGAGTGCTTTCTTTAGTTTTTTTTTGTTGTGACGAGTTTACTTTTAGTTTCCAAGCGATTTTTTTTTGTTGGTCCTACCCACTCCTATTATTTTTCTTCCCGACCCCGACCTTTGTTACGTTCATTTTCGTAAATTTTATTAATTAGTGTAGGTACAATAATTTTTATTTTAAATTCATTTGGCGTTCAACACAAAAATTAATTCCGTTAATTAAAAATAACCTTTTCGTATATTAAAATTTGTATGGTAATTAAAAATAAATATCCTTTCTCAGAATTTCGTCCCGTGGAATTTACGCCTTAAGTAGATAGACGACTTTCCAAGTATTTTAATACTTAAATGCTAGTGTGTTTTCCCTTTTTAAAAGAATTCGGTGAATTTATTGTAATAAAACTAGGGTTTCTTGGTTTATTTCCTTGGTTTGGTGCCTAACACATGTAATTTTTTTTGCTGTTCGATAATCAACTAGAAAACAAGTTGGTTGGCTTCGTTCGTTAGTTTAATGTAAATTTCCAGCACGCATTATTTAGCGTGCTTCCTGCGGGGGACACGTTGATCCCTGGAGCTGCGTTTCTTTTGGGGGACTGCAAAGTCCAATGCGCTCTGCTTGGCCATAAGCTGGCCTGTTCGCTGAGGCGGACCAGCGACAGCCTTCCCCCCGATGTCAGGAACTCGAGGGTGAGTCCTTCTTTTTTTTCTTTGTATCCGCTTCTTACCGCGGAACAAGAACGCCTGTGATTTTATCGTTCTAAGACGACATTTCTAAATTTGTTTTTTTTATATATGAAAATTATTGAACGATTTTAGTATTTACTGTTTTTTTGTTTGATTAATACTATACATGTTTGTAAATTTAGTTTAAGTTTACGTTTCCGATGGTTTAGAGCTGTGGTTTTTATGGTTGCGTTTGTTTCTTTTCTCTTTTTTTCTTACTAACTACTGTCAGGGGTATTACCTAAAAATTACAGCTCGCCATTTTGTTTTTTTTGGGTAATTTTTGTTTGTTGAATATTTCAGGGGTTGTAATCATGTATTTATAAATTGGTGAAATTGACTTTTTTTTGGGGTTGGGTTTCGGAAGTACGGTTTTTTGTATATATATTTTGTTTTTAATTATAAGTTCTTTCTTTTCTGTTGTATGTTTTGTGTTGTGTGTGAATGAGTGAGTGTTTATATATTTTTTCTATTTATTTCAGGTTTCTCTTTAGCTATAGGTATATGACCCCGCCCACTCGCTGCCTGAGCCCGGACTTACTTTCTTTCTCTTTCTTTTTCTCGATTTTTTTTATGTTACGTCAATGTACGTAGCATAAAATATTGACGCCCTGGCGTGGGGCTGCGATTTTTTTTTTTGGGAATTAATTTTGTTCCTATTCTTTTGTGATTAATTTCTTCTGCGATTTGGTTTTCGTTAATTTACTTGTGCTGCGATTTTGTTTCATGTAACTTTGGCTGATTTTACTTTTGTTAGTTTGGCTCGAGTTCGTTTTAGTTAATTTTCGCTCCGATTTTTGTTTATTATTGTTAGTTCCTAAGTTCCTACATGACCTGCATTTTCTAGGTTTGATATTACTTATGTTTCGTCCCTTACGCTTGATATTATTGGTTGCTTATTTCAGATTATTGGACTTGTGTTTTCGCCAATAGTCCTAGTCCATTGAAAACGCTGGCGCCCAAGATTTTCTCTTTTCTTCCTTTCCTCTCTGTACGTTTTGTTCTCCCGTCACGTATAGACTTAGTTTTTCCTCCGATTTCTTTATCCTGCAGCCCTATTCTAATTTCTATTTTGTTGTTTCGCTCCTATTGGTGTTCCCGAAGTTTATCCGTCGGATGTTTTAAATTGTCTGTATTCGCAATAATTTTCTTTTCTTTTGGTTTCTATCGAGTTACGGTTAGCTTTTATTTCGTTATCTTCTACCCATTTCTTTCTTGTTCGTATTCAAAATGACTTTTTTCGGTTTCCTACTACGGTCTCCTGTGTGGGAGTGGAATTTGAAATTTTCTGGTGTCCCGAACACTCTTACTGTACGTGATTTTTGGAGCAAGTCGAAAACTCCGACGAGCTCACCATGTATCTGAATTTGATTTATTTGAGTCTGCAGTGGATTTATTCGAAGCTAAAGCTTTACTTTGGTATCGTGGTTTTCGGGATAGGTTTTCTGACTGGAAGTCCTTGTCTAATTTACTAATTCTTCATTTTGAACACAATGAGCTTATTTATAAGGCTACTACTATTGAGAAAATACTTTTCTTCACATACCGAGTTGTTAAGATTTCTCCTACGCCTAGGAGTAGATCCGATACTACTTCCGTACGTTCTACTGTTCTTCCTCCTACTTCTACTCCTACTCGTCAGGTCGTATGCTTTAATTGCAACAAACCTGGTCATGTTTCGACCCGTTGTACTCGTCCTAAAATACTTCATTGTTATGGTTGCGGACATAAGGAGTTACTCGCCACAACTGTCCCAACTGTCATCCTACTACGAATAGTTCTGCAAATAATCCTTCAAATTCTGCCCTCACCTCTAGTTGCCTAACTTCTTACTTCTCATTCTACGTTCTCTTCGATACTTCATTTAGGTCCTCCTCTCCTACTATCAAACCCTACTCTTCTTCGGCGAATATAGCTTCTAATAAAATTTCCTCCGTGTCTAGTTCTGCCACCTATTCTACTCCTCCTTCTGCTCGCCCTACTTATTCACTCTCACCCCAAATTGTGCCTCGATCACGCTTACACCCCATGCTTCGAATTAGTGACTTGCAGCTAGCTTCTCAAGAGTTTGTTCCGCTTTCCTAAACGATTCTACCAAAGAATTTTCTGTCGTGTCTGCAAGCACAAAGGTCGCTGAAATGACCAAAATTTCTAATTCAGTCTGCGAAGGTCCTCCGAAAGTCCATGGACCCGTATCTTTAATGCCTCTTCCGTTTTTGTCAAAATTTTTCCGTTTCTACTTTCTTAAATGCTTCTACTCAAGATATTCCTGTTGTGCCGGCAAACACAGCCGTAGCTGAAGTGAAGATAATTCCTAATACAGATAGAGACGGTCCTGTTAAAGTTAGTGAACCCGTAGCTGTGATGCCTGTTGCTGTTGTCGTTAAAGTTTTACCTGATATTGTTTCGTTACCTACTCTTACTCATTTTCTCATGCTGACAAAATGCTACTTATTTCTGTTCTTTTAATTAAAGTTGGTGAAATTCTAGATGATGTTCCTTTATCTACTGTTGTTGAAGTGGTTCCTGATACTGTTTCTTCTGGTAACGTTGATGAACTTCTACCCGATTCTATTTCTTTATGTAATGTTACTGAACTGTTATCGGATTCTGCTCCTTTTCCTAAGGTGGTTACTTCCACAGCCAATACTGTTTTCTTTTCTAACTGTGATACTTATAGTCCTGCACATAACGTCAATGAAATTTTATCTACTTCTGCCCCTTTCTCTAAAGTAACTGAATTGTGTTCCGTTTGTGTTTCTTTTCGCCAGGTTGGTTCTCGTACAGTCAATACTTTTTCTTTTGAACCGCTGATATGCTGACAACCCATGATGTTTCCTTTTCTGCCGTTGACCTTCTTACCACACACTAACAATAAACAACGTCCTTCTATGACGCGTTTTGAGTTTTCTAAACTACCCTTGCCACCTCCTAGACGTAGTGCTATAACTCCTACGCCCCCTGCTGTTCCTATTTGGCAGAAAACTGCCCAAAAGAGGCAGACTTTATTCTATGCTCCTTCCGAACCTGAGGATATAGGTCGACGAAATCCTGATGTTCTCGATCTTGTTTCGTTCTCTTTGGCGGCGTAAACGCCTTAAGCCTCATACCTAGTCCTCGTGCCTGATTCTTATGACGGCTTTGCTCTCCTCCGGACATGATTTGGATATTGCGATTTCGGTTTACTTCCCGGTTTTACTGGGGTTTCTTTCGTTTGCATTCCTTTTTTTTCTTTTTCACCCGTGTGGGTCCGGGAATAGAATAGCCCCATGGTACGACCTGCCTGTCGTAAGAGGCGACTACAGTGGTCCAACACATACACATACAGACTTCATACTCACATACACACACCCATACACGCACACACTTCATGCATCTACTCATTTCTGTTTGGTTCTCCTTCGTTTGTTCTCGTTTTGGGTATTTTTTCTTTTTAACCGTGTGGGTCCGGGAATAGAATAGCCCCATGGTACGACCTGCCTGTCGTAAGAGGCGACTACAGCGGTCAAACACATACACACACGCACACTTTATACCCGCATAACACATACACACACCCTTCTTACACCCCACACACACCACAACACACACACACACACGCACGTACACGCCCACACTTGCTCATACATAACTACACTAGGATTTTGTTTTATTTTCTTTTGTACGATTTTTGTTTTGTTTTGGGTTTTATACGTGGTGTTATTCTTTTTTAATATTTTCTTTTCTCTCGTTCCTTTCATCCCATTTTCCTTTCCTATCCTTTGCTGGTCTTCTTTGCCGTCGGTCCCTATACCGAGTGTGTTTCGTCCATCCGCTCCTGTGGTAAGTGCTTTCTAGTTCGTCTTTCTTTCTTCGAAATCACGACTCAGTCGACTTTAGGACTAGTCAACATTTCTTTTTCGGTTTTCGTTCGTTGCGATTTCGTTACCACAGTTGAGAGTACATCGTTTCCTTACCAGCGTTCCTTCTTTCTTCTTCTCGTGCTCCCTGGTTGTTCCTTTTGTTTACTTGAGGCTTGACCTTTGGGTCCTCTTTGGCTGTACTGTTGGTTTTCTTCCTCGTTCCTTTACTTCTTCTGAGGTTGAAGACCTTACTGTTTCTTCACAAGAAATATCCGTCCTCCGACGACTTTTTCAGTGTCCATGCCATTCCATCTTTGTCCTCGATGATTGTTACCTTTCCTTTTCCTTTCCTATGTCCTTTTTATTTTGGTTTCGATCCGGTTCCTTGGTCTATCGAGCCGGATGAAATTTCTTAGTTTGTTTGTTTGTTGTTGGAGTGCTTTCTTTAGTTTTTTTGTTGTGACGAGTTTACTTTTAGTTTCCAAGCGATTTTTTTGTTGGTCCTACCCACTCCTATTATTTTTCTTCCCGACCCCGACCTTTGTTACGTTCATTTTCGTAAATTTTATTAATTAGTGTAGGTACAATAATTTTTATTTTAAATTCATTTGGCGTTCAACACAAAATTAATTCCGTTAATTAAAATAACCTTTTCGTATATTAAAATTTGTATGGTAATTAAAAATAAATATCCTTTCTCAGAATTTCGTCCCGTGGAATTTACGCCTTAAGTAGATAGACGACTTTCCAAGTATTTTAATACTTAAATGCTAGTGTGTTTTCCCTTTTTAAAAGAATTCGGTGAATTTATTGTAATAAAACTAGGGTTTCTTGGTTTATTTCCTTGGTTTGGTGCCTAACACATGTAATTTTTTGCTGTTCGATAATCAACTAGAAAACAAGTTGGTTGGCTTCGTTCGTTAGTTTAATGTAAATTTCCAGCACGCATTATTTAGCGTGCTTCCTGCGGGGGACACGTTGATCCCTGGAGCTGCGTTTCTTTTGGGGGACTGCAAAGTCCAATGCGCTCTGCTTGGCCATAAGCTGGCCTGTTCGCTGAGGCGGACCAGCGACAGCCTTCCCCGATGTCAGGAACTCGAGGGTGAGTCCTTCTTTTTCTTTGTATCCGCTTCTTACCGCGGAACAAGAACGCCTGTGATTTTATCGTTCTAAGACGACATTTCTAAATTTGTTTTTATATATGAAAATTATTGAACGATTTTAGTATTTACTGTTTTGTTTGATTAATACTATACATGTTTGTAAATTTAGTTTAAGTTTACGTTTCCGATGGTTTAGAGCTGTGGTTTTATGGTTGCGTTTGTTTCTTTCTCTTTTTCTTACTAACTACTGTCAGGGTATTACCTAAAAATTACAGCTCGCCATTTTGTTTTTGGGTAATTTTGTTTGTTGAATATTTAGGGTTGTAATCATGTATTTATAAATTGGGAAATTGACTTTTTGGTTGGGTTTCAAGTACGGTTTTTGTATATATATTTTGTTTAATTATAAGTTCTTTCTTTCTGTTGTATGTTTTGTGTTGTGTGTGAATGAGTGATGTTTATATATTTTTCTATTTATTCAGGTTTCTTTTAGCTATAGGTATAGACCCCGCCCACTCGCGCCTGAGCCCGGACTTACTTTCTTTCTCTTTCTTTCTCGATTTTTTTTATGTTACGTCAATGTACGTAGCAAAAATATACTGGCGTGGTTTTTTGATATTTTCTTTTTATTTTTGTTTTATTTTTTTTATTGCTTTTTTTTTGCTTTTTATTTCCTTTTTTTTTTCATCCTTTGTTTTTTCCTTTTGTTTTTGTTTTCACCTAAAGCATTTCTTCTTCTTTTCCTTTTTCCTTTTTTCCCTATTTTTTTTCTGTCATTCGTTTAATTAATTTTTTTTGTTTGTTTTTTTCCTTTTTTTAAATTTTTTGTTCGCGGATTAATTTGCCATTTTTGAAAACCATTTTTTGTTTAAATTTTGGTTTGGTTTGACTATTATTTTTAATTTAGTAAATTTTCTTATTCCGCTCTTTTCCTCCGTTATAAACGTTCCTCAAATTTGTGAGTCACCACATAAACTAATCCTCATTTTTTTTTGCCCTAACCTCGATATTCCTCCTCTCCTTCCCAATCTCCTATTTATTTCTTCAATCAAATTTAAAGAACAAATTATAGCCAACGCCTTACTCTTTTAAATTTTCTTTTTAATATCTGAACAAATCAGCTAATACCCTTTAATTTCTTTTCTTTTAAATTTTTTATAATGAATTCTTTTAGTCTTTGATAATTTTTATATGTCTTTCAGGTTCCATTTTTTATCAAAATTTTCCCTTAAAATTCTTTTTTTCGTGTATTTTTACACCTTCTTTCTCTCCCAAAAACTTTTTTTAACCTCCCACCCCTCTTGAAACCAAAGTTTCTCACGGAACTTTTTTTTTGGAACTACCCCCTTGTTCCGTTTGTTTGTTTCCGTTTGGTTTTTTCTTTTTTTCCGGCGGAACCCGCCAGGCATCTTTTTGTCTTTTTTTGGTTTTTTTTTACGGCGGAACCCGCCAGGAAACTTCCAACCTTCCCCCACCTAGTTTTTTTTTTTTTTTTTTTTTTGGTTTGTTTTTTTTTTTTTTTCTTCCTTTCTTCCTTGTTTCGCCCTTCCCGATTTTTTTTGAATTGATTTTTTGTTTTTTTTTCTTTCTTCTCTTTTCCGTTCTTTTTTGTCTTGGCTTGTGTTTTCTCTTTTGTACTTTTAAACCCTTTCCTCTTCTTTCTTTCTTCCTTTTTTTGTTCGTCTGCGAATTTTTTTTTTTTGTTTTTTTTTTTTTTTTTTCATTTTTTTGCCCCTTTTTTCCCCCTTTTTTTAATTTTATAATTTTTTAATTTGTAAAATATCTATAAAAACTTTTAAATTGATAAAAACTTATTCCGATTCTATTCATTTATAATTCTTTAAATGATTTAAAAGTTTGTTTTCTGTTGCAATTTTTTAAAAAATGTGTTTTTAAATTCTTTTCGGGTCCGTTTTGGGAACATGCAGCTGGCCTCCCGAGGCTTTTTTTCTCGAAACTTTTATTAATTTTTTAAATTATTTTTTTTTTTTATTAATTTTATTTTCGTTGTTTGTTTTTTTTTTTTTAGGTCAAAACTTTTTTTTTGGATTTTTTATTAGGTATTAATGGAATTTTTTGGTGGTTAGTTTTTTTTTATATTTTTTTTTTTAATTTTTTTTTGTTTGACCCCCCCCCGTTTTTTTTTTTTTTTAAAAAAGCAAAGAAAAGGGAAAAAAATTAAAAAATACAAATGGAAGAGAACTTACACGTCCCGTGGAATTTACGCCTTAAGTAGATAGACGACTTTCCAAGTATTTTAATACTTAAATGCTAGTGTGTTTTCCTTTTAAAAGAATTCGGTGAATTTATTGTAATAAAACTAGGGTTTCTTGGTTTATTTCCTTGGTTTGGTGCCTAACACATGTAATTTTTTTTGCTGTTCGATAATCAACTAGAAAACAAGTTGGTTGGCTTCGTTCGTTAGTTTAATGTAAATTTCCAGCACGCATTCTTTAGCGTGCTTCCTGCGGGGGACACGTTGATCCCTGGAGCTGCGTTTCTTTGGGGACTGCAAAGTCCAATGCGCTCTGCTTGGCCATAAGCTGGCCTGTTCGCTGAGGCGGACCAGCGACAGCCTTCCCCCCGATGTCAGGAACTCGAGGGTGAGTCCTTCTTTTTTTTCTTTGTATCCGCTTCTTACCGCGGAACAAGAACGCCTGTGATTTTATCGTTCTAAGACGACATTTCTAAATTTGTTTTTTTTATATATGAAAATTATTGAACGATTTTAGTATTTACTGTTTTTTTGTTTGATTAATACTATACATGTTTGTAAATTTAGTTTAAGTTTACGTTTCCGATGGTTTAGAGCTGTGGTTTTTATGGTTGCGTTTGTTTCTTTTCTCTTTTTTTCTTACTAACTACTGTCAGGGGTATTACCTAAAAATTACAGCTCGCCATTTTGTTTTTTTTGGGTAATTTTTGTTTGTTGAATATTTAAGGGGTTGTAATCATGTATTTATAAATTGGGGAAATTGACTTTTTTTTTGGGTTGGGTTTCGGAAGTACGGTTTTTTGTATATATATTTTGTTTTTAATTATAAGTTCTTTCTTTTCTGTTGTATGTTTTGTGTTGTGTGTGAATGAGTGAATGTTTATATATTTTTTCTATTTATATCAGGTTTCTCTTTAGCTATAGGTATAAGACCCCGCCCACTCGCCGCCTGAGCCCGGACTTACTTTCTTTCTCTTTCTTTTTCTCGATTTTTTTTTATGTTACGTCAATGTACGTAGCAAAATATATAACTAAGGTACAAGTATGCAAAGAAGGGGAAAATAAATTAAAAACTAGAATACAAATAGGTAACGAGAACTTACAGGAATTCTGCTGCCTAGGAAGCCAAATAACGCAAGAAGGGAAGACCGCAAAAGATATAAAACATGAATTTAGCAAGAACAAGACAACCAACAAGGAAAAGATTAATTAAAACATATGTGGAGCACAGCACTGTACGTAGGGCTGTGAAATCTGCACAGTAGGAGAAGCGGATAGGAAAAATGTGGTGCTACATACATATGATGAAAATATCATGGACAGACAAAGTTAAGAATAAAGAGGTACTTGAAATGGTAGGGGAAGTAAGAAGTATGTGGAAAATAGTAAAACATACGGGAAATAGGATGATAGGCCACATACTAGGCATGATGGAACAGTGCGGGATATAATAGAAGTATAGATAGGAAGAAAGAGAGGCAGAGGTTAGACCTAGGTTAGACTATTGCACACAGATAGTGAAAGATGTAGGCTGTTAGAATTTCAGAGAAACGTGTAGGCTAGCTCAGAATAGAAATCAATGGAGTTACAAATCCAACCAATTCCAAATTTAAAATCTAATGCCAAGAAAAGGAACTGTACTTAAAACTGATGATAATTATAAGCAACTATAGGTATTGGTTTTGCAATACTCTCTACTAATGTTAATTGTGCGAAAGGATTTACTGGAAAACTATTAATTCGGCAAATGTATAAGTGTTGGCCATCCTCGGTAGCCACTGACTGCTCAACCCCCTTCACATACCACTGAATCTTGGTGAAATAGGGCTTATGATTAGGAAACAACAGAAGGAGAACTGAGCTGTATCTAAGCTGTGGAAATTTCAGTGAAGGGTGTAGGCTAGCTTTGAGTATAAATAAGTGAAGGTACGCATCCAACCAGTTTCAAGACGGACAACCTAATGACGAAAAAATAAGTGCACCTAAATCTGATGATTATTATAAACAACTACAGGTGTTGGTTTTGAAATATTTTCAACCAATATTGATTGTGCGAAAGGCTATATTAGAAAACTATTAATTCGGCAAATGTTCGAGTGTTGGGGGATCTTGGTAGCCGCAGGCTTCTTAACTCTTTTCATATACTACTGAATATCGGAGATATAGAGCATATATTTATAAACAATAGAAGGGGAACTGAACTGCATCTAACAGCAAAGAGCAGCGGTTATGTTCAAAGACAACAAACATAGAAACAAGGAGAAAAATGTTGAAAGCATATGTGTGGGGCACAGCACGTCTATGAAATAGGAACAGTAGAAGAAGTAGACAGAAAAACGGTAGGAGTCTTTTGGAATGTTGTGCTTCAGACGTATGAGGGTGATAGCATGCACAGACAAAGTTAATAGCAAGGAGGTTATGAAAATAGTATAGGAGTAAAGATATCTGTGGAAACAAAAAAAATAGGAGAAGTAAAAGGGCAGGATACGTTCTAAGGCATTCTTGGGGAATAGTGCGGGATATATTTCAAGCAGAGATAAGAAAAAGTAGGTTGAGGTAGACTTAGAGATCAGACTATTGCACACAGATAGTGAAAGATGCAGACTGTGCGAATTTCAGGGAAATGTGTAGGTTAGCAACAAGCAGTTCCAAAACTGAACACCTAATGATGATGATCATCTTTACAATTTGATAAGCAATAAAGTACCATAAAGATATCCGTGTGCTGCTGAAGTAACCTGAATCTTTCGTCTAAAACAATAACAACGGCATCTAAGTTTTTGAAGTAGAAATTCACTTTAAAGGCTGCTCGAGGAGAAACGACGTGTTCATCATCCCTTTCATAAGTAAAGATACACTTTTTTCTTCTAATCTGGGAAACTGATTTTTCAGGAAACAAGTCCTCGTTGTCGGTGGGTGCAGCTATTTCTTTGACCCGTGTTACAAAGAAATTAAATTGTTCATCAGATCTTATTCTAATAAAGCAGATCTTTAAATTATTTAATACCTCCATCGATGAGTTTATGTTCACTTTAAGATTTTGAAGCATTTCACTCACAACATTAATCTTATTTAAAATGTTGTGCCAAATTGAAATGGAGCACAGAAATTGAAATCTATTATTTTTTTTGCAGAAGTGAGTTGGTCAAAGTTCTTGTGTTTATATCTCTTGTGCAATCTTCTTGAATTTTTTCCAAAGCATCACAAATTTCTACAATTTGAGTTTTAAGTGGTATCAGGCCATGCACCTGATTTTTTGTGAAGGTTGCGTTTAAGCGAACTTTGCCTGGTAATGGCGATACTTTCTTAAGCAGGTTTTCTTCTTCGATATTTAGTAGGGGGGTCTCCCAGGTTTTTTGGAGACATTTGTCTATGTTATTTAGTACGAGGTTAGTTTTATTAAACCAGATGTTTTCGGTTTCTAATGTTATAGGGTCTTCTTTACTGAAAAAGGGGAGTAGGATGGAGTTGGTTAATCTTTTTGAATAGCATGAAGAGGATAGGAATGTTGGAAGGGCCAGAGAGGTAACGGATCGTACTCCGAGACCTTTTTTTGGAAATTGGTAGAGTGGCCTGATTCCAGCTATTTACGTTCAAAGTGATGTTAATTAAGGATTCAAGCGATAAGTAAATTATGTTATTAAAGTTAGATAGAGTATCTGTGTCTCTCCATTTTGGGCAGCATCTGCGTAGGTATGATAGTTTAGGGATAGATAAGGAATTTCTATGAAAGTAAAAAGCAATGTGTGAAGGTAGTGAAGATAAGTGGGAGCACATTTTATTGAAAAATTCTAATTTATCGTTGAATGCGGATTGAAAGGATCCATCAGATAATGGAGCCCCTAATAAGAAAAGGTTTGATTTGGATAAGATTCTAATGTTTGGTGATGAGGCTAAATTTGTTTATGGTGTTTGTATTTTGTAATTCTAAGAAGAATAATTCGCGTTTTTTGAAGTTTAGTTCAAGGTCTATCGAGTTTTTTTATTATGAATTTAAATGTTTCATAAACTGATTTATGGTTCTTGCCTATGTAACCATCATCAAGGTACCAACTGTTGAATTCCATGTTTATGTACCTTCTTAAATTGTTTATCGAAAGACAGAATAGAAGTAGAGCTAAGAGTCTCCTTGCTGGACGCCTCTTTCAGAGAATATGATGTGTTGTGCGAATAGGAGGTAAGAGGGAAATTTATAGCATTGATATATAAAGTGGAAATATTCTGGTAAGGTTTCTTTAACAGTATTAAGTAAATGGTCGCTGTATTGTATTAAATAGTTAGTGCAACAAAAATTAATACTGAGATTCAAAATTTACTCATATTTAAGCAAATTCAGAAAAATAGTGTAGAATAAACTTCGAGAAGAGAAAAATAGCTATAGTGTACTTGAGCGACTACAAAGCTAGAACAAGGCAATTTGCTCTGGGTAAAATAACGCATTACTATGCGAAAGGAGTAATTGGAAAACTATTGGTTCGTCAAATGTACAAATGCTGGGGAATCTTGGTAGCCGTTAGGTTGCTTAATCCTATTTGCGTACCACTGAAAATCGGTAAAATAGGATATATATTTAGAAGCACTAGTAAGGGAAAGTGCAAATGATATAAAAATAGGATTAGCAAAAAGTCGTGCCGCGTCCAATAAGAAAAGCAGTGGCTATGTTCGAAGACAACAAACAGAGAAATAAGGAAAAATTTGTTGAAAGCGTATGTGCGAAGCATAGCACTATACGGCTGTGAAACGTGGACAGTAGGAGAAACAGACAGAAAATTTTAAAACGTGGTGCTACAGATGTATGACAAAGATATTATGCACAGACAAAGTTAACAACAAATGGTAGGGTAAGAAAGATATCTGTGGAAAACGGTAATAAAGTAGGAGAGATATGATGTTAGGACACGCTCTAAGGTTTGCCGGACTAGTGCAGGATATATTAGAAGCAGAAAAAGGAAAACAGAGTAGAGATAGACACACAGATAGTGAAAGATGTAGGCTGTAGGTATTTCTGGAAAATGTGTAAGTTGGCTCAAAATAGGAAACAATGGAGTACGCTTCTAACCAGTTCCAGGACTGCAGACCTAATGATGATGAAAGGATCTAGATGAGAAAACATAAATTGAACACGTATCTAAAATTTAATCTATTTGTTACAAGAGTACATAACAGATGCAGTTCACACAATTCGCTAGTGAAAACACTACTGATTTTAATCAGTTATACTATACAAAACACTTTGTAATTAAGAAGCTGAAGAATATTAGAGCAGTAATTGGTATAGACCCAGATGCTGAATCAGTATGAGTATTGCACAAATCAGTATTACAAGTTATGCACGTATTATTACCGGTATTTATGTCAGTGTTGCAAACGTTAGTAAAAGCGCAGTCTCTTACAATTTCGGTAGTGTCTAAAACAGTGAAATGTAAAATATTGAATCTTTTTATTACTACTTACTATCTCTACGTATCAAACGCGTTAAACAAACTTCTCCTTGGGTGCAATTTTTTTCCATATTTTTGCCTTTTGGATTGTCACATTCTCCACCTTTCAACTGGACGCAGTGGTAGCATTTTAGTGGTTTATCTAAAAATCATGCATTTAAATTAAAACAATTAAACTAACCTTATTGATATTTTACTGACTAAAATACTGAAAAAAATGAAGGGCGTTGTATCATATGAATGATTGCTTTCTAATAGGTTGACTGAATATTAATCATGTTACTGGAATATACGAAGGAACAAGTGTATCGATCCTGGAAACAGAAGCACATAAGGATACCTGACAGTTGAACTGAAATGAGGTTCAGTTGCTCTACTGTTAATTATTATGTATCTAGCAACAAGTTATAAGTGAACGCATAGTATTAGATATGTATATTAGTACTTAATTCCAAAAGATGTGATATGGTGTCAGGTTTATTAAAAATAATTAGATGAAAGTGATAACTTGAGATATAAAATTCAATAAGAAGAAAGGTTAGCGTACAATAGAAGGTGCATTTAAATCTCACATTTCACTTTCCGAAGCTCCACTCTACATTGCCCAGAAAACGAGAAACCTGGAAATTTTGAATTTTGCCGAACCCTTGCTATTTCCAGCAAGGTAGAGTCCTTCAACGTGCGTGACAGCACATACACACACACGGAATCTCCATTTTACTTCTCATCCGAACGAGATCGTATTTTTGTAAAAAGTGCTTGCCTAAATTTTTCAAGATATTATTGTTGGCACTGGGGCATGATGGAATCACCTCAGATGCAGTTCTAGAGTCATTCCTGTTAGACCAGGGTATCTTTGCCGGGTTGTTTAACGTTTGTTTGGAAAAAGGTTTGTTTCCCAGATGCGGAAGGTCCACAAGGTGAGATTCATCCCTAAACCGAAAAAGGGGGATGCGTGAGACCTAGGAAGCTATCGTTTAATTAACTTGCTACGGTACTGGGGAAAACTTTGAATGAAGTCATGACCGCACGAGCTGAGCACTTGGTGCCAAATAGCGGTGGTTGTAATAGCCGACAATTTGTATTTGTAGAGAGCAAGTACAGTATCGAAGCGTTAGAGTATTTTGTGTGAGGGATCAAACAGGCAAGGGAAGCAAAGAAGCATCGCGTCGTCCTTGCTTTGGATATTTCGAGATATTCGAGTTTGCCTGGTGGCTATTTTTCATGTGGAAGTTGGAGTGAAGAGATTGCCTGCGCAACTTAAGGTCCTTGTTTAAGACTTATTCCTCGGAGCGATTGGCACAGGTCGAAACTCCAGTGAAAATTGTATCGCGAGTAGTGGAACGAAGATGTTCGCAAGGGCCATGCTCTGGTCCCACATTCTGGTAGTTGTTGTATGAGAGTATCTAAGAGTCAAATTTGCCAAAGCATGCATGTTGTTGGTTAATTATCAGGTCAAGTTTGTTAATGGTGATGCGAACACAACCGATGAGGCATTGTGCAGGTTGCATGAATGATCGCGGCAGGTCAAGCTGAAATTCAACAGGTCGGAGTTGGAGCTGGTTTATTTCAGAATGAAATCGGGACAGCGTCACCCTAGGCTGGAACTAGGAAAGGAATCACTACATACTTCGGCGTCACGTTAGATAACAAATTAAATTGCAAAACACATGTGCAGTATCTCAAAATCAGAAGCAGCGAGATATCGAACAGAACGATGCAGGCAGCAAAGTTAAACTGAGGATTCAGAGACAAATCTGTAAGGATAGTCTACTCAGGAGCAGGTTGTATGCGGGGGAGGTTGTATGCGGCATCTGTTTGGACGGAGGGTTTCACGGTCAGGAAAGTCCTAAAATTGACGAGGGTTCAGCGCATAACAGAGGTAAAGGGTGCGAGGTCGTACAAAAATACTTCTCGTAGACGGCCTTGGTGATTAGAGAGATTTTCGAAATTCAATTCGTCGTCAGGGAGATTAGGGATCTGAGATTCGTAGATATAGGAGAAGGGGAAGTTTTCAAAAGTCTTAGCTTTGGAACCAAGAAGTTTGAAAGGAAAATTGTTATTTTGGAATTAGGGCATCCGGATATTATTAAAGAGATTGAGTTTCACAAAAGCGATGAAGATGTGGCCGGGTCAAGATTTATTCAGATGGCTTACGAATGGGCGATGGGCAGGCAGTTGTGGAATTTGTCGTGTACAAGGAGGATACGAAAGTTTGCTAACCCCAAATTAAACTTGAGGATTGTATCACCATGTTTTAGTACAAGTTGTTAGCTATAAGGGAAGCTGTAGAGTATGCCATAATTTTATAAATGAAAGTTGTTCTGCATTAGCTTACATACCAGTAGCGGGCAAATTACATTGCTGATAAAGGAATTAAATAATTGTCATATACTTATTTTGTATAGGTTGATCTTTAAGGTTAACAGTTTGGAGAGACCTCAAGACTGATACTTTGTACCAAACTTTGTAGTATATTTATAACAACAAATTAATTGAAGAATTGCGGGTTTTTATAGATTTGTATGTAAAAAACATGATTTTTGTACCCAATTTTGTTTATTTAATTTTTGGAATATCTATTGTGTAACAAAAGGATGAAATAACCCAAATTTTAATATTTTGTGCTCTGCTTTTAACACCACTAAAACAGGAATGTTGTAGTTGATGAACGATGTATGTCCAGGAACTAATTCACTGTAGCAAACTACAGACACTTTGTTACGGTATTCCGCGCAAACACGAAAGAAAACAGTAAGAGTAAGTAAAGAAATCGTTTACGCCGAATACCGCAGCAAAACGGGATCAGAATGGTAGAATTCCGGCTAGCTCAAAAACGTCCTTAAGGGGCGTAAGTGAAATAGAAAGAACACATTGGAATTTCTGTAAAACTATATTGTTAACATCCAATCTCGAAAGACTATTTACAAAACAATAAAATGCAATAAGTTGCGTAATCGTTTGTTACGTGCTGGTAAACAAAGCGTCATAACATAAGCATATAAAATTGGTAAGCAAAATAAATATAACATCTTATAATCTAAATAATTACTGAATGGTTCACCTTAAATTCATATAAAAGAAAATTAAGCATAAACTGTACAGTACATCTAAGAAAAGGAATATACCTAAATTATATATACATGCTGCTTTGTGAAATGCACCTCTTCAAGAAATATTGTAACATTAAACTTATACATCCTAACTTAAAGTAATCAAGTGTCAACTAGTTTTAAATTTATAAGTAAGTGGTTTACGTTAAAGTAAAAACGAATTCTAACATAAACTTTGATTAACTAATTTTTAGCATCGTCGTTCGTGCATTGTGCATGTAAGTTTTGTAACGGGGTGGTGCCAATTTATCGGATAATCATAAGTAAAAGCAGCAAATGAAAAGTCTATTCTTCGCAGCAGCATAAAAGAATTACGAAAATAGAAAACTGTACCTTGAACTAGTTGGCTTCGTATCATGTTGTGGAGGGAGAAATGTGACTGAATTTCTTTATTGACTGCATGCTGGAACCACCAACTTCACTTATACTAGCACAGAAAGCATTTTTAGTAGCGCGACTTTACAACATGTCTCTTCGGTAAGAAGATGTTGCATTCAATCTTGTCTTTCAAAGCACGGTCTCTATTTTATCAAGCCTGAATCATGTATGTGGGTCGGTATTTGGCTTTCAAAGATATCGCCGAAGAACTAAGTGTGCAGAATTCCCAGACAACAGCTGCCAAAATACAAAACAGCTTGCCAACAAGCAGATAATGCAATTATCAAAGGATTTTTAGACAAAGCAACACAATCTCATTACTTTGTAACATCTTAACAGCTGCAGAATAACAGTATACTTATAGATAACAAAACCATTGTAAGCAGATGTAGGCAGGTGGTAAGTGGTCTTATCTTTTAGAAAAAAGCTGTGCATTTGCGTGCAGCTTTTAGTTAAAATGTAGTCACTACAGGTGGTAGGAAATATTGCAACTACTTTGTAACGTAAAGTTTCTTAAGCAGCTGTTTGATTTTATAAGGCGAACTTTCACATGAAGTAATTACTTGAGAGATTTTATGAAATAACACTAATTCAAATGGCGGGAAATTGAGCTTGTTGAGAAATTTTAAAGCGTTTTAAAAATGAAAGCAGAAAAAATTACTTGCAGGGTTTTAAACGTAACAATTTGTTACAGGTTTAAGAACAAGTTGCAGGGCATGGATGCCTAAGTGTTTATCTAGATTCTAGAATTTTGGTTACTATTGTGTTAATAAATTATCGACTTTTTTATCCCCGAAGTAGTTCTTGTGAGATATAAATTGACAATTCTTAATTTACTGTATTATTTCAGAATTAAAATTTTGATGGCTAGCATATCGTACCCAGCACAACTGCAAGAACAAAATTAGTTTTAAGCCAACGCGGTTTGACGAATTCAACCCGTGAGCCACAAACACGACAATTTCTTGTGATGTGATCAGAATCATTGACCGATTTGTGGAAGTACTGATGAAACGTTATTTTGAAGATACGTCAAAACGGTTTCTACGTTGTGTGCATGTGCTAAACATCCCCAACCATTTTGTTTACATCACACCCGCATTGTTTCCACCCGCGAGATAAATCTTTTTCAACATTTCCACACACGAGATAAACCTATCTTGTTTGGTATCAATTATTATTAGATTTTTCTCAGCTACCCGAATCTCTAAGAATTTTTTAGATTGCATCATCCCCCAGGGAGCTACCCTCATTTTAAGATTTCTTACCTGTAGCAACTTTTGAACGTTCTTATAAATTTTTCTAGTCATGCGATACATCTTGTTAGTCTAAACTTTTACGCAGAATTCGAATCTGTAAACAGATTTAATATCCGACCACGCGCTGTAAAGTTATACCCTTTAAAGTCCGGAACCTCTGCCGCCTCCGCAGGACAGCGCCGCCGCCGCCGCCGCCGCCACCGCCGCCGCCGCCACCGCCACCGCAGCCGCTGCCGCCGCCGCCGCCGCCTCCGCCGCAGGACAGCGCCGCCGCCGCCGCCGCCCTGGATCAAAAGTTTTCTTCGACTAACCATTTTTCATCTTTCGAGATAAATGATCATCCTCATTTCCACACACGAGATAAACCTATATTAAGATTTTTTACCGCTAACATTCTGAACCAAATAGTTTTCTTCGTCTAACCAATGCATCTTTCGCGATAAACCTATCTTGTTTGGTATCAATTAATATTAGAATTTTCTCAGCTACCCAAATCTTTAGGAATTTTTCAGATAGCGCCATCTCCCAGAGAGCTACCCTGATTTTAAGATTTCTTACCAAGATCAATTCTTAATCACCTCTCCTTTTTAATATCTACAGTCCTTTAACCAATACAAAGAAATAAGCACACAAAATTTTAATAATTTATTTACAGTTTAATAAACTAATCATTCCAATGTAATGTGTTTTAAATATATAAATGGGAAGGTCGACTTTTGGTGTAATGATCGCGTGGTTAATAATTAAGAAAGCGCATTTTGCTTGTATAAAATCTATGGAATTTTTCCTGTAATAAAAAGAAGAATGCATTCGTAATTGAAAATGCGTGTCACTTACCTTCAGCCAAATGAAGTATTAATATAGCAAAATATTTAAATTCAATATTTTCGAAACTTCCAATGTAGCATTAATTTTATAGCATTAACTTGTAATTATTTGTAATCTAGCAAATATTCTGGATTCTTAATGAGCATGTGAATCACATGTGAAAGCTGTATATAATTTCTTCTCCAAACAAATGCGGTTATTATAATAGGAAAGTACGCTAAAATGCAAGTCAATTAATAGCAATTTAATAGTGTTTACTAACCTACCTTAATTGTTTGTACAAGGAAACACAATAAAATATATACAAATATAGTAACTACCTTATATATTTATGCCCCATGTGTAGGTTGCTGTACTATTAGGACCAGGGTATGCAGACTTTAACACCTCCATATCGCACGCTTTACACAGATGTTGGTTGTTTGGTACAAGACCCTTTAACAGCTGGTGGAGCTGAACGTTTACTGCTTAATGACATACCGTGCTGTTTTTTCTTGTGTCGCTGTAAGCTATTCTTGTAAAAGCGATACTGCAAGACCCAGACTTTAAGTACTTTGCTGCCGACGGATGTATAAGCTTAACCGTGGACGATGTTACACCACGACATTTGTTCTGGTGCCGTTTGAGAGCATCCCTCCTGGTAAAGTAGACGTGACAGGGCTCGCATTTAAAAACGTTTAGTACAAAACCAAATCCGCACTATAAGACTTTGGTTAAACTTGTAATCGAACTAACTTATAACTAAAAAGCTAACTCTAGCATGCCTGATTTATGCTCCTTATAGAATGCATACCGAAGGTTTCCAAAGACGGCCGAACGATGTTGAGGATTCAGCGGGGAACTAAATGACGTAATAATCTTTGCTGCTCGTCCAGTACATTTAGCGCCAATGCATGCACCTGGTTCGCATCGTCGATGGTGCGAATGCAGTTAGTAGAAACACCGGAAAACGTCTTCCATGTTATACGGATCGCGTGCATATTAAAAAATCCAAAAGGGTGATAGCACATGCACACAAATTGTGTGCAAGTCGTGCTGTAGAAGATGCAGTGCTACTATAACCATAAACTTAATAAAAACACTTTAAACCATTACTAAGGAAATACCAACTTGCTGTCTACAGGATGCTTACTAATAAAGCAATTTAATTTTAAATAACTTCTACGTCATACTTTAGGAAATGGTGGGCTTGAATATTTTCCAAATGAATCACCAAGCGAAAGTATATGCTTAGCAGTATTAAAATTAACCATTAATTTCCCATTTTTACGACCGTGGTTAATTATAGATTAAAATTTAATTTGTTCACGTTCGAGCTTCTCGTAAACTAACATATTTTATAGCAACTGTGCACTGTATAATACATGCATACCTCTTCTCTGCGCTACTGCTATTCTTGTAGTTGCTTGAAAAAGTCAGTCGCCCTTTTTACTGCTAGGACCGATGCAAAGCACCATTTTTTATACTTTCTATAGCACATCGCGCACTTTTTCGTCTGATAATTAAATTTTGCTTCTGTAGGCTTTTACACTTTCGCATAGCGGTCGGCCGCACGTAATGATTTCTAGAACCGGTAAGTACTCGATATCGCCCAAATAGAGAATTAGATGCTCGATGTCTGTCAACTTCCGATTCCCTCGTAAAAGGTAGAAAAAACTCAGTCAATCATCAATTATACTTCGACCCGCTCCTGTTCTGATAATTTACAAACATTTTTCAAACGATAATGGGCTGAGAATTTTTAAACCTCCGAGGGATCTTTATGTCGTAATCAATTACACATCCGAGCTACGCGCAAACTAACATATTTTGCAGCAACTGTGCACTGTATAATACATGCATACCCTTTCTCTGCGCTACTGCTATTCTTGTAGTTGCTTGAAAAAGTCAGTCGCCCTTTTTACGGGTAGGGCCGCTAAAAAGCACCATTCCATACTTTCTTTATAAGTGTAGCACATCGCGCACTTTTTTGTCGGATAATTAAATTTTTGTTTATGTAGGCCTTTACACTTTCGCTTATTTAAACATCTAATACGATTGATTAACCACTTTCGATTATTCTAACGGAGACCGCCATACATCCCGCCGCACCGTTCTTTTTTGAATCCAACGATCCTATGGGCTTCCACGCACTAACACCTGACGTATCTTTCCTACTATTTGTTAAACGAAAACTACCGGTACCGCCATTGTGAACGTAAACAGATGTTTGTGGATGTGTACGAGAGTATGTAACCATATACATTAACCAGTCTAAGCTATTTTATTTAATCCAAAAACTATTATTGTTCTAAACCACAATTAATAATCGCCTTTATAGGCTCCACATTTCGACCATTACCCAATGACTGGTACTACGTACATGGAAACTTTAATTTCTTATTGGAGAGAATTCTTATTCTCCCACGCACTGCTGCGTAGTTGCATGTCCATTCCTTTTGGGGGTATATGCTCGTTATAGGTTGTAAGACCCTCGGTTTTACTTAACTACACTTCGTGAGACCCCTTTAATCTTTTTAATCGTATCTTTCTCGCCTACAATACAGTAGGACTTAACATTACTACCAACAAATTCTAATACTGGATCCCCATTAAATACGTCTTTAATTTTCCCTACAACTTTTTTTGTTGACAAGTGTTATATTGTATTTAATATACGCAGGGTAGTCACTCTTTTAAGATAAATATATTTTGCTAGGTATCAACTAATATTAAATTTTTCTAGGGACCCCAAATCTGTAAATAGATTTTAAATAGGACCACCCCATACAAAGTTATGCGTTTTAAAGACCCAAATCACTGATTTTGCCCATCTTTATTTAACACCATCTTTAGAACCTTTTTTGCTACGCAAGACATATGCCTTAGCTAACCGTTTCCTTAGAAATCTAAAACCGCAGTGTCCCGCGAATACCACGTGGAGATAACACGTATACTCTGGCAACCAGGATAGAAGCAGGAAGGATTTGGAAGGTGGGAGAAGAACTTAAAAATTATGGAATCTTAAAACTAATATATACAATAGATTTACAAAATCCATACAAATAGAAACAACTATCTTATATATTTATGCTCCCATGCGTAGATTGTTGTACTATTAGGAATGATGTATCTTTTGTCATCTTTCCTCGATAAACTAATTTTATTAATAAGCTGCGTATGCAAATCGTATTTTTTACTCCGGTTACATACGCAGGCAAGTACTCGATACCATCCAAATAAAGAATTGGATGCTTGGTGACTGTTAACATCTGCTTTCCTCGTGTACGCCTATACACATCCCAACCCATGCGCACCTCTGCGCATGCACACCCCTGCCCATGCGCACCCCTGCGCGTACGCATCCCTGCCCATGCGCGCTGCCCATGCGCACCCCTTTCTGTGCGACTGCTATTTCGGGGTAACGTCACAGCCTTTTATAAATAAAGAACAATGTTATATACTATTATAAAATGTTTATTCTAACATTATACATAACAAAATTTAAAAAATATTTAATACCAAGCACGGAGTCATTTAAACTTAATTTTAATACAAAGTTATACACAGAAGACAGTCCTTTCTTTATGTTTGTTTGGAGTGGTTTTAATTTTATCTAATTTTATTCGCAGCTTAAAATTTAAATCGACACCCAAGTCTTCTATCTCCTTTTCTAACCAATAGTTTGATACATAAAGACCGTCTAGCTTTTCGAATTGTAAAATGTACCGAAGTTTGCCTCTATATTTAAAGTCTTTGATTCCATCGACAACCAGATCCATTCCTTCGTGTAATTCTTGCAGCTTGTGACAATCTTTTAATCGCAGCTTTCCCACTATATCCTGCATATGTATCTTGTTAGTTTGATCGACTTCTTCTTGTCGGTATTGAGGAAACTTTTCTCCCACACACTGTTGCGTAGTTGCATGTCCACCACTTTTGGGAATATATGGTTGTTATAGGTTGTAAGACCCTCGGTTTTAAATGATCCGAAAGGTTCTTTACTAGGTAAATATACAATGTTTAGCGGAACCCCTTTCCAACTAATTTACGGGTAAATAGTTAAAACTAAAAGCCGAAAGCACATACTTTATCAATGTTTCCCTTTCTTTTGGTTTTTCGGAAAACTTAATTTGCAAGCCCGTCAATTTCTTTGTATTGCCATTCCCCCAATACACGTACTGTAGTAGGTTATTATACACTAAACAGCAGCTATTTTGTGTCCAGATGTACGTTTAAGGGAAACATTTGCGTCTACTTTGGCTAAAGAACATGGTATTACGCGATTGGAAGCGACAATATACAACTGTGCAATTGGAAGCTATGTCAGTGCGGAACGGGTGTATAATCCCTTAAAAGACTGTTTAACGTTATTGGAAGATAGTAAGTTATACTTCCTAAAGACGCCAATGTACTCGGTACCACTTGCTAAAATGTGGAGTAAGCTATCGGTCAAGCTACAAAATAGCTGCTGTTTAGTGTATAATAACCTACTACAGTACGTGTATTGGGGAATGGCAATACAAAGAAATTGACGGCTTGCAAATTGTTGTCCGAAAACCAAAAGAAAGGGAAACATTGATAAAGTATGTGCTGGCTTTTAGTTTTAACTATTTACCCGTAAATTAGTTGGACATAGTAGAGGAGGAAGACAACCAAGATAAAATAAAAATCTTACACAAGTGCTACATCAAAGCAGGTAGTACATATTTTACACAATCTGCAACACCATATTCTACAATTCCAAAAGAAATAGTCATTTCGGAATTGGGATTGATAAATACACCTAACATTCGCCCAGAGGTTGTACGACAACGCGCAAATATTGGTAGTAAACTCTATCCGTTTACGCTAAAGGAAATTGCCCCATTATGCATGCCATACGCTGTAAGTGGAAGGAAAAGACAGCTGGAATTAGAGGAAATGGATGCAAAAAGGCGAAAATTGGACTACATGGAAAACACTGCGATAATACGCAAACAATACAAAGATATGTTAGACAAAGAACATCTTATTAGAGAAAATGAGGAAGAATTAAAAGATTATTTTATGTGCCGATGGACTGACTTAGATACATCCGGGTTGTACAAGCTGTATGCATTTGCGGTTAGTAAGAAAGACTCTTTTAGTTATGTAGGCATTCTTGCAGAAAAGGATGGT
The DNA here is from genome assembly GCA_036346225.1 of Platerodrilus igneus. NCBI lineage: Eukaryota > Metazoa > Arthropoda > Insecta > Coleoptera > Lycidae > Platerodrilus > Platerodrilus igneus. Next base: position 18,148,478 of record JARFIW010001638.1, on the reverse strand, counting down.
ACTAAATCCGTATACTTTTTAAAAGGTTATTCTAAAAACGTATTTATCAAAATGGCAGATAATAAAGACGAACTAAGGAATGCGGGTTTCGTAACCTTGGCGTACACCACACGCAAAGGGGTTCCGCTAAACATTGTATATTTACCTAGTAAAGAACCTTTCGGATCATTTAAAACCGAGGGTCTTACAACCTATAACAACCATATATTCCCAAAAGTGGTGGACATGCAACTACGCAACAGTGTGTGGGAGAAAAAGGATTTCCTCCAATACCGACAAGAAGAAGTCGATCAAACTAACAAGATACATATGCAGGATATAGTGGGAAAGCTGCGATTAAAAGATTGTCACAAGCTGCAAGAATTACACGAAGGAATGGATCTGGTTGTCGATGGAATCAAAGACTTTAAATATAGAGGCAAACTTCGGTACATTTTACAATTCGAAAAGCTAGACGGTCTTTATGTATCAAACTATTGGTTAGAAAAGGAGATAGAAGACTTGGGTGTCGATTTAAATTTTAAGCTGCGAATAAAATTAGATAAAATTAAAACCACTCCAAACAAACATAAAGAAAGGACTGTCTTCTGTGTATAACTTTGTATTAAAATTAAGTTTAAATGACTCCGTGCTTGGTATTAAATATTTTTAAATTTTGTTATGTATAATGTTAGAATAAACATTTTATAATAGTATATAACATTGTTCTTTATTTATAAAAGGCTGTGACGTTACCCCGAAATAGCAGTCGCACAGAAAGGGGTGCGCATGGGCAGCGCGCATGGGCAGGGATGCGTACGCGCAGGGGTGCGCATGGGCAGGGGTGTGCATGCGCAGAGGTGCGCATGGGTTGGGATGTGTCTAGGCGTACACGAGGAAAGCAGATGTTAACAGTCACCAAGCATCCAATTCTTTATTTGGATGGTATCGAGTACTTGCCTGCGTATGTAACCGGAGTAAAAAATACGATTTGCATACGCAGCTTATTAATAAAATTAGTTTATCGAGGAAAGATGACAAAAGATACATCATTCCTAATAGTACAACAATCTACGCATGGGAGCATAAAGATATAAGATAGTTGTTTATATTTGTATGGATTTTGTAAATCTATTGTATATATTAGTTTTAAGATTCCATAATTTTTAAGTTCTTCTCCCACCTTCCAAATCCTTCCTGCTTCTATCCTGGTTGCCAGAGTATACGTGTTATCTCCACGTGGTATTCGCGGGACACTGCGGTTTTAGATTTCTAAGGAAACGGTTAGCTAAGGCATATGTCTTGCGTAGCAAAAAAAAAGGTTCTAAAGATGGTGTTAAACAAAGATGGGCAAAAATCAGTGATTTGGGTCTTTAAAACGCATAACTTTGTATGGGGTGGTCCTATTTAAAATCTATTTACAGATTTGGGGTCCCTAGAAAAATTTAATATTAGTTGATATCTAGCAAAATATATAAGGTTATCATAAAGTAAGGGATATATTTCAAATTATGATAACTTTTTAACAAATTAAGTTAATAACAAGAAATAAATGAAATCTACTTGCTTATGAAATGGGATTTAGTATGCCCAAAACAGGTTACGGCAATTGCTCAATATGACCTCCATTTTGTTGTTGTAAGATCACCATCCTTACCTCCAAATTGTACACAGCATTTCGTAACATTTCTGGTTGAATTGTACCAATTTGCTCCGTAATACTGTCTTTTAATTCTTGTAGCGTAGTTGGTCGTCTTCTAAACACTAAAATTTTTAAATAACCCCACAGCCAGTAATCCGCTGGGTTTAGATCAGGTGATCTTGGTGGCCATGAATTTACGAAATGTTTGCTTAACACGCGATCTTGAAAAACGTTGGTTAACAATTCTTTGACTGGTCAAAATGTGCGGGGTGCTCCATCCTGCATAAAATGATGTTTTCAATTCCGTAGTGCTCGTTTTGCAGCTGTGGAATAACATAATTTTGTAACATTTGCAAGTATCGTTCACCATTTACAGTTACAGATACGGCTTGTCCATTCTGCATTTCCTCGTAGAAATACGGACCAATAATAAAATCAGCAGTAAAACCGCACCAAACGGTGACTTTCTTGTCATGAAGACCTTTTTGAACGATTTGTTGCGGATTTTCTGCAGACCAGATTCTACAGTTTTGAGTATTGACTCCACCATTCAGAGTAAAATGTGCCTCATCTGTCCATAAAATACGGGATAACCATTCGGGTTCAATTTCCATCTGAGCCAATACTCGCAAAGAAAAATCGTACCTAGTAGCCAAATCTGCGTCCTTTAATTCAAATAGAATTTTCAGTTTATATGGATACATGTTTAGAATTTTGCGTAAAATTTTCCAAACCGTGGTATACGGCATTTGCAATCGCTTGGATATCGCATTTGCACTGCTGATTGCGAGTGAATTGCTTCTGGCTATGTCTTGATTTTCATGAAGAACCTCTGCAACTTGGACATCACTAATTATTGGTCTTCCTGATCTTGGTAAGTCAGTTACAGACCCTGTTCTTTCAAATTTTTGTATCAAATTGCGGTACGCTTTCATTTGACAGGGTCCCGCTCTCAAACCCATTCTCGTGCGAAATCTTCGTAAATCCAGCGGTGTAATTTCTGCCGGATTCATAATAGCACTGAACTAAACCAATTCTTGTTTGTAAATCCATGTTATTACAGTTGAGTCGTTTGAACTCAACGTTTACTTGAGTTTTAATTTCAAAATAAAACTTCAAATTGAATAATTTCGTTTTGACACTAGTGTCAACAATTGTTATGACAACGCTTTTGTTTCTCATAGATACGGTAAAATCCCATTCATTAAGCAACTAGATTTCGTTTATTTTATGTTACTATCTTAATTTATTAAAAAGTTGTAATGATTTAAAATATATCCCTTACTTTATGATAACCTAGTATTTATCTTAAAAGAGTGACTAGCTCGCGTATAATAAATACAATATAACACTTGTCAACAAAAAAAGTTGTAGGGAAAATTAAAGACGTATTTAATGGGGATCCAGTATTAGAATTTGTTGGTAGTAATGTTAAGTCCTACTGTATTGTAGGCGAGAAAGATACGATTAAAAAGATTAAAGGGGTCTCACGAAGTGTAGTTAAGTAAAACCGAGGGTCTTACAACCTATAACGAGCATATACCCCCAAAAGGAATGGACATGCAACTACGCAGCAGTGCGTGGGAGAATAAGAATTCTCTCCAATAAGAAATTAAAGTTTCCATGTACGTAGTACCAGTCATTGGGTAATGGGCGAAATGTGGAGCCTATAAAGGCGATTATTTATTGTGGTTTAGAAAAATAATAGTTTTTGGATTAAATAAAATAGCTTAGACTGGTTAATGTATATGGTTACATACTCTCGTACACATCCACAAACATCTGTTTACGTTCACAATGGCGATACCGGTAGTTTTTGTTTAACAAATAGTAGGAAAGATACGTCAGGTGTTAGTGCGTTGAAGCCCATAGGATCGTTGGATTCAAAAAAGAACGGTGCGGCGGGATGTATGGCGGTCTCCGTTAGAATAATCGAAAGTGGTTAATCAATCGTATTAGATGTTTAAATAAGCGAAAGTGTAAAGGCCTACATAAACAAAAATTTAATTATCCGACAAAAAAGTGCGCGATGTGCTACACTTATAAAGAAAGTATGGAATGGTGCTTTTTAGCGGCCCTACCCGTAAAAGAGCGACTGACTTTTTCAAGCAACTACAAGAATAGCAGTAGCGCAGAGAAAGGGTATGCATGTATTATACAGTGCACAGTTGCTGCAAAATATGTTAGTTTACGCGTAGCTCGGATGTGTAATTAATTACGACTTAAAGATCCCTCGGAGGTTTAAAAATTCTCAGCCCATTATCGTTTGAAAAATGTTTGTAAATTATCAGAACAGGAGCGGGTCGAAGTATAATGGATGATTGACTGAGTTTTTTCTACCTTTTACGAGGGAATCGGAAGTTGACAGACATCGAGCATCTAATTCTCTATTTGGGCGATATCGAGTACTTACCGGTTCTAGAAATCATTACGTGCGGCCGACCGCTATGCGAAAGTGTAAAAGCCTACAGAAGCAAAATTTAATTATCAGACGAAAAAGTGCGCGATGTGCTATAGAAAGTATAAAAAATGGTGCTTTGCATCGGTCCTAGCAGTAAAAAGGGCGACTAACTTTTTCAAGCAACTACAAGAATAGCAGTAGCGCAGAGAAGGGGTATGCATGTATTATACAGTGCACAGTTGCTATAAAATATGTTAGTTTACGAGAAGCTCGAACGTGAACAAATTAAATTTTAATCTATAATTAACCACGGTCGTAAAAATGGGAAATTAATGGTTAATTTTAATACTGCTAAGCATATACTTTCGCTTGGTGATTCATTTGGAAAATATTCAAGCCCACCATTTCCTAAAGTATGACGTAGAAGTTATTTAAAATTAAATTGCTTTATTAGTAAGCATCCTGTAGACAACAAGTTGGTATTTCCTTAGTAATGGTTTAAAGTGTTTTTATTAAGTTTATGGTTATAGTGGCACTGCATCTTCTACAGCACGACTTGCACACAATTTGTGTGCGTGTGCTATCACCCTTTTGGATTTTTTAATATGCACGCGATCCGTATAACATGGAAGACGTTTTCCGGTGTTTCTACTAACTGCATTCGCACCATCGACAATGCGAACCAGGTGCATGCATTGGCGCTAAATGTACTGGACGAGCAGCAAAGATTATGACGTCATTTAGTTCCCCGCTGAATCCTCAACATCGTTCGGCCGTCTTCGGAAACCTTCGGTATGCATTCTATAAGGAGCATAAATCAGGCATGCTAGAGAAAGCTTTTTAGTTATAAGTTAGTTCGATTACAAGTTTAACCAAAGTCTTATATTGCGGATTTGGTTTTGTACTAAACGTTTTTAAATGCGAGCCCTGTCACGTCTACTTTACCAGGAAGGATGCTCTCAAACGGCACCAGAACAAATGTCGTGGTGTAACATCGTCCACGGTTAAGCTTATACATCCGTCGGCAGCAAAGTACTTAAAGTCTGGGTCTTGCAGTATCGCTTTTACAAGAATAGCTTACAGCGACACAAGAAAAAACAGCACGGTATGTCATTAAGCAGTAAACGTTCAGCTCCACCAGCTGTTAAAGGGTCTTGTACCAAACAGCCAACATCTGTGTAAAGCGTGCGATATGGAGGTGTTAAAGTCTGCATACCCTGGTCCTAATAGTACAGCAACCTACACATGGGGCATAAATATATAAGGTAGTTACTATATTTGTATATATTTTATTGTGTTTCCTTGTACAAACAATTAAGGTAGGTTAGTAAACACTATTAAATTGCTATTAATTGACTTGCATTTTAGCGTACTTTCCTATTGTAATAACCGCATTTGTTTGGAGAAGAAATTATATACAGCTTTCACATGTGATTCACATGATCATTAAGAATCCAGAATATTTGCTAGATTACAAATAATTACAAATTAATGCTATAAAATTAATGCTACATTGGAAGTTTCGAAAATATTGAATTTAAATATTTTGCTATATTAATACTTCATTTGGCTGAAGGTAAGTGACACGCATTTTCAATTACGAATGCATTCTTCTTTTTATTACAGGAAAAATTCCATAGATTTTATACAAGCAAAATGCGCTTTCTTAATTATTAACCACGCGATCATTACACCAAAAGTCGACCTTCCCATTTATATATTTAAAACACATTACATTGGAATGATTAGTTTATTAAACTGTAAATAAATTATTAAAATTTTGTGTGCTTATTTCTTTGTATTGGTTAAAGGACTGTAGATATTAAAAAGGAGAGGTGATTAAGAATTGATCTTGGTAAGAAATCTTAAAATCAGGGTAGCTCTCTGGGAGATGGCGCTATCTGAAAAATTCCTAAAGATTTGGGTAGCTGAGAAAATTCTAATATTAATTGATACCAAACAAGAGAGGTTTATCGCGAAAGATGCATTGGTTAGACGAAGAAAACTATTTGGTTCAGAATGTTAGCGGTAAAAAATCTTAAAAATAGGTTTATCTCGTGTGTGGAAATGAGGATGATCATTTATCTCGAAAGATGAAAAATGGTTAGTCGAAGAAAACTTTTTGGTCCAGGGCGGCGGCGGCGGCGGCGCTGTCCTGCGGAGGCGGCAGAGGTTCCGGACTTAAAAAGGGGTATAACTTTACAGGGCGTGGTCGGATATTAAATCTGTTTACAGATTCGAATTCTGCGTAAAAGTTTAGACTAACAAGATGTATCGCATGACTAGAAAAATTTATAAGAACGCTCAAAAGTTGCTACAGGTAAGAAATCTTAAAATCAGGGTAGCTCCCTTGGGGGTGATGCAATCTGAAAAATTTCTAGAGATTCGGGTAGCTGAGAAAAATCTAATGTTAATTAATACCAAATAAGATAGGTTTATCTCGAAAGATGCAATGGCTAGACGAAGAAAACTATTTGTTAGGTTTGCTTATAGAGCAAAGAGCAAAATTTAGAAGATCAGGACTTTAAAGGGGTATAACTTTGCAGGGCGTTGTCCGATTTCAAATCTGTTTACAGATTCGAATTCTGCGTAAAATTTTAGACTAACAAGATGTATCGCATGTATAAAAAAAATTTATGCGGACGGTCAGAAATTGCAACAGGTAAGAAATCTTAAAATGAGGGTAGCTCCCTGGGGGGTGATGCAATCTAAAAAATTCTTAGAGATTCGGGTAGCTGAGAAAAATCTAATATTAATTGATACCAAACAAGATAGGTTTATCTCGTGTGTGGAAATGTTGAAAAAGATTTATCTCGCGGGTGGAAAGAATGCGGGTGTGATGTAAACAAAATGGTTGGGAGGTGTCCGAGCAAGGCGGAGAGCAAAGCGGAGCAAGGCGGAGATTCCTAAAAAATAAGACTTTATAGTGGGTTTTTACATGTAAATGCGGCGGGGGCGGCGGCGGCGGCGGCGCTGCGTTCGAAGGAACACCATCCCCTACTTACATGTGCGAAAATACTGTTAAGAAAATCGTATTGTTTCACTAATGAAAAGCTGTACAGGAATAGGTACACGTTGAAGATAGCGTTGAGGTACGGTGCTTAATAGGAATGTTCTACTACTAAGGAACTGACCAACATTTGCGAAAATAACGTCAGGTATAGTTACTGTTGGAAATGATTTATTTCTAAGAAACTATACATCAACGTGTACATGTGCAAAAATGGAGTTGAGATGAGGTTACTGTTAGATATGTTTTACTATTAAGAAGCTGTAGTCCAACGGGTGCATTTATGAAAATAATGCTAAGGTAATGTTATCGTTAGGAATATTACCATACTAAAAAAACCATGTACCAACGGGTAGAGGTTTGAAAATAGTGTTGATGATAATTTACTGTTAGGAACGTTCTACTGATAAGAAACTATACACTAACGGGTACACTTTCGAAAATATCGTTGAAAAAAAGTTATTGTTAAGAATGTATTACTAATAAGAAACTTTACTCGAACAGGTACATGCACAAAAATAATGATGAGGCAAGGGCGCTGTTAGGAATGTTTTACTAATAAAAAACGGTGGTCTAACTGGTACACGTACAAATATAATATTGAGTGCTGCTTATGTTAAGAATGTTGCTACGTACCTAGACGTAGCCGGAAGAAAAGCAAATACCAGGCTAACTATCAAACGCGGAGAGTGGGGGGATTCGCGAACATAGCCTTGCTTATCGAAGCGCAATTGAAACTGGAAAACGCGGGTTTTATCGGATAGTGCGCGACCTTATTTCAACAAGTCGTTACATTGGAACAATAGAGAAAATCATTATACGGCGGTCATAAGGTATACCAAGATAACGGGTACCTAAAAACAGGAAATAACTATTTAATTGTAGCATAAACTTGTCGTTTCAAAGCAACTAGATTTTAGTTGAAGAATTTATTCGAGAGCGTGTTTATTATTAATTACGTTGAAAATAAACGCACGTTCTTTCGACGTTGTGGGTTCTAAACTGTGCTACGCGAGTCACTAAATTACTTTGTTGTTAGTAAAACGTAAGGGTTGAAATACCATTTATTAATACGTTGTTTCTTTTCTTAGTGTACCATGACATATTGGCGCATAAATGTAAATCGGTTGCGAAAAACCGAACTTCAATACGAACTAGCATCTCGAGGCTTTGATCCCGAGGATAATATCGACGAGCTATGCTGGTCCGTCCAGAGTGCGTACCGCATGGAACGTGAACCAAGATTTAGTCCCGTTCTCGTGGAGCTTGATTTTGTTTCCGAATTGGTAGCGGTTACGGTTGCTGTTCAAGAACTAAAACAAACTTGCAGCCCCACGCCAGGGCGTCAGAAATTATGCTACGTACCTAGACGTAGCCGGAAGAAAAATAGTGGGGGGATTCGCCTACATACCAAACCAAAAAACACATCACCCACAATTATCTATTAACACATAAAAATAAATAAAGGATTCTGTACAAACAAGCAAAAAGAAAATAAATTAAGCGATATTATTTCACAGCAAACAATTATATTGTATGGACATTTAGGAATCTAGATACGAAATGCGCATCTCGTATTTACACAAAATAAAATTAATCAGTAGCAAATAAAAACTGCGATAGCTTTTGCCAAGTGTTTTTAAAATTTCACCTAATACTTTTTATGAAATAACTACTTAGTAGGAAAGAATTAACGTGTGAGAGCTTTTGTCGAACGTTTTAAAATTTCACCCAATAATTTTTGTAAAATAACTAATTTGTAAATCGAATAAACGTGTGCGTTCTGTTGACACGTATCTTTAAAAATAGTACATCGCACCTGTAGAGCGATAGTATTGATTAGCGGCCACAAACAATAGTTCTATGATATCACGTTTCCACACCAAACGTTGATACGGAATATGCCATTGACACGCACAAGAAAAACGAGTTGCATACTTGTAGGTGTCCAGATACTTAGCTTGCAAGCCGCCGGGGATAAGTCAATATAGGAACGCCGCGCTATTCAGGATCCATTCACCCTGTCATCGTAACGGCAGCCGCGGTCTACGGACAAAAGCAATTGGTCTACAAACAAAAGCAGTTGTTCTACATAAAAGGAACCCATTTGGCCTCCAGCTAAAAAAAAACAATACACGCAAGACACCTAGTTGTCGAACAGAAAAACAATACTGTAGAAAATATTTCGACGTACAAACTGTAGAATCAAATTCAACAATGGTTCAACGAACACGAATTCGAACTGCAAACCCTCGCTTATGGAAGCGCGATTAAAACTAGAAAACTCGGGTTTTATCGGATAGTGCGCGACCTTATTTCAACAAGTCCGTACATTGGAACAATAGGGAAAACATTATACGGCGGCCGTAAGGTATACCAAGATAACGGGTACCTAAAAACAGAATATAGCTATTTAATTGTAGCATAAACTTGTCGTTTCAATGCAACTAGATTTAAGTTGAGGAATTTATTCGAGAGCATGTTTATTATTATGTTGAAAATAAACAAATGTTGTACTATTAAGGTACTATACTCGAACGCGTACATGTGCAAAAGTAGTGTTGAGGTAAAGTTACTGATAGGAATGCTTTACTACCAAAAAATTATATACAAGCGGATACATGTGCGAAAATCATGTTAATATAAGGCTCCCGTTAGGAATGTTTAGTACTAAGAAGTTATACATAAACGACTACACATGCGAAAATGGTGTTGGGGTAAGGTTACTGTTAAGTATGTTTTACTACTAAGAAATTTTAATCAAATGGGTACCTGCGCGGAAGTAATGATGAGGTATTGTAACTATTAGAATCGTTTTACCACTAAGGAACTATAGTCGAACGGTAGCATGTTCAAAAATTGTGTTGATGCAATGTAACGGTTAGGAATGTTTCACTGCTAAGAAACTATAGTCTATCCAATATATGTGCGAAACTAATGTTGAGGTAAGGTTACTGTTAGAAATGTTTCTCCACTTAGAAATTATACTCAAACGGACACATCTGCAAAATATTGTTGAATGTTAAGTTACTGTTAGAAATGTTTTACTATTAGGAAACTATACGCGAACGGATGCACTTGCGAAAATAGTATTGGAGTAACATTACTGTTAAAAATGTTCTATTACTAGGAAAGTATACTCGAACAAGTACTAAGGGTAATGTATGGATTATTTTACTAATAAGAAGCTGTAGTCTAGCGAATACATGTGCAAAAATAATGTTGAGGTATGGTTACTGTTAGGAATATTTTACTACTAAGAAACTATACTCGAACGGGTACATGTGCGAAAATAGTGATAAGGTAAGGTTGCGGTTAGGAATTTTTCACTAATAAGGAACAAGTGCACCTGCAAGGATAGTGTAACGGTAAGTCTACTGTTAGGAATGTTTTACTAGTAAGAAGGTATTCTCGAACGGGCGCATATACAAATACAGTGCTGATTGTATGTTTTCGTAAGGAATGTTTACCTGCGAAGACAAAGTTTCCAAACTGGTGCGTGGGCGAAACTAAAGATGAGATTAGTCGAGCGTTAGAAACATTTTGCATTAAGAAAAAGTATCGGCAAAAAATCGTATTGAAGGTAGGTTATCGTTAGGATATGTTACTAATAAGAAAAATAGTTATAGGGATAGACAAATAGTACACAGCTTATACAAAGAGCAGTAATAGAATTAGAGCAGGAACGTAGAGGAGTAAACATTAGGAAAGGGGTGAGACAGGGATGTGCCTATCCCCATTGATTTTTAACTTGTACATAGAAGAGGCAATGAATACTGTCAAATGCAAGAAGACATTTGGAATTACTATGTAGGGACAAAAAATTGATATGCTTAGATTTGCAGATGATATAGCGGTATTAACATCTAGCAAGGAAGAGTTAGAAGCTGCTCTTAATGAAATGGAAACGGTTATAACAGAGAGATACGGTATGAAAATGAACAAAACTAAAACTAATGTATTAGTATGCAAAGGAGGGGAAAATAAGCCAAAAACAAGAATACAAACATGTAACACGAACTTACAAGAGGTAAAGGATTTCTGCTACCTAGGAAGCCAAATAACGCAAGATGGGAAATGCACAAAAGATATAAAACAAAGATTAGCACAAGGCCGTGCTACATTTAACAAGAAAAAGCAACTACTGTGTTCAAAGACAACAAACATAGAAACAAGGTAAAGATTGCTTAAAACATATGTGTGGAACACAGCACTGTACGGCAGTGAAGCCTGGACAGTAGGAGAAGCGGACAAAAAAAGATAGATGTCTTTGAAATGTGGTGCTACAGACGTATGATAAAGATATTATGGACAGACAAAGTTAAGAACGAAGAGGTACTAAAAATGGTAGGGGAAGAAAGAAATATGTGGAAAACGGTAAAAAATAGGAGAGATAGAATGATAGGCCACATACTACGACATGAGGGAATAGTGCGGAATATATTAGAAACAAAGATAGGAAAAAGAGGTAGACCTAGGTTAGACTACTGCACACAGATAGTAAAAGATGTGGACTGTAGGAGTTTCAGGGAGATGTGTAGGCTAGCCCAGAATAGAAATCAATGGAAGTACGCATTCAACCACTCCCAAGATGGATAAACTAACCAAAAAATAACTGTGCCTAAACATGATGATTATTATAAGCAACTACAAAAATTGGTTGGGCAATATTCACGAATAATGTTAATTGTGTGAAAGGATTTACTGGAAAACCATTATTTCGACAAATGTCTAAGCGTTGGGGGATCTTGGCAGCCACAGGTTGCTTAACCCCCTTCACTGAATCTCGGTGAAATAGGGCATAAAATTAGAGAACAATAGAAGGGAAACGAGCTGTATACATGCTGTGTGAGAATTTCAGAGAACTATGTAGGCTGGCTCAGAATATAAATAAGTGCAGGTACGTGTCCAACCAGTTTTGAGACGGAAACCGTAATGACGAAAAAATAAGCGCAGATAAATCTAATGATTAGTATAAACAACTAAAGGTGTTGGTTGTGAAATATCTACAACCAATGTCGACTGTGCGAAAAAATATATTGGAAAAAATATTAAATCGGTAAATGTTTAAGTGTTGGGGGAACTTGGCAGTCACATGCTGCTTACCTCTCTTTACAACCACTGAATGTAAGAGAAATAGGGATATATAATTGTAAAACAATAAAAGGTGACCGAACTGCATCTAACAAGAAAGAACAGCGCCTATGATAAAAGATAACAAACATAGAACAAGAAGAAAATTGTTAAAAGCGTATGTGTGGAGCACAGCACAGTATGCCTATGAAATACGAGCAGTTTGAAAAGCAGACAGAAAAACGGTAACAGCCTTTTGAAATGCTGTGCTTCAGATGTATAAGGACAATAGCACGGACAGACAAAGATAATAACAAATAGGTTATAGAAATAGTAGGGGAACAAGGATATCTGGGGAAAAAGATAAGAGAAATAGAAGGGTAGAATACGTTCTAAGGCATTTCTGGGGAATAGAATGGGATATATTACAAGCAGAGATATGAAAAAGAGGTAGATGTAGACCTAGATCAGATAGTGATAGATGCACACTGTGCAAATTTAGGGAAATCTGTAGGTTAGTTCAGAATAGGAAACAATGATGGTACGCGTTTAACCAGTTCCAGGACTGAAGACTTAATGATGATGATGATGAAGAAAAATACCCAAACGGCCACATGTGTGAAAATAGTGTTGCAGTAAGGTTACTATGAGGAATGTCTTACTACTAAGTAACTGTAATCGAGTGGGTACATCTGCAAAAATAGTGTTGGATTATGGTTAGCGTTAGAATCGTTTTGTCATTCAGACAAAATATTTACTAAGGTGCAAGGGCGAAAATAGTGTTGAGACTAGGTTACCGTTAGAAATGTTTTATTACTGAGAAAATATATCTAAACTTTTGCATGTGCAAAAATCTTGTTCAGATTAGGTTACGGTTAAGAATGTAGTACTAGAAAAAAATACACAAACGGGAACTTCTGTGTTAATGTTTGTTAAAGTTACGAATAATATCGACTAATGTGCATGGACGAAAATAGTGTAAAGGTTAGGTTACCCCTAGAAAAGTTTTAGTATTAAAGAAAGATACTCCAGCGGATACATGTGTGAAAATGGTGTTGAGGTGAGGTGATGGTTAGGAATGTTTTACTACTAAGAGGTATACCCAAATGAAGATATGGTAGCAAAAGGTAACACCAATAGAGTTTCTAGTCATCGAGTAATATGCATGCACCTATATTGTGTTGTATAATTCTAGTATAGTGAACACATTTAGTGCATGCAGGCATGGGACGGTGAACTTCGTTAATGCTTTTAAAAAATGGTTGAATCGCACGAATTAAAGCAATGCCTACCTATATAGTGCGCGATGTGTTACGATTGTGCACTTCGTTGAGCCGATGCGTAGGTTCATTTCTTATTTACTCGTTAAAATCTAATTAATTCCCAGTTTTGTTTAATTGTATTATAAAAAATGCATCATTTTTCACATATTCTGCTAATATATTTTCCTTTTTGAGTTTCCTATAGCTCTCCCGACCGGACTTGTCCTTTTCTATAAGATACTTTCGGGAATTGCACAGTAAGGAAGAACTATAGGAATGACTCTATTATCATTTTTGTACTTCTGAGTATGAAAAACTATTTGGTTGACAGGATGTCACCTGGGTAACATTACAATATTTTACATGATTTTTGAATCTATCATTAATAATATATAAGGTATCAGAAGCTTACCTATATCATCTGACATTTTTCAATTATATAACTGCGTTTATTTCATTTAGACAATGCACCAGCTACGGTTAAATAAAAATTTCTAACCTCAAACAATAAATTCTAGTCTACCACGACGCGATCAAATACAAAAATCCAGAATAGCTGAAAAATGATACAATAATGCATAGTCACTAAATTATCTATAAACACGAACAAGACAATTCTTAATAATAATTATTTAATATTATTTAATATTAGTTAATAATTTTTAACCTAATTTCTAACTAAATTTTCTAAAATTATTAGATCCACTTTTAAACAAAGTTATTTTACGTACCTGCTGATTCTATCAGATGTAGCAGAAAACAAAAACCAACAAAAACTAGTAATTTTGCGGAATTTTGCATTATAGATATTTGAGATGATCACTGTTAGAAAGTAACTACGGTATACATATATTTAAGATAAGAACAACATTCTCACGTATGTAAATAACGATAAACCTGATAGCAGCCATTGCATTTGTACTGATAAGGTAGAGCATTTAAGTTGTCAACGAGTGATGTTATGAAAACGAGAAATCCTTGAATTGATTATACAGGGTGACACTAATAATAGTAAGGGACTTTAAGGGTAAATACGCAGCTTGTAATTCACTTTAAAGAGATGGGGTTTTTACTAAATCACTAAATTTATCATATATTTTTTTAAATTTGTTCAGGTTATATTTGTCTAATGCTACGCTCAGGGCCACCGCAAGATCAAAAGCTGCCCTAGTGCCACTTCATAGTTTGGCATTGTCTGACGATTGAGTTGGAGTACACAAAACGTGAGATTCCTTAAATAGTTAATTACAAATTAAAAAAAATCAAACTAAAAGCTGTTTTATTTAAATATGATGCTAATAATTGAAAAAAGAAATGTATAGATTTGCTATTATTTAAAATTTCATTCTCAACAAATCGAGAGTGTTACTAAAGAATTCAACAACATTAAATTTTGACGTTAATTCTTATCTGTCTTCCTAGGAGATTAAGGTTTGGTCAATGATTTTGTAAAGGAAATTTGCTTTAAAGTTTAGTTTTGGTTCTGGTCCATCGGGATGCTTTTATAGAAAAGCTTTGGTCGTATCCTTCTGCTAGAATTCTGAATACTAGGAACTACGTCTACATTTAAATTATTACTCGTAATAAAGCTTCACCAAAGATTTTGAAAAATGATTAATTGTAGGGGATTTTTTGTATAATTAATTGATGCCTATCACACATTTTGGGTAATATAGTTAGAAAGTAGGTCGTGTGAATTATCTATGGTGTTCTTTAGAGATAGCTTTACTGTCGTGTTATACCGTGGGAAAAAAATACAAAATATATTTTCTCAGGGATCGTAATAGGCCTTTCCGAACAACCATGTTAGCGAACGGGGAAGCGTCGTGTTTTACAAGTTGAAAAGCACATGATTGATTTTTGACGTTACTACCTTATCTTTAACTGCTTGTGAGAGAGTAGTGAATTATAGACCAGGTAGTGAAGTGGTTACCTGTTAATTTCCTACCTATCCCGAGTTACTTTTATACCTTGTTTTGTCTATGTATTTCCTATGAAAACCTAGCGGATTGCACTACAAAAATATGGAACGGCAATCTGCATCCACGACGTACAACCCTCAGATAAAAAACTATTATTTGTTACCCAGCTTTTTAATATGGATCAATTTATAAAGTGAGCAGAGTTATTGATTAACTTATATTGTTAATATGAAACGTAACCTATGCTATCTTATTTGAAAATTCTTTAAAGACTAGTACAGGTACGCGAGTAACTAAAGCCTTTGTCATGTCTTGCCGTATATACTAAATAGCGCCAACTTTGTAGTTCTAGCATTTATAACACACATCTATGTCTTCAACTAATATTTTTATTATCTAATGTAGGCACTTTTTAAATATATAAATAAAATTTTTAACATTAATTTGGTTTGAAGATTATATTTCAACATGACCTCACAAATAACTTCGACTAGTTGGTTTCCACACTAACTTTAAAATGGAGGATTGTTATTGTTTTAGTTAAACAGTTTTAGTTTATAGCTCTCCACCTCGCAAAGTGGATTGCGTACTAATTAATCTGCTTTATGTAGAACACATTCAACATTCAGTATATTTGTTTAATCATCGACGTTTTTGTTTTCTTTTTAAAATTGCAAAGAAAATTTGCATTATAACTGATCTGTTTGGAGGCAAGGTCATTTTAATAAACGGGTTAATAGTCCTTATTATTGTTAAATTTATTTACGCCAATATTGATACCAAAAAATAATTCTATAATCTTAAGAAAAAATTAATTAAATTTGTCGGTAATTATATAGTAACCTAACCTCAAAAACTTTGGTATTTCAACTTCAAATGAGGTTTTAACTTTTGGTAGTATTATTGCTTTTATAAATCTGTTGAGACTTTTATTTTTAAACAGGTGTTTGACATTACTTTTTATGAAAAAATCTTTCTACCTTCAGTTTGAAAGGGTAACTAATTATATCTATAATACTTATATTAATTGTTACTTGTGTCCTTTTGTGTTTGATATTATCTTGTATATTATATTAAGTATCATAAACTACCTACATGTAAAGTCAGATGAAACTACCTTTGAGCTTTTGAAATTAAACATGAAACCGAACCATCTGTTATCTAACATAACCAAAAAGTTCTCTACACAATTAGCTTCCAAATTCATTTAATTTAAAGAATTTTGTGTGGCTTCTTCATTAATTTACAAATTACAAGAGATATAAAATCTCAAAAACCCTGGCATATTAAAAACTTAAAACCATTTTCCTTTACTCCTTTCGATTCGTATTTAGTGGTACTTTTGTTTCTATCTTTATCTAAATATATTTCGTCTTCTTTGCGGTAATTTAAATTGAATTTTTATCTTTTGACTTTATCTTACGCTCTGAATCATTTCTTTAATACCTCATTTATCTCAGAAATTTCATAGTCCCCTCGTTCCTAGTTCTTAAAAATTCATTTGTTAATACATTTAAATTTTTTTACTTATTCTTAAATTTTTATTTCTTATTTTTCCTTTATTCTTATTATCACACAACGCACTGCCTATATGTCTCGTGGTTTACATATCTTCCGTTTGAACAATTCAACGAATCTTTAGGACTTCTATTAGTTAATGTCGGTTTGATGCTTTGCTCTTTGGACGCATATGGAACTTCATAACTGTGCTTCTGTAGTAAAAACTCAATTTCGGCAGTTGTAACTACGAAGAAGTGTTTTCTATCGCAAATATCTCAATAATTTCTTTACAATTTTCTTTATCAACCGTTTTCTGAATCATAGGGGCGTGTGTACATTTTCTTCTAATTTTTCTTGAACGTGCTGCTGAGGAGCTGTCGCCTTTTCTTGTTTCATCGTTGATCTCTGGTTATTTTACGGTATATTGAAAGTTTTTACCTCTATTTTTGAATAATTGCCTGTTTATTTTTTTCTGTGTGTATGCGGTAGCTGTTGTCTTTAAAATTGCCGTGAGGGTATACCTAGCTTGGTTGTTTTAACTTCTGTTTGATCTTCTTAACGCATTGGATGTGTTTGATAAGAAGATGATTTGCCCAGGTATCGTCCGAGTCTAGTTATGTTTAATCAATGACGTGTTAGTATAGGACTTATTTTTTCACTAACGATTCAGTGAATGCTCAGACTGATGTTTTAACATTTTTATGATGATGCAAAATTGTTTAATTCTTTCCATTTAGTGCTATAGGAACCCAATGCCTCAGATGCATCCTTATTTTATTACGGGATTTCTGTCGGTCTTGGGCAATTCCAAACTTAGAACGTAATGCTTCAAACACTCGTAACATACTTATAATATATTAAACACTGTTGTTGGCACCATGCTCCGTAAACGCAACATTGCATACGGGATCGAACCAGACGCGAGAGATAGACACATTCCAAAAAATAATGAACCAGATGTTACCTTGAATGGTATTATACAACATATTTATCGTTTTCCAGGTACACCTTGTCATTAAACAAAAAAGGATGCTTCTAAAAATTATCGTCCAGCCTATTTAAACATTGCACAAATGTGTAAAATGGATTGTAATGAGTGCACACAAACCAACACTGAAGCAGAAAAGCTATGGCTCTACATGGATGTATAGGATGTTTCAAAATGCGCGGTTTTTTTAACAATAAATAAGACAAATAATTTGCATTCATTTTCAAAAACTTTTTATTGGTAATTAAAGTATCCCTAATGACATTTATATGTGAAAAATAGGATCTGCCAAATGGCCTCTTCTTGCAGCCCCACAGACGTCCAATCTTTTGTTAAAATTTTCAATGACATTTTGACATAATTGAGACTCTATCTCACCAATTACACCAATAATTTCATCTTTCAAAGCAAGAATCGATTGTGGATTGTTCTTATAAAATTGACTTTTCACATAACCCCAAAGAAAATAGTCTAATGGAGTCAAATCACATTATCTTGGTGGCCAATTAACATCATCGTTTCTTGAGATTACACGTCCAGGAAATTTTTCTCTCAATAGAGCAATTGTTTCTTGTGCAGAGTGAGATGTAGCGCCATCCTGTTGAAACCAGATATCCTCTAGATCAATATTCATTAATTCAGGCTACAAAAATTAGGTTATCATCCGACGATATCGATTACCATTGACAGTTACAGTTTCACCAGCAACATTTTCAAAGAAGTAAGGTCCAATTACACCACCTGACCATAATGCACACCAAACAGTAACTCGTTTAGAATGCATAGGTTTCTCTTAAATAATTCGTGGATTTTCCTCACCCCAGATATGACAATTTTGTTTATTAACATAGCCACCAAATTCAAAATGTGCCTCATCGGAAAACATGATCTTTTGAAAAAAATCAGTCTGTTGTTCATTGATGAAATTGAGAAATGAACGACATTTTAAATGATCTAATGGCTTTAGTGCCTGTGTTATTTGAACCTTATATGCCTTCAGAGCTAAATCCTTGTGCAAAATATGCTATGCTGTTGATCCACTAAGTCCAACTTGTTGTGAACGTCGTCTAATGTACGTTTAGGATCTTCAGCAACACTTTTCTTGTGAACGACCGCTACGACTGTATTTTTCACTTTTTTGATCTTCCACCGAACCGGCCTCTTGAAATTTTTTAATAATTCGATCAATAGTGCTTTCAGCTGGACGATTATGTAAGCCATAAAATTCACGTAGTTTTCTAAAAACACTTTTCACAGAACGCTGATTTTCATAAAATAATTCAACAATTTGAACGCGTTGTTGTATCGTGTACGAAGCCATTTTTATAATGTCATACATCACACTTCTTAAATGTCAAAATACCCAGACGACTTCAGCGCGCCATCTATATTTTACTTATTCTTAAAAACCCCCGCGCAATTTAAAACACCCGTTATTTCATACAAAATTCGATCTTCCCTTTCGCCATCCTTCGAAAATCATACATGTTACATATGTTACACGTTTGACAAGATGACTAAGAAAGATAAAGTAGAAAACTGATCAAACCATAAAAAACGTCCAAAAAGAAAAGATCGAACTAGAACTGTAAATGATGAATATAAAGAAAAGTATGCTGTTCATGCGTTACAGATTTTGAAAATAAACCAAATATTTTCTGAAGCTGTTCATTATCAAATGAAATGCGATTCGATTTATGTTTGAATAAAAAATGCGTTTAGAACATCGTAATATATCCCTACGCTGTTCTGCTGTAGCCAAAATAGCATCAAAAAACATCATTTTACAGTTCCCGAAGTGAATCAGGGAGCCTAGATTTTAAAAACATATCTGAAAACGCAATGAAAAACTGAAAACGTTACGGGTGGTTGAAGCGTTAAAATTTTTAATTTAGAATTGCCTAAATAGGGTGGGACTCCCGTAACAAAATAAGGGTTCATCGGCTATCTACAGTGGTGTGGAGCGACTTCTTATAGAAATAAGTAAAAAGAATGGAACAAAAAATTCAGAAAATGTAATAATTTACTAAGTGCCTTTTCAAGCTACGTTACCAATAACACTTACCTTGAAATGTTTTCAATTACTAGCAAGTTTATGGACACTAACTAGATTGATCCAACCTAGTCTAGTAAACGAGTAAACCGAGGGATTTTTGATTACGGGAACCCTTGGTAAATTAAAGTTCCTCTCACAATCGAACAATATAATCAATAAAGAGGAAACAAAACAATTTTTTGGCGTTGACTAACTAATTGTAATTTAAATCTTATATTATCCTTCCTGTAAATAGGTACATATAAAATTTTACAGGTCACCTAAATAAATTAGAACATTAGTTGCACAACAATTCTCCTGAAAACAGGTACATAGTCATTTTTAATGTTGCTTAAATAACAGACGCTACATAACAATCCTCTCATGATCCTATAATCACATCATCGGCTTTGTTACCTTAATTGTAATGTCCAGGCTTTGTAAATCTAATTAAGCAAACAATGCAACCTACAATGCGGGAGGTTGCTTTAAACTTTGAGTGTCCAGCTAAATAGATTTCATAAATACATACAACCACGAAACAAAAAGAACAATTTAGAAATACCTACACTAACCCTATAACTAAGAGCTAATTTAATTAAAGCCATTTATTTCACCAGCTGGACTCCATGTTGAAAAAGGATTATCTTTAATTTCTTACCAAACCGATATGGAACTACCTTGCCCAAATTCAATCTCGGGTTTTGTCGGTTATCCTTGGACCGCCATTTTAAACACTCGGTTGCTAATTCCAGGCCAATAACGTTCTTCGACTTTATTTATCTGTAATAATCTTCTGCATGTCTATTCTTTGTTGATTCGCAAATGATTAATTTGTGGTTTCCGTGCATTGTCTAACGTTTGTCCTTTATTCCTACTCTTCATTCCTTTTTGGTTGGGTTGTCATTATAATAATATTTCTATCCTACGTAAATCAGGTGCCAATTTATATGGTACTATCACTCAAAAGCCACGTGCTTGAAGCTGATTTATTATTCTAGTATATTGAATAAATACATTGTAACCTTGTTATTTTTTGTTGACCGATACAATTAATTATCTGAAACCTGATATTGATGAGTTTCACTACTCATAATGTGGGTCTTTGCGACATTCTATGGCTATTGCCCAGAAATAAAACTATGCGTTTGTGATTTTTTCATTTATGACCGGAATTTGCTTTAATAAAGCAAACATTTATCGAAATGTTATGCTTAATAAACAATATTATTCATGAAATCAAAATATATAGGGTATATCAGTATTAAGTTGTTCGTTTAAGATTTTCCTCTTTTTGCATCCGGTATGTATGTATCCATTGCACGTTTACCTTGAATACACCTACACGGAGAAATTCAAATCTTGAACATTCAAAAATGACTGGTTCGCATCTCTAGGTGAAAATCTCTACAGTCGAAACAAAAATATAACTATCAGCTTCCTATACAAAATGGAAATGGCAGGTCCTTTGGTAATCTGCAAAAGTGAAGTTGTTCGAAGTAACTATAAACCCATTTATGAACGTTTGTTGCCCAAACGAATTCTTAAACGTATATGCTTATTAGAATTACATCTACCTTTCAAAAAAAATGTTGCGTCAAGTTTTACTTGCTTCTTAATTACACATTCACTGTGAAATTTAAAAAAAATATTTATATTAGAAAACATTTTTTAAGGTCTAGTTAAATCCTTAATTTTGTATTTTTATACACACACCTTTACATTTATTTTTATACGAGTATTATTAATTTAACAGTTTGTTATTTATTTTTCATAATTAATTATATTAATTTTACTGTGAACATTTATTTATCTATGAGGTCTAAAATGGCGTTACTATTTGATTCCCAACAAAGGTTTTATCTCATTAATTTCACTTGTTCATCTAATTTCGCTTAAAAACTGGTTTGAAGTCAGTAAATGTGTTTTATTTCTTTCCATCTTTATGTAGAAGTCAAAACACTAAAGAATTGAACTTTTTCATAAGATTCTTACTATATCATTTACGACTAACTTCAGACTATGTGCAAACCGTGGTTCAAAGAATACTCTAGGGTTAATATTAGTAATACGTTTCTGCAAACTACTATGTTTTCCGCGCATATTTGACCCATTATCCTAACCCTGACCACACATGTTGTTAAAGTTTAAGTTTGTACAAACCTTTTTAAATCGAATCTGATATAGGATATTCGATAATAAAACTTCCACTCATTTTAGCTTTTTTAGCATTGCTATTTAATATTAAATATCTGAAAACGACAGTTACGGTATTTCGTGCAGACTAAAAAAAAGTCAGCAAAGAAAATCGCCCACACTAAATACTGCAACGAAACTAGGGTAATCCTAAGAATTAATGCCGTACTAGCTGCAAACGTTGTAGAGTGGAGTGTGTCACATACATAGGAAAATTTGAAACTTCGGTAAGTAATTTTATTACAAACCGTTAGTTAACAAACATGGTATCAAGTGGAGTATCTACAAAAACCCTAAACGAACATATACGTAACCTTTCGTTAAAGCAGGATATCAACGTAAACTTCAACTCGCATATAACAAAACGTAACTGTTCAGAAATCATTGTTTTGTAATGTTGGTTACAGGGTGTTGTCTCCCTCACCCTCTTTTACTATTATAAAATAGGGTCGCTCGTGCGAGAGCGGGCAGTAGCTTACAGTCCATTCAGGTGAGAGTACGATGGTGACCTAGCATTAACAAAATACGTCGTTGTACTCAACATATTTTTCATTTAATTACAGTACATTAATCATTCATGTTCGTTTTATTACTATCACATTAAACAAGTTATTATTCCAACAGTAACTTTGAAATATAAATAATAATTTAAACAATTGTCAATTAGAGATAATTTTTCAGTCAAATCCCTTATTAAAATATAAATAACAAGTGCAAGTATACTTACATAATGTTTCCAGCCCTAAATAAATACAAGAAGACAATTACACATAATATATAAAGTAATACAAAGCTGTTTACCTACTCCTTACCAAAGTACATTTCCTAAAAGTAATAGCGTTACCCTAAACTGAAGGTAACAGGTGTTAAACTTAATCTAGATTAAAATTAGTAAACAATTTGTTGACGTTAGCATTTACTAAATCTTAAGTCAGTAAAATTGCTTCAACTCGAGCATCTGTTTATCTTAATTGTGACTTGAAAGCAATCGCGTAATCACATTGTGTACTAACAGGTGAAAGTAAATGTTAGAACCACAGTCTGTAATTTATTGTGCCATAACCACGAGTAAGAAAAAAAACTAAAGCACTGGCATAGTTATCAACCAAAGAGAAAAGAATTACCTATGCTCCATAGAAAGCATAAAAAAGAGCAGAGTATTCGTACCTTAAGTCCACTTGTGTGCCAAAGCGAAGTAGATGCCTTCCGAGGGAATTATCCGCTCAGTACGTAACCTACCGTACATCGCTAGTCTGCCTCTCGTACCATCGTAGCAGATTTAAAAGTGAGTACTTACAGTTGTTGACGGACCGGATACTTCTAATATTTACAGAACTTGACTGAGTTTGACCTTATAAACACTGAAGTAAAATAATTCCTCTTAAAAAGCATCTTAAATAAGTAACACCGCGACTTTTCAGTCTTTTCACGCGAAAAAGATGCTGCATAGAATTGAATCCCTTTTGACGCTTATCTTGTATATATAAAGTGAGAAAGCACCAGATGGTAATGTGTTTGCCTTTAAAAAAAACACCTGCAAAAGCTATTCTCACAACTACAGAGTATTACCAGAACACTACCTGCAAACGAGCGCAATTAAGAAATCAAATGGTCTGAATAAAATATGACTATTACAAAATATGTCCCCGTGCGAAATGCCTGCCTGGTAGTATCCAAAAAATGTTTGTTCAAATTGTTAGGTATGTCTGTAACCCACATGGCAGCGTTGATAACCACATTTTTAAGCAAGCACATTCAACGTATTTTTTGAAGAGATGTAGGTGTTACACTTATTTCAGAGAACCCGTAAAGCGAAGACTTTTAATCTTTGCTAAACAAAGCAAATTAACATGAAATAGATATCACATATTTAACGTTGTAACTAAACACTTGATGAGATTTTATAAGATGCTTAAATAAGTAATCATTTCAGTTTAAAAAAAGACGACATTGTAAGATTTGTTCTTAGAAACGATGTATTGCAAAATTTATTAACTGCGTGAAAAAAGTATAAACTTTGATTTTTAAGTTTTGATTATGTAGGTAACAATTTGATATTGTAAAATAATTTTTTTTGATGTTGTATATAATTTGCTAATTTTTAAACGTTTATTAACTGTATGGGAAGAATTTATGACTATGTACGTTAGAATCTTGGATTTATGGATAGCAAGTCTGATTTTGTACAGAACAACTATTTTTAATGTTGTATATAATTTTTGGAATTTGGAAGATATTGATTTTATATTTTGTAGTGTTTTTGTTAAACGTGAAAATAAATAAATAGCCCATAATATATGCTCACGGTGGTTATATTCTTAGCTTTGAGGGTAATAGAAAATCAATTTTTGTGCCTGGTTTTTAAGGTTTTATGCATGGTGCCAGGCCCGACGTGCTGAAAAAGGTAGATTGATTATTGTTATCCATTTTTGTTTTTCAATCACTCTTTGCTCTTATAACTCTGTTCTAGCCTTCAAAACCATGTTTTGTAAATGGAGTACAAGTAACTCGTACATATTGTGCGTGTTTTACATATATCAAAAATCGATTAATTAGCAAAAAACTACATAGTTTATTAGGCTATCTTGTTTAATTTATGCAACGAAATAACAACGCAAGAATAGTAACAGCAAGATTAAATTTCAATGCTGGTTGTAGAAAATTTGACGAGTTGCATAAGTCGGTGTAACATCTGTAGCAAACACTGTATTTGGTGCACAAAGTCTCATTGTAGCAGCCTCTTGCTAGTCGAAGAGAATCTGAAACAAAGGTGATTATTAAAAAAGCGGTTTTACATATTCATACTATTAATATATAATCTACAGGGTTTGAAGAAATAGCGTTGAAAAAGATATAAAAATTTGCATATGCCGCTGAACAACAACACTCTATTAAATCATAATGACAGTAGGGCGTTTTCACCCAGTAAACGCCAAAACTTCCTCCCATAAGAAATACATGTGCAAATCTTATTTTACTCCCGGCAAATTCCTACACAATAACAGCGCATAAATGTTTTGCAGTACTCAGACAAATTATTTTGCTATATTGACATAATCTTAATTAACCCTAGTACAAGCAATGTTGCACAATATTGGTACACATATCTTTAATTAACCCTATTACAAATTTTATCATCCTCCCAAAAGTACACAGGAGAGTCTTTTTGCAATATTGACACAATCATAACTAACACTAAAGGAAGCAATGTTGCACAATACTCGCACATCTAGTAACATTATATGGGTGTAATATATTTTGGATGCTTAATCTTTAAATACCAAAATTTGCACATAATTGGATATATATATATATATATATATATATATATATATATATATATAAAGTATCGATGTATGTGAATACTGTTTATTTTGCACATTTTAAATTTAATCGATAAAAGTATACATTGCGAAAATGAATATACAGAAGCATCCTTCTACGTCCAAATGTCTTGTGCAATACTTGAAGATTAGGTTTAATCAATGCATGGAAATGCTCTGGTATTCTAATTATTAGGTTAATTAGGTATTATGTAAAAATTCAAAAATGTATTAACAATTGAAAAATTTACAAATCTAAATCGTGTACACAACCATACAATTACGTTTGGCAATTTTGTCAAGCATATCTGACATTGTCAAGTTTTTGACTTATATCAGTTATAGACAGGAAGCAACGCTCAAAATTACGGCTATAAATCAAAAATTAAATATATAAATAATTTAGTAGTTAACTACACAAGGTAAGTTGATAAATACTAACGTATCACAGTCAATTAGATGAAATAATAACTTATACTTTTATGCAAACCCCAAACGGTCATTTCAAATCGAACTAGTAATATTGCCAAATACAATGTATCTTGCCCGACTGTCACAAATAATCAATATAATTCGTTTATATAATTAGTTAATAAATGTAACTCTAAAAATTTAAATTAAGTTACCGTAAATGGAATTTAGATACCGTAAATTGGTGTTTGTGATTTACTCATAAAATCGTCTTTTGAAAGCTCTAACACCTCCTCTAGTTTGTGTTTAAGTTCAAACATCCTCATTCAGTGCAACAGGTATCAGGAATCTTGGTAATGGTAGAAGATTAATGTGTACTTATGTCTTAGAGAAATAATCTGAAGTGTAATTAGCGCAGAAATCAAGGGATATCCATGAGCGTTGTATGAGACCCAGACGAGTCGGCAGAGTTATAAAGACCCATATTAAACATTGCTTTATTAGATGTTGTGATACCCAACTAATAATGCCTAACATCTTTTAAACTTATTAGGCAAGTCGATTTATTTTCGATCGTAAAAACCTAAAAATATCTAAAATTTCACTAGTCAAAAAGAGGAACGGTTCTTATTGTAGACCAGTGTCTTCCTTTCGGTTCATTCCTCTTTATTCCATAAATAATTTAGTTTACTGTTTGTTGTTGCATTATTAACTTTTAACTTAGAAACTATTCCATTTCTACCTCCTTTCTTTTATTAAACTAGCTTTATATTATATTATGTTGGTTTCATAAACAGTACTAACGCAGAGTTGTGCAACTATGGATAATAATTATCTGTTAACTTGAGCAACATTTTAAATAGTTTCTGACAAAAAGTTCTATTGTCAACAGGAAACTCTATAAAAATAATGTGGCCTCTCGGCGCGCCATTACCGTACTTATACAAAAACTGTAAAAAATACTTTCATAAATCACACGTTTGTTTACGCCCAGTTTGCAGATGGGTTTTGAGCCTTTGGCAGCTTCGTTAAAAAAGTTTTTATTTCCAAAAAACACTCCTATCAAATGTATTTTATTTTTACAGTAATTACGTTTTAAATAACAAATATTCAAGGCTACTAATTACTAATGAGTAGCTAAACAACCAACAATGTTAAAGTTATGAAGTTCGAGACTAACTGGCGATCATGGGCTACTCATGGTATTTATGCTATCTCTGCCTTCGCATCGTCTTGTGGGAAGTGCAGATCTCATGTCTGCTACTTCTTGATAAAATACATTGTATTACTTCTTAGTAATCTTTATTCTAACAATTGCTTTCTTATAATCTATTGTGACCTCCACCTGCAGCATCATGTTACGTTTGGAATACAAAGTAGTTGCTTCCTTTCTCACGTCTGAATATGAACTTTCATTAACCTTTTATAATTTGTCCTTCAATTATACAATGTAACATTTTATTTCTTAAGACATAATAATTGCATTTAAATATACATATATATTAATTTGGGGGATGTGTAACTTACTCCACTTTTAAAAATTGTTATACTTTTTGGAATAATAATTAGTTCGCGAAGCCTAAATTCCTGTCAACATAAACTAAAAGATGAAAATATTAAATCCTTTTAAAATTTTGGTTTGGAATTTTTATTAATATGATGATATGGAACTCATTGTTTTAAATGATATTGAGACTATAAAATGCATTCATGAGTGGATTTTTTCGTAAGTTATATAGTTATTTTCATAGTATTTGGCTTTTATTGTTTAAAGTAAAACAATACATATTGTTTAAGTAGTTTTAATAATAACTGATAGAACATTAATTTTAACCTGCATAAACCTTTTCATAGCAAATTTTAGAACCGGACTGACTTTACACCTCAGAAAGAAGAAAGCTTCATCCCTTACTTAACTATAGTGTCATGTAGGTGGGGATGACCGCAAGGGCTAGGAGTCTTGCACATTATATTTATACAATTTACATTAGTTGGATAACTGTTGAAATTATAACATAAGTAATTCTTAAAATTATAACAGGCCGGCCACCTTGAAATCTCGAAGATTTAAGAAGTATAAAAAAAAAGGAAAAATTCATAGTATGAAAAAAACTAAGAATAAGAATAATTACATTTTCTTAACTATAAACTTGAATAATATGTTTAAATGTAGTAAAAAATAAACGACGCATCAAACTTGATAAAACATCAGTTCACTTCTGGTAATGTACACAATTTATGCACTGCGCGTTTAGTAAAATACCCATTAGGTAGGCGGATGGTGACGTTCCTCAATATTCCGTCAGATGCAAGATGCAATTCTGTTATTCGACCCAAAGTCCATTGTAGGGGTGGTAATTTTTTTCCCTTTATTAACACTAAGGAAGACACTGAAGAAGATTTTTAGACCACTTTACTCTTTTCTGCATTTCCGGAATTACTTGTAGGCTCCGTTACTTCCAAAAATCTTGCACCAGTTTTTGCATGCGTTGGTACAAATTCAGTTTACTATCGGTCAGATGCAGGAGGTTAGGTTCAGGTAAGGAGGTTAACGGTTTACCAATAAGGAAATGACGGGGAGTTAAGGGATTGATATCAGTGGGGTCGGTAGATATAGGGGAAGGGTAGAGGGGAAAGTTGCATTGCCTAAGACTCGCTTTAAGTGAGTTTTTGTGGATTTAATACCGCTTTCCCGTAAGCTTCCTTGATGAGGAGCTCGTGGGGTAATAAAAGTCCAAGTAATAGATTGATTTGCCAAAAAGTTGGACATTTGATCCCTATTACTGCGATTATCCAAAAACTGATAGAGTTCCTGTAACTCGTTGGACACGCCAACAAAGTTAGTGGCGTTATCGGAAGTAATTGAATTTGGTTTTCTTCTACGGCTTATAAATCGTTTTAGAACAGCAAAAAAGGCATCGGTGGTTAGGTGAGTAACTATATCTAGATGCACGGCCTTTTTAACCATGCAGACAAAAAGGCATATGTACCCCTTCAAAGGCATAGGGTTACGCGTCTTGCGATCTTTAATACGTATTGGTCCCGCGTAATCAATTCCCACGTTGTGGGATACCGGAGTACCAAATTTAATTCTTTTTGAGAGCAGATTGCCCATTAGCGGATTATAAGACTTAGGATTTGCTTTACAACATTTAATGCACTTATGGCTAATTTTCCTATCTGTATTTAGACCTGATATTGGCGAATAGTACTCTCGCAAGCAGGATAGTAATTGTTGTGGATCACAATGCATTAGATTAACGTGAAACTGCTCAAAAATAAGTTTTGTCAACTTATGCCCCTACTCAGAACACATTATTGGTATCTAGAAAAGGATTCAATGACATTATTCCACAATCTGCGTGTAAGGTTTGACCAGATTTTAGCCGATTTATTATTTTACCGAACGTGTTGGCTTGGCAAAGTCGTAGCAAAACATTTAGACTATTTTGGAGTTCAGAAGTTTGTAATGAGCCAGAAAATTTAATTGTGCTAGGCCTGCAATTGTTTTTAAAATGTAATAACCAGGTGACGATTCGTTGTAGTTGAGTTAGTGTATAAAAGACATCAAAAATGTTAGAATGACAAACACTTAGCAACATGATTTTAGTTCAGCGTCAAGTTGGATATTAATGGCTTTAGACTAGACGGGCTACTTGTCGCAAGGTTCGGTTAAAAAGTCTGGGCCGTAGCACCACAAAGGTTGATCAAGTAGCTTGTCTACAGTAACACCGAGCGAAATCAGATCGGCAAGATTTAACTTTGATGGCACATAAAGGCAAGAATTCAAATCAGTGTGCTCTTGAATTAACGCTACACGATTAGCGACAAACACTTTGAACCCATTGGGAACAGAAATGATCCAGTGTAGCACTACTGTCGAGTCAGTCCATAGTCGGGTATAAGCAATATGGTGTTCTAAATTAGATTTGACCTTTTGCATGAGCTGAGCTAGCAACACCGCAGCACACAATTCGAGTCGAGTAATCGTCGTCTCATGCAGAGAGGCGACACGAGATGTCGAGCATATAAGATTAGCATAGGATTTGCCGTCCGTATCGGTAACACGTAACTAACTGCAAGCGCTGTAAGCGTAGCTGTTGGTATTACTGAAACCGTTAAGTTCCAAACAGGAATGATTGGTTAGAATTACGCACCGAGATATTTGTAGGTTTTATAACATATCTAATCGTTTTTTAAAGGAATTCCACTCCGCATTGAGAGTTGGGGAATACTTTCATACCAGGAAATCTTGAGTTGCCAGAGCCTTTGTATTAAAAGTTTTCCGATGACTACAACGGGAGATATGAGGCCTAACGGATCAAAAACTTGCAAAACCATGGATAGAACGGATCGTTTAGTATTTTTCAAAGAATTAGATACAAGTTGAACATCATATAATATAACGCGTTGTGCAGAGTTACAAACAATACCTAACGTTTTGGCATTAGCTCTATCACCTAGAGGAGACAATATAAAGAGTACTATCTTCTTCGTTAGATAATATTTCGGTAGAATTAGATAAGAATTTTCTAATTGAGAGACCGGCGCTAGCTAAAATATAGGTCACTTCTTCTTGGATTTGTCTTGCTTCTTGAACATTGTTAGCTCCTGTGATAAGGTCGTCCATATAAAAATCCGTTTTTATTATGGCCGCAGTAGTAAAAATTTTTTTGGCATATGGTGTGGATAAATGCTCTAGACATTTGGCTGCTAAGTAGCTAGCACTTGCTGTTCTGTAAGTTACAGTACTAACCTCGTAAGTATCAAGCGGTAAACTGGGATTATCCCGCCACAGAATACGCTGAAATTTGCGTCCGGCAGGTTGTACCAGTATTTGGCGATACATTTTTTCGATATCGCCAGTTAAAGCAACTTGGTGTTGTCGAAAACGAACTAAAATCGAAAATAAATCATCCTGAATTACCGGTTCAACAACTTGTGCATTACTAATGGAAATGTCAGAAGATGAGAGGGCGCTGCCATCAAAAACGACCCTCAGTTTGGTAGTCAGAGAATTTGACTTAATGACCGCATGGTGCGGTAAGTAATATAGAGGTATATTTGAAGAGTTTATTTCGGAATCAAGAGCCTGTAAAGTTGGTTCGGCTACCAAGCTTTTAACGGGTAAAACTTTAGACATGTGTCCTAATGAAATATATTCATGGATAAATTTTGTATATTCAGTTTGGAGTTCAGAATTAGCACAAAGTTTGTGCTCTAAATTAAAGAACTGTTTTTAGCTAAGTCTACTGAATAACCAAGTTTCGTCAGATTGGAAGTAAACGGAATAGACACTACCAAACGACCAGATTCATTTGGAGTGATGGTTTCCGCGAAATGGCGTTCATAGAAACGTTCTTCTTGAGAGAGCTTAGATGTCTCACGTAAGGGTTCAACGTCCTTCAATTGCCAAAATTTTTGTACAGAATTGTTAAGATTTTGTAATGACGTGTCCCCATAATTAATAGCCACATTGGAACAGACAACTTTGGGAAAGTGTGACGATGCTGGACAGTTACCCAGAAATCACCCTTCCATAAAGAGTCTTTTGCAAAGTTGGCTTATATTTACCTAGGGAAATTTGGCCTATACATAGTAAATTGTAGAAATCGCTACGCCTATAAGAATATCTATAGGAAGGGATTTGTTAAAATTAATATAGGCTAGTTTAATCGTTTGTGGAATATTCAATTGAGACTTGTTAACGGAAGCTAGCGGTAAGCTTTCTGCTATTTTAGGAATAGTAAGACATTGTACATTCAAACTA
The DNA here is from genome assembly GCA_036346225.1 of Platerodrilus igneus. NCBI lineage: Eukaryota > Metazoa > Arthropoda > Insecta > Coleoptera > Lycidae > Platerodrilus > Platerodrilus igneus. The sequence goes on along the minus strand of JARFIW010001638.1, from coordinate 18,116,966 downwards.
CAATCATTTGTCATAGAAGATAGTTTTAAAGAAACTATAGAATTAGAAAAGGAAGAATGAGAATTTAATCTTAGGGTTTTTGTATTACTAGGTGTGTGTTTCAAACCAAGCTTACTTGCAAATGCTTCGGTGATAAAATTAGCATGAGAAGCCGAGTTTAGAATAACTCGCGCAATTCGCCACTGATTGTAAATATCCTTTACTTTAACAGAGGCGGTAGTTAGTAGTACCTGCTGTAAGACAGCAGGAGAACAAGAAAGAGTAGTTAGTTCGCTACTTCCAGAAGTGCTGGGAACGTTCTTAGCTGTCGAATTAGTATTGGTATTGTTTGTTTCAAAATGAAGGAGCGTGCTGTGGTTCTTGTTGCAGCGTTTACAACCTAGGTTAGAAGGGCATAGTGTTTGTTTAGAATGGCGAAGACAATTTACACATAAATTTAAACCAGAAGCCTTGTCAAATCGTTGCCGGCCAGTGAGTTATAGAAAATCTGGACACTGTTATAAAGTGATTTAGCTTGCATATAGGGCATGCATGAGAATTGTTATTAGTAGCGACAAATACTTGATGGTAATTTAGTTTTATTTTTGGTTGATGGTTTTTAGGAGTATTTGTGTTAGCGGAAGTTTGTTTGTCATTTTCGATTTCTTCCAACAACTTGTAAGGTGCATTTTTTGTAGCTCAACATTTTACGCTTCACTCAATTCGTAAATACATTTCTGTAACTATTATTTCTCTTCATTATATTTATTAACTCGTTTGCGAATAATCTCTTTATATTATATTACGCGATTATTAACTTTCACTCTCCACGATTCGATAGTGTGGTTAGATGATCGAGATTGAAACACATTTTTAGACGAATGCGTCCTATTATAATGAGTTGGTATTATTTGTTTCTGGTTATCTATAGCAGGTTGTTATAGTAAACACCTGTAAAAACATGTTTTATTCTTGCGGCTTCCTTCGAAAAGTGAGGTGTGGTACGAACTATCGTGGCATACCACGCCGTTGATATTTATCTTTCTGTACTAAATGTTCTAAAAAATGAAAGAAATAAGTGCTCTTTCACTTAAAAAGTACGAGTGTAGTTTTGAGAGTATGTGCTACATTCAACGTAGCTTCAGATAAGTACCTGTTTGATTTTTATGTCTTACGTATTGTAGAAGTTGAACCTTGAACTCAAGTATTTTGAACCTAACTTGGTGCTGTTATTAATTTGGTCTACCTACGGTCTAATAATATCCGTAGAACGTTTTCTTTAAATTAGTTGTACTCTGCACATCAAGTCACCAAAAACATGTTTATCTACTTATACCTTGTTGAGTGAAAATCTCGTACTTTGAACACTTAAATGCCTACAGGCTGAATTCGTATATCTAAAATAGTCCTACTATTCGTGAACTTTTAGTTTTTACTTTCTTAGTGAAATACTACGCAGCGATCATACTACTTCGCATTCCTACGTAGATAGCACAGGTGGAATTTTTAAAGAAAATAATAACCTGTCGAATTAAGCAACGCCGTCGCGTGCTGTGAATGTTAACGTCACTACCACCTGCTGTTCTGTTATCAGATTTTTATTTGGTATTTACTCTTACTAAAGTAGTTGAAAATTTGGGGCGACATCGTTAAACCGATAAAATTCGTCAATGTTATAGATCAATTATATCTCATGTTATTTATAGCTGATTTTAACTTTTATATACTTACTGTACGGATATCTTTTCTTAAGTTGACAATCTTTAGCCCCAAACCTGTATCTTATTTAAAAGAGAGAATTTGTAAGAAGTTTAATAATTTAAGAAATACTAAATTCGTGAAAATTATGAATGAAGTAGTAAATTTATGTTAGCTAGGGGTTTTGCTTCTGACCCTCAGTCAGACAAGTAATAACTATTCATTTTGCTGTAAGCGGTACAAACGATAGTACTATCGAGTTCCGTCCCAGTCGGCTGATTAATGTTTTTCTTTTGGGCCATTTCATATTTTCAGATATCGAACTTGTTCTTTGAATTACTGAACAATAGTACTAACTCTATTCTATTATAAATGCTACTATGCCTAATTTCTGGAAACGTGAAAATAATAATAATTGGTAATTTGATAATTATTACTGATGTATTACAAAAGTCAATTTGTTTTGGTTGAGCATCCTAGATTATTTATTAAAGTGAAATTACTATATCTTACTCTTTTATTTGGGGTTGTGAACTCCAGGTATAATCATGTAAAAGTAAAAGTTTTACACAAAGTTCTTTGGGAAATTCCCACAGGTATTATGCAGACTAGCGTTCTGTATCAATTTCTTTTTCTTAATGATTTCCATATTTAAATATAATATATAAGTATTTTCTTTGAGCGGACTAGTGTTCTGCTATTTGATAAATATCTATCTTTATTTTATGTTTGTGCTAATACTGTATTTTATTTTTCAGCTAGGTAAATTGTTGCGGGTATTCTTATTTTTCTTGCTACTCCCCCACTCTCCGACTCTCGCTAGCCGTGGCACTTCCCCACCTCCCCTTGATTTATGACAACCTGATCATTGGACGTTCACTTAAAAATACCCGTGGCAAACTGACAACGATTTTTAAGCAGGTCATCTATTTCAGCTAAGTTTAGGATTGCATTAGGTTTATATTTTGAAAGTTATGTTCTAGAATTGTCATCAAGTTTTGACATTAAAATGTCTGATATGAACATACCGGAATCGTCAATAGGCGTTTCCAATTTTTGTAATGCCCGTATATGTTTGAATAAATTGTCGTATAAACAAAGAAGTTCAGAGGCATTTGTTTTGTTAATGGGTTTTAAACCAAAAATAGCCTTAATATGATTTTGTATTATCAATTTAGAATTATCAAAACGTTCACGAAGCCAACTGTAAAGCGATATGGTAATTATCCCCAGACGGAGCGATATTGGCGATTAATTCGCTAGCCGAGCATTTCAAGCTGCTCTTTAGATGCAAGAAGCGCTCAATATTAGTTAAATTGCGATTATTATGCACTAATGCGGTGAATATCTCTAGGTTAGACGGGAATTCTGTATAGATTCCGGAAAAATGAGGTATAACCAATTTTGGCAATTTGACGTTTAGACGTCCTACTCCCGTTGAAATACTTTCGGGGTAGCTCCTAAGTTTGAACATTCAAAAGAATCAAAGCTAGATGCAATATATGTATTTTTCAGCAAATAAGTAGCTTTAGTAGTCATTGCCAGTTAGTAATTCTTTGGAGGAAACCGAAGCAGCACTTAATTCTATACACAACTCTCGATATTTTGCTTAAGATGGTTTAATAGTATCTAGTCGTAGACTTAAGTTAGTTAAAATAGTTTTGGTAAGTGCTCCCTCCCTAATTGAATCTAAATATCTTTCAAAATATTGTAATTCATCAATTAGAGTGCGAGCGGTAGCTAGAATTACCATTGTTCGATTTTGTATAGTCATTGTGATACGTGATAGTAGGGTAAGTCCGGTAAATAAAGAAATTTGTCATTGTGTACAAAAATATATAGGGAACTGACCTGAGTATCCTTAGGTTTCTATAAACAATTAGCATTCCAAGTTGAACGATGCATCAGGTAGAGATGACTCATTAAGCCATGCGCTCTTCATTGCATAAAAACAAGTTCGTTTTGGGTTTGCAAGTTGGTATATTTACATTTTAGTAGAAATGAGCGCGAAACTTTCTAGATTTTTAATTAATTGTTTATCAAACTATTTGTAGCGAGCTACTAGTAGGCAACCCATCAAACACACAAAACGCCGCAAGCACTATTTATTCTCAAGGATTCCAGAATTCTTCTAGAAATTACTGGAGCATGAGTCATCCTTTTTAATCCAGAGTATATATAAGACCGCTAATAAATGCAAGAGGCAGTCTACATAAGAATGTCGTATATAAATTATATCGTGTATAGTGAATGTAGTTGAGCTTTTGAAAGTCGGAGAGTAAACATAAATGCTATATGAGCTGAACGTGTCTAAAGTACATGCAACTCGTAATATACATAAATAGATAGAGCTGTATTGAATAATAGTTGTGTTAGTGTTATTAATGGACCTATGGTAAAGCAGTTAGTTTAAGAAGATATTAGTGCTTGTAAATTCATTTGTGTGATAGTGCTCATTGTTAATTGGACTGAAAACATCTATAAGTAAGGCATATACTGTTAATCAGACTTGTGAACAGTGAGTAATAAAGACACTTATTATTACTTGTTTTAAATTAGAGAAACGCGGTAGTCGTAGCCCGTTTCACTGGTGTCAGGTGTGGGGTATATAGTGATTAATTTAAAAGGAGAATACACAAGTCTACAGATATTTAAGTAGTTTGTATATGCCAGTTACAAGAAGTCAAAGTAAAATGGAGGCAGAAAGTTTAATGAATTTCCTCAAGGATTTTAAATCCGGTATGGAGGAAAGGTTGGCTAAACTAGAAGTGACACTCAGTGAAAACTTAGTGAAGTCAGTTGAACTGGAATCGACCCTTAAAGAGTTTAAAGACGGTATGGAAAATGCTGAGAAAATAGAAGAAAAGTTGAGTGAAAGTGCTGCGAAAATGGAAGAAAAGTTAAGAGAAAATACAGCCACGTTAGAACGAAGATTAATGGAAAGCTCCATTGCATTGAAAGAAGATTTCACTCAACAGGTAAAAACAGTTAAACAAACGTTGGACAGTAAATTGGTAAAAATGGAAGATGTGACGAGGCTGCAAGAACATATGATTTCACTAACAACGCGGCCACTTGAATTAGCAAACCAAGTCGTAAATCAGAACATTCCAGAAATAAGAAGCACGGAAAGAAGCGAGTTGATACCGTCTAAATTTAAAGTGAAACCACCCACATTCGATGGTCAAACACCTTGACCTACATATTTGAAACAATTTGAAGCTGTTGCAATAGCCAACGGTTGGTGCAACAAAGAGAAGGCTATCTTCTTAATAGTAGCCCTGCGAGGGGAAGCTTTTAACATCTTGCAAACCATTCCCGATCACCAACAGAATGATTACGGCTTCTTAACATCGAAGCTTGAGATGAGATATGGAGACGCTCACCTTCAACAGGCTCACCACGCACAAGTTAAGAACCGCTCGCAAAAGACAAGTGAAAGCCTGCAAGAATTCGAAGCTGACATTGCCAGATTAGTTAGATTGGCATATCCAACGGCACCAGATAGTTTCCTCGAACAACTGGCTGTTCAAACATTTGTGGATGGCATTAAACATAGCGAAATACAGCAAGCGCTAAGATTAGCACGGCCAAAAATGTTAGATGAGGTACTGGCACATGCGCTTGAATTTGAAGCAGCTAAGCAGACGTCACACAGGATGAGTCACAAAGTTCGGTCTGCATTAGAAGAACCTGAGCAATCGCAGAACAGCGTAGAAGAGATAATCAACCGTGTATTTGAAAAGCAAAACGCGGAAAGGCTTGAAAGAGAACGACCGCGGAGATGGGGTCTGCGATGCTGGAACTGCGGTGAAGTTGGTCACATACAGAGACGCTGTACTCAACCAAAAAAACAACCAGTTGAGCAGCAGGAAAACTAAAGCAAGTCGACGTAAGGGGGCGAACGTCGACAGCACAACGTAGTGCCCTGGAGATTATCATCCGTGCTGCATCGTCGGTGGAAAGTCTGGACAGCATTTATATCGATGGTAGAATTAATGGTAAGATTGTCCGATTACTCGTGGATACAGGAGCAACAAGGACTATTGTGAGACCAGATTTGATTGGTCGTGGAAAAGTGCTACCTGTATCGGTATGTCTTCGAACGGCAAGTGGTGAGAAAATTTCGACTCACGGAGAAACTGCCGTAACATTGGGAATTGGAGACAAATTAATTAATCATCGGGTGTTGGTAGCTGAAATTACAGAAGAAGTGATTTTGGGAATGGATCTCATGAGAGAATATGGGTTTCATGTAAACATGAAAGAAAATGTACTTCGGATAGATGATGATGATGAGATTCCATTTCAAGGGACGAGTAACCAGACGATGCAAGTTCGAATGATTAGTGATAAGAAAATACCCGAGAAGACGGAAATGGGTCAGGAGGGATTACTGATTGGAAGAACGCTGATAAAGTTTCAAAGCATGATACCAGTAAGAGTGCTAAACATTAATCCCCATACGCTGACCCTGAAGAAAGACATAATTGTGGGAAGTTGCGTTCCAGTATGTCATATTAAACGTTGTGTGGACGACACAAAAAATAAACCAGCCAGCGGTTGCTCACAGAAATTGCTGGATATGTTGATATCCTCGTGTCAAGGATTAAACGGCGACCAACTGGGCAAGGTAAAAGAACTGGTTGGACGATATCGAGGTGTATTTGCACTGGATGATAGTGAGAAAGGAAGGACGTATGTTGTGCAACACAAGATCAATACTGGAGATGCGCAACCGATAAAACAACACCACAGGCGGCTTCCTTTGGCAAAACGTAAAGAAGCCGAACAAATTATCACCGATATGGAAGAACAGGGAGTGATTGAACCCTCGAATAGTCCATGGGCATCCCCGGTAGTGCTTGTCAAGAAAAAAGGACGGGTCGACAAGGTTTTGTGTAGACTACCGGCGGCTTAACAATGTGACAAAGAAAGACAGCTATCCTTTGCCCAGAATTGATGACACCTTGGATACTCTATTCGGATCTAAATGGTTTTCGACCTTGGACTTGAAAAGCGGATACTGGCAGGTAGGCTTGAAGCCAAACGATAAAGAAAAGACTGCGTTTACAATTGGAACTGGATTATGGCAGTTCAAGGTCATGCCATTTGGATTATGTAATGCCCCTGCTACTTTTGAACGATTGGTGGAGTCGATACTGCGTGGACTGTCTTGGAAGACTTGTCTGGTGTACCTAGACAACGTGATAGTGTTAGGCCGGTCTTTTGAAGAACACCTTAAGAACCTAGAGGAGATATTCCAAAGATTACGGGGGGCAAACCTTACATTGAGCCCAAGAAGTGCCACCTGTTTGGAAAAGAGGTGAAATACCTAGGACATGTCGTTTCGGAGACCGGGATAAGAGCAGACCCTGACAAAATAAAAACGGTACAAGAGTGGCCTACACCAGCAGATATACACCAACTACGTAGTTTTTTAGGATTGTGCACATACTACCGACGTTTTATACTTGGGTTTGCGAACATTGCCAAACTGTTAACAAAATTAACCGAAGATGGACAAGAATATGATTGGAATGACGACTGCCACAGTGCATTAGAACAACTGAAAGGGCTACTAGTTACAGCACCAATTTTTAGTTATCCACGGATGGAGTGGAAATTTGTGTTGGATACCGTAGTAACACAGCTATAGGAGGCGTTCTTTCTTAAGTGCAGGACGGACAAAAAAAATTATTGGGTATTTCAGCAAAGTTTTGTAGCGGCCAGAAAGGAACTATTGTGTGACAAGAAGGGAGCTGTTGGCCGTCGTCAAATCCGTAGAGCACTTTTATAAGTACTTATACGGCCGTAAATTCCTGTTGAGAACGGACCATGCTGCGCTGAAATGGTTACTGCAGTTTCGAAATCCTGAAGGGCAAGTTGCAAGGTGGATAGAGCGGCTGCAGGAATATGACTTTGACACAGAACATCGGGTAGGAACTAGCTATCGGAATGCAGACGCTTTGTCAAGGAGACCTTGTCCGGTAAACTGCAATCATTGCTCCAAGATGGAAGAGAAAATAAGTGTCATCCATAGAATGACGGTAGCCGATGATACTTGGCAACTAGAAAGAATACGAAAAGACCAGGAGAATGACGCCGAATTAGGACGTATTATTGAGTGGAAATATAGAGGACAACGACCAGCTTGGTAAGAAATTAGTATTTTAAGTAGGAGCCTGAAGGCATACTGGGCACAGTGGGACTCCTTCATGATGGAAAATAGAATCCTGAAACGACACCTGGAATTTGAAGATGGCACTGAGAGACTTCAAGTGATAGTGCCGAGAAGCAGAGTGCCGGAAGTATTGCAGCACTTGCACGATGGTATTTCCGGAGGGCACTTTGGCGTGAAAAGAACTCTTGAAAGAGTGAGAGAAAGATTCTATTGAGTGAACTGCAAAGATGATGTGAAGGAGTGGTGTCGGAAATGTGAATTGTGTGCCTCTGCAAATGGCCCGGTCACAAAACGGAAAGCCCCAATTAGACAGTATAACGTGGGGAATCCTTTTGAGAGGGTAGCCATTGATATAGCTGGTCCGTTTCATGAATCAGAAAAAGGAAATAAATACATCTTGGTTGCAATGGATTATTTTACCAAATGGCCGGAGGCATATGCTATACCTAACCAAGAAGCCGAAACGGTTGCAGATGTACTAGTGAAGGAGTGTTTCTGTCGCTTTGGAGTTCCATTGGAATTACACTCCGATGAAGGTCGGAACTTCGAATCAACGTTGTTTCAAAATGTCTGCAAGCATCTTGGAATCAAGAAGACTAGAACCACGCCACTTGATCTTCAATCGGATGGAATAGTTGAAAGAAATAACAGGACGTTTGGGAAGTACCTGGCCAAAGTTGTCTCTGAAAATCAACGAGACTGGGACCAATATTTACATTTGTTCTTAATGGCGTACCGATCTTCGGTACATGACAGCACGGGGTATTCGCCCGCTTGCGTAATGCTAGGACGTGAATTGCGGCTACCATGTGATCTTCAGTTTGGATTTAAACCTGGAGAAGAGATCACAGGTGAAGATTACGTTAGTAAGCTTCGTGAAAGATCAAATAGCATTCACGAAAACGCACGAAAGAATATCCAGGCAGCAAGCGATCGAATGAAATCACAATATGGCACGAGAGCACAAGAAGGTGGTTATCAACCTGGAGATTTGGTGTGGTTGTATACTCCACAAAGAAAACGTGGGTTGTCGCCAAAATTACAAAGACAATGGGGAAAGCCCGTACGAAGTGATGAAAAGGATTAATAATGTAGTGTACCGGATCAGAAGATCTCCCCGTGGTAAACCGAAAGTGGTACACTTTGACCGTTTAACATCCTACGCTGGCAACAACCAAGAAAGCTCGAATGATGAGAATGGTGTTCGACAAGTTATTAGTCATGAGCCAAATGTAGATTTTGAGAGCTTTATGGCGGCGTATGGTGGTTCCGCTAAGGCAAGATTTGGCGTTGTTGTTGAAAAACAGCCAGATATGTCTAGAGCACCAGAAGAGTATTCCCTTGCACATTGCGTAGCTCAAGATTTGGCAATGTCAAGGGGAATAGCTGTTGTTTTCAAGAACAAGTTGGATGTGTGGATGAATTAGTACAACAGCAGCCAACTGTAGGAAAAGCTTTGGTTCTTCAAGATAAAAATCATTATGTTTACTATCTGGTCATCAAAAATTCTTCATGGCAGAGACCTAGTTATGGACATCTATGGGAGGCTTTGCTAAATCTTAAGGCGCACATGATGGAAATGGAGTAACGAGACTAGCGGTGCCCAAGCTAGGCTGTGGACTGAATCGCTTAGATTGGAGGATAGTCCTAAATATGCTAGAAGTAAATAAAATTAAATAAAAACCCTTAACCACAAAAAATATTTAAATTACTTAGATACGTATTTCGACCACTATGTGGTCATCATCAGTAGAAAAAAAAATTAGCTGTTGTTCTGGAACACTTCAGAGGATATTCTCCTCACCACTTAGGCTGAAGTGAACCTTCCCAACCTATAATTTACTATATTGTTGCTTTAAAGCAAGGGCTAATTTTTTTTTCTACTGATGATGACCACATAGTGGTCGAAATACGTATCTAGTAATTTAAATATTTTTTGTGGTTAAGGGTTTTTATTTAATTTTATTTAAATCGTGCCACAGTGTTCCTATAGATTATTATGCTAGAAGTAGTTTTCCAGGAAACCAACGTCCAGGTCCTTGTTTGTTGTTATCAACCGGTTGCCTACCAAGACCAAGAAAAGAGTGTTGACTGTTACTTCCAACGACGTGGTGGATGCACCAGAGGAGATATCTGCCGATACCGTCATCAGTCATCGAATTGGCGTCAAAATGTATTTACAGTTACGAGCCGTAACGGTTTTAAAGAGGGGGCAGTGTAGCGAGCTACTAGTAGGCAACCCATCAAACACACAAAACGCCGCAAGCACTGTTTATTCTCAAGGATTCCAGAATTCTTCTAGAAACTACTGGAGCATGAGTCATCCTTTTTAATCCAAAGTATATATAAGACCGCTAATGAATGCAAGAGGCAGTTTACATGTCGTATATAAATTATATCGTGTATAGTGAATGTAGTTGAGCTTTTGAAAGTCGGAGAGTAAACGTAAATGCTATATGAGCTGAACGTGTCTAATTTACATGCAACTCGTAGTATACATAAATAAATAGAAGTGTATTGAATAATAGTTGTGTTAGTGTTATTAATGGACCTATGGTAAAGCAGTTAGTTTAAGAAGATATTAGTGCTTGTAAATTCATTAGTGTGATAGTGCTCATTGTTAATTGGACTGAAAACATCTATAAGTAAGGCATATACTGTTAATCAGACTTGTGAACAGTGAGTAATAAAGACACTTATTATTACCTGTTTTAAATTAGAGAAACGCGGTAGTCGTAGCCCGTTTCATATTGTTTTGGCACTGATAATTATGGAACGAAGGACCATGGTTTTTATCGTTTAAACGAAAACAATACATATTTTTTAAGTAGTTTTAATAATAACTGATTGAACATTAATTTTAGCCTGCATAAACCCCTCCATTGCAAATTTTAGAACCAGACTGACTCTACACCTCAGAAAGGAGAAAGTTTCATCCCTTACTTAACTATAGCGTCATGTAGGTGGGGATGACCGCAAGGGCTAAGATTCTTACACATTATATTTATACAATTTACATTAACTAGGTAGCTATTGAAATTATAACATAAGTAATTCTAGAAATTATAACAGTATTGTTATAGTTACTAGTGGATTCAATTTCAAACTGCTTATAAAATTTGCAGACTGCCAAAGGGATTGAAAACCTTTAGCAGTAATATATTCCGTCAAAGTTCGTAAAAAACCCTCGGAAATAGAATATCATAATTTTCTTTTGAACATATCTGCGTTTACAAAACATTCATGAAAATGTAGCGTTTTAATCTATGACCACTAGATGGAATTTTTTCAAGAATTTTTGTTAGTATAATTGAATGTGATACAGGTTTTTAAATATAATATTTACCATCCGTCCTTGGCAGTTTTACTTTTAGGCATCCATCTTCAGCAGGGCAAGTAATCTTGTCGATTTCAGCAAGCTGGTTCATGTAGAACAAATGGCATGGTGTATCGTAATGACCGGGGCCTTGTGGTGTTTCACAACTGTAGCATTCAAATTGCAGCCCTGTATTAAGAAATAATTCTGATAAAATTAATCGTTGATACAATGCATACATAATACTACATAATAATTTTTACTGATATCAAAATATGCATAATGCACATAGCACAGTAAAGTTGGGTTTGGGTAATGAACACTTTACAGCAGCGACGTGCCGTCAATAGAAGCGATGCAAGCACCGCTTCCCTTGTTGCTATAGCTAGAAATATGAAATTCCGGGCATTATCAGTGTATTCAATATTCAATAGAATTCTCCTTGCTCTTGGCATCTTTCAGTATTCAGAACTAACTTCCTCAAGCCAATCGCAAAATACTAACAACAGAAAAGAGAAATTTCTAAATTCATGAATCATGACGCCTTCACAATCTGTACACGACCGTTCGTAGACAATCGCCCGTCCTCGTTTACCTGCACACAAATAAATGAATTTGCGGCATTTTCTAACGCTTTCAAAGTTCAAACGACCTCAGTTCCGGTTCATCCCAGACGTCGTGTGCTTATGACTACTGTGCATTGTCGAATGCTGATGATATTAGCCGAGCTGAAAGCGCTGTTCACTGGAGCTTGTTGAAATGTCGTATACGTACTCGTACTCGTACCGTGTTAAAATAAAACGTCCATTGTTATGTGATGGTAAAGCGTATACTTATTTGGAATTCGCATTATTTTAATAATAGCACAGCTTCACAAGTAAAGTATTAGTCAATCTTATGTGTAGTAATAATTATTTTTAAAATTACTGCAATTCGTCCATATTTTAAATCACTTTTAATTGGAATTACGAAATTACGAAATAATTGATAGTATCCCCTAATTAGATAGTGTTGGTATTTGTTATCAGTGTCATTTAAGAATAACTTGTGTTACAATGGAGCAAATCAATGAACCCCAGTGCCGGGAAATAGACAATTAAAAGCAAAGGGGAGTAATAATAGTGGTTGCGTGTGCATGGTGTATAATATTTTAGAAATACGATTTTTTCAGTACAGTTTTCAAGAAAAATATTACATGATTTCTTCAGATAGACCTACTACGCCTATCAATTTAGAAACTAAAGTTGAACACTCCGTTAAACAATTTATTAGACACTTTAAAATTGACTTTTATGATAAATATAAATGGTTAACGGATGTGACACACTGAAAAAATTATTGTGTTGGCCTTGTTTGCTCTTTAATATTTTTGAAAACACCTCTTAAAACTCAAACGGCTTGTCGGACTTAAACAACTTCCATAACAACATTTGTAAAAAGTAGACCTGAATTTACAAAACCAGTACCTTCATCAGGCATAGGTACAATTATTATGACCTATGGAAAGGCACAAAACATTTCAAACACAATGCAATGTTACATGCGACACAAATTATATTATATCTTTGTTGTTTTTTCAATGTGTTGCAATAACAACATCTTTTGCGAGCTCCTTTTGCCGGCAAATTTTTCCGACACTATTTAGTCGAGTAAAATTTTGAACTATAGCTCTTCCATCAGGATAGTTTCCTTTCGGCCGTGACCAAGCCGTGCAGTTGGTCCCAACTTAGTTCTGTTAGAAATAGATCGTACGAGTTCTGATGCCAACTCTGATCTAAATTGAAGGTGTGTGATAGGTTTGTTGCAATTATAAGTTGCCTAATTGTCGTTTTATACAAAATTCACTATTTACAATACAGAAGTCTAAACAATAAAAAATATTATTATCCACCAACGCCTACTCTTCTAAGAAATACTATAAGAGAAACAGAGCTTATCAAAGCGATCTACGCCGCTCATGTATTTGTTATATTTGAAAACACTTTCCGGGTGGCAGTTCACCAATTATCGACTTCCATCTTTTTGGACGCGTTTCTGCGGGTTGTGCATAGTACTAACAGTGTAAACAAATTTCTTTCCCTATCTTTCCATTTTGATATGGAAATGTTTTTTTCTATAATACCATCATATCCTCCAACTTTCATGTTTTTTATCTGCTTTTAGAAAATGTTTTTGAAACTTTTTTCGTCGTATAGTGACATAACTAAATAACCTTTTCGTTAATAAATTATTTGCAGCCGTGATTGAAGAAAAAAAATTGTCGTAAAATAAACAGTATTCAAAATCTTCAAACGCTACTGCTAGTTTGTTAATCACTCTTTTACTAAGACTCATATTTTTTCAGCATTTTTCTCAGCTCCTTCATAAAGAGACATTCCTAAACAGTACCCTGTAGCAGCACATGCAATTACCCAGATTTTGAAATCCTTCTTATGGGTTTCATTGGCAGGTACTGTTTTAGGCTGCTGCGGCATTTATACTTGACAATTGGCTCGTCAATGTACAGATATCGCAATGGATAAAAAAGCAGTTTAAATCTTTTCGAGACATAATCTAAGAAATATCGAATTTTATATTGTATATCATATTTCTCCTTTCTTCTTTTAGGAATATCACTGTTATCGTTCAAATATAAAAACGTGTTATTTTTAAAAACCTTTTTAGAGGCATGATACGTTGAATACTTGCAAATCCAAAATTTTGATTGCTGCTCCAATAAAGTCGCATGCTTGGCATAGAGTGATATCCCATAATAATTAGCATATGTAAGTATATAGGTCTGTAATTTTTCTACAGTTATGTTTAGACGCTGGTTGTTTTGAGCGACTATAAATTTCATTGATTAACAACGTATTGAAGAAAAATTATGATTAAAATATTTAAGAAAATCAATTTTGGACTGAAAATATAAAATTGTGTATATTTTGTTATCGCAAATCGACTCTCGAATTTACAATCTACAAACTCTTTCGGTGTAGACGATGCGCTGCATTAATTAGTCGTCTCTTCATTGCCAGCGTTTTCATCACTACGGTCACTTGAACTGATGTTATTGTGGTCAAGCAGTGAAGTAGTAGGAACTTCAATTTTATTTATTATAACTTGATCAGCCATATTCGAACATGTTGAAACTGAACTCAAAAAGGAAGCATCTGTACTAGAACAGTTTGAATATGACAACATGGGGATGTTGTTGTCAGCCTCGTCGTCATCCCTGTCTTCAGAGTCGCTTATCAGTTATAGCGCTTACTAGATATTTAACATGTTCTGGATCTTCAAAATTATAATATGTTAGTATGTCCATTTAAAATACGCAGATATTTTAGTACTGTGCCTCCACACACATTGCACCAAAATTTAATAACTTCTACTGATTTTTTAAATATTTATAAAAATCTATAATATTAAAAATGAGCATCAAATACACGAAAGTGTACAAAAAAAATTCAAAATATAAGTACTACTTTTGTTACGTTTATTTTGAACATCCCGTATATTTTTACCGGTTACTAATCGATACGCGGTCCAATAAATTTTCAACTCAAATCCCTTTTTCTTTAACAACGACAAGTTTAGGCTAAAATTAAATAGTTTACATCCTGTATATTTTATTGTCTGCAATAAATACGCTTTGAATAATTCCTCAATTTAAATCTATTTGCTTTGAAACGTAAAGTTTATTATGCTATAATTAAATAGTTCATAGCCTGTTAGAAGAAGATATACCTGGAAAGCGCCAGGTGATAGGGCTAAATACCAAATAGATTATATTTTAGTAAACAAAAATTTAGAAACCAAGTTAAAAACTGCCGTAGTTATCCAGGGGCTGACATAGATAGCGATCATAACTTGGTTAAAATGAAGTATAAGCTAAAATTCAAAAAATTGAAAAAGGTTAAAAGAGAGGGATGGGATCTAGGTAAGCTTAATGATAGTAGGGTAAAAGAGGAATATAAACAAGTATTAGATAATAAGAACAAAGAGATAGCTGTAGGAGGGAACGTAGAAAATAGATGGAAAGACATAAAACTGACTGTACATGATACAGCAACACAGACTATAGGTAAGAAAAAAATAGAAGCGACAAAACCTTGCGTAACAAAGGAGATATTAGATTTAATAGAGAATAGAAGAAAGCTTAAACATTTCAGAGAATTGGATAGTGAAAGTAAGCAAAAATATAATACAGTTAGAAATAAGATAGTACATGAGTGTAGAAAAGCTAGCAATAAATGGATGGAGGAGAATTGTAAGGGAATACAAAACGATTTGAGAGTATGTAAGACAGACTGGGCTTACAGGGCAGTTAAAAAGTTTTTTGGGGAAAATAGGAAAAAATATAATGGTATTAGAGACGAGAATAATGAGCTTCTAATAAATAAAGTTGAGGTAGCAGATAGATGGAAAAGATATTTAGAAGATTTATTTAAGGGAGACGATATGGATGAGTTAGAGAACGACCAAGCAGAGGATGTAGAAATAGGGTTCTCAATATTTAGAGAGGAATTTGATAGAGCTGTTCGGAATCTTAAACTAAATAAAGCACCAGGATAGACGATATTCCCGCAGAATTAATAAAATATGCAAGTCAGAAAACTTTAGACAGATTGTGTAATCGACTCTCGAATTTACAATCTACAAACTCGTTTGATGTAGACGATGCGCTGCACCAATTAGTCTTCTCTTCATTGCTAGTGTTTTCATCATTAGGGCCACTTGAACTGATGTTATTGTGGTCAAGCAGGGAAGTAATATAAACTTCAATTTCATTTATTATAACTTGATCAGCCATATTCGAATATGATAAAACTGGACTCAAATAGGAAGCATCTGCATTAGAACAGTTTGAATATGACAACATGGGGATGTTTTCGTCAGCATCGTCGTCACCTTACATGTAATTTTCAATGCTTCACCCGAAGATACTACATTGGCCTGGAACCGAGTGTTTTTACCTGGAAAATTTTGGAATTTCGCCGAAACCTTGCTGTTCCAAGCAAGGGAGGGATCTTTAACGTGCGTTACAACACTCACACACGGGACCTCCATTTTACCTCTAATTCGAATGAGGGTGTATTTTTGTGAAAAATGTTTGCCTAACATTTTTCAAGCAGACCGTGTCGGGATTCGAACCCGGAACCTTGGGCGTATTAGTCACGCACATACCACTACGCCACGGAGCCGCCTCAGCATCGTCGTCACCCTCGTCTTCAGAGTAGCTTATCAGTTATAGTGCTTACTAGATATTCAACATGTTCTGGATCTTTCAAATTATAATATGTTAGTATGTCCATTTAAAATACGAAGATATTTTAGTATTGTGCCTCCACAAAACTGCACCGAAATTTAATAACTCCTACTGAATTTTTAAATATTCATAAAAATCTATAATATTAAAAATTATCATGAAATACACGAAAGTGTACAAAAAAGTTTCAAAATATAAGTATTACTTTGTAAACACTGTGTAAATTAGTGAATTTCACTGATACATATTTGTACCACTTACCTAGCATCCAATATTATCTTAGCCAAGAAATGTGCGTGAAAATTTCAACCTACAACAGTAATTTGAACATATTTGACATTGATAAACTGTAAACTATTCGGGTGTATATATTTTGATTTTGAATATACAGGAGAAAAACCACGAGTGTGTTTCATGGATGTTTCTAACCTCAATTCAAGAAATTGATATTTTACACTAATTACAATTGCGTTGAGTTCATTTGATAGTAGAACTTTTAAATATACAAAATAATGAATATACTACATACACTTTCACTAAACTTTGCACAATTTCTAACACACAAAACAAAATAAATGTGCAGAATAACCTGCTTCTAGCATCCTGATTCATTGATAAAAATGTGTACCACTTTCTAACAGAAGGTCACATTATTTCATCTAGGTGGCGTATTGTATATAATGTGGTTTTATATTTATGCCTGTGAATGTTCAGTTTACTAAGCTAGACCATTAGGTCAATCTGTAGTCGTAAAAAACTGCAATTATTGACCCTATTGACCCCGCCTATGCACAGCTGGACGGGGTTCTTGATGATAACTATTAATAAAACATACGCTTCTGAACTAAAGAAAATCCACAAGTGTCGATATCGTTTTAATGAAAAAGCAAAAATGTTTGTATAAAATTAATGAACCCTCGTTAATTATTACGAATAATTACTATTTAACTGTCAACGAATCAAACTAATGTTCGTCGCTATCTAACCTAATTACTACCAAAAAGCTTAAATAATAGCAACCACTAAGCGTTGCGCATAAAGTTCAATCAAGCTCGGTAGTCAACCCCGGATATCGTCACTACAACATTAAGGTAATTCAGGCTTGACGTCTATCTACTAACATTAATGCGGTTTCTTCGAATTCAAGCAAAATAATCTTAGACAATATAAAAACTTATCTGTATTCCAAGTCTCGAGCAGGTAGGTTGATGTTTACAGTAATCGTCTCACGCAATGATTTTTTGCAAATTGTAGTAGCAGGGAGCTTCTACTTGAAACAGAAATTTAACCTTGTTTTTGCACTACTGTAATCACTGCCACTTTTTATATTATTCAGTTAACGAAGACAAATACAACCGGCATTGCTCCGTGCACTTGGTCACCCTTATTTAATAGCGCTAATTATAATTACAATGTAGTGTACAGTGTACAGAAATAGACTAAATGTCGCAAACAAACCCACGCATCGCTTTAAGCAACACCTTCACGGTTTAGAAGATCAGCGATTACTCTCCCCTTCTCCGTGCGGCTATTCTACACAATCTCAAACCTTACCTCTATACCCTACCCGATCCTCTGTATTAGGTTCAAACTATCATATAAAATATTGGGTACGCTACAACCCTTATGACAAGTGGTACAAAATATATACCAAAAATCCTTAAAAGGTTAACTTGCAATTCCATTAATAATAATTTATGGTTTTCATTTATTTGTTTTAAATTGTAATATTAAATTTTCTAAATAGATTCAGCGTTTATTACTATTGTCTTGACTGTGACTCTTTAATCTCTTTAATCTCTGCATAAATCGTCACTTTGCTGTTATTCTGCTGCGCATTTTAGACAACAATTGTATGAAAGTATTGCAGAAATATATTAGTTCGTTTATTTAAGCCAAAAAAAAGGGTCAAACCGAAGTGAGAGATAATAAGCTGAAAACTTGTATAAACCTTTTGTTTCAGAGGGAAAGGAGTGGACTGTAGTTTAAGAGTGAGAGGTAGAGGTGTTAAAATTGATAATAATATGCCCGATAAAAAGTCACTCACCAAAACTGTTGCACTAAAGCTCTATCTATTAAGATGCATCACTGGAACGTCATACGGAACTGTTTATGAGTAGCACTAACATGTGTCTATGAATAGCACTAACCCGAAATCGACATGAGTGGATAGAGGATGAGCAAGAGGAAAATAAGTAGGACATGCAAGGATATTAATATACAACCTAATTGCAAGAGTGATCGCTACCGTCTATTGAGCTAATAATTACGCTAACCGTGTGTGATTATATAGTCAGACGAGTTGGTCACCCTCTTGAAAACCGGAGTTATGCAAATAACATCGAGAATGCTCCCATTGTAAGTTTAATGCAGTTCTTAAATGCAAACTCTTTTAACATGTCAATCTCAAGTCCATCTAAAGATGTCACAGAACAGGGTAGCTATCAATTGTCCTTTGTAAAAGGTGCTTCTTTTACGTTCAGCTGTATTATTCTAATCACGGGTAGATTAAGCGGCACGACGTTATACGGTCTCCCTCCTAAAGCTAATTTAAGAAGC
Organism: Platerodrilus igneus; assembly: GCA_036346225.1. Lineage (NCBI taxonomy): Eukaryota > Metazoa > Arthropoda > Insecta > Coleoptera > Lycidae > Platerodrilus > Platerodrilus igneus. The sequence continues at coordinate 18,097,982 of JARFIW010001638.1, read as the reverse complement.
TGTCCTGTGCTACAGTTTCACCAAGCGATTAATATCTGCTTCAAACCCCTGCAAATTGTTGTTAGACTTTTGGTAACGGTTCTTCGCTTGAACGTGGTACACTTGTAACAGACGGGATTCGCCTTGCTGTTAAGGCTCTGAAGCTTCTTGGATCATGTTCTGGTATAGTTTGCAAAATGTTTAAGGCTTTTTCTCAATAAAGTTGCCCTTTCACCATCGTTACAGCCGTTAGCTTTTGCTGCAGCTTCGAATTGCTTGAAATAAGTTTGCTAAGATGACTTTTCATCAATTGTGGGGGCTTTAGTCTGAACCTTAAAGTTGGTTTGCTTTCCAAGGCATCTTTATATTGTGGGGCGTGCTGTTGTATCACTAGGACAGATATTTCTTATACTTGCACGGTCAGCGAATTAATTCGCTCTTCCATTTTTAATTACCTAATCTTCTATTTTTCATGAAACCTTTAAAGGTTTTTCTGAAAATTTCGCTTTCAGTTCATGCGAGTTTTCTAATAGATTCTCTGAAAACTGTTTCAAATTTTTATAAATCACCGGAAAATTTGGCTTTCAGCTTTTCTGCGGCTTTTGTAGTTTCCTGTATATCTTCCTCTCTTATTTGTTGGTAATGTTCAATTATTTTTTGTTCAACTACTTTTACGTTCTGATCTAGTTTTCTGAAAGGTTTGTTACGGTTTCGTGTAATTTTTTATTAAAACTCGTGGTATTTTTTCTAATTTCGCTGCGGTCTGGAAGGGCTTGCAGCGTTTCGGTCCTGTTTTTCAGCATGTTCCTGTAATTTTTCTGTAAAGTTTGCGTAGCTTTCATTTAATTTTTCCATAAATGCCGCAAAATTTCTATTTAAATTCTCCGCAACACTTGAATTCAGCTTCTTCAAGAACAATATATTGCAAGGGAGAAGAGAACCTGGTTTTGGACATTCTATCACGACAACCATTAGTACAAAGAGAGAATAAAAACCGATTAATTTGATTTGTATAGAATCGCATATGCTTAAGCTTGCGTGTGAGTTTAAAGATGTCAGAAACAATTTAGGCGGAATAAAGAAGGAAATGCCAATGATTCATAAATTACTAAAGAAATAGAACAATTGTAGAAAAATGTCATGAAAGTTGCAATGTGTTGTACATCACACGAGGGTATACTATTTAAAAGAAGGATCGACAAAATGAAAATTTCGTACCATGTGTACCAAAAAATCGGGTACGGGGTTTGGTTAGACAGCAACATTGAGATATCAGTAATTTTGAGTATAAAAAAACCTACGTATACATGTGCATAATGCGCTTTTGACCAAAAATGTTGAAACATGTTAGACCGGCTGTAACTATAACATTCTCGCGATAATTAAGCAAAGGGACTAGCCTCTTAAACCCGAGGTTCTAGTTGAAAACTATTTAAATATAAAAGATGGGAAATAAAACAATTTGTAAACAACACACCCGGAAAAGTTTGGGTGCAAATATTGAACATCAGATGATTAAGAATTAAGTCTTAGAAATTGTGCGACTCGATCAAGAAAAACTTTACAGATAATCCCGATCGCTTTAAAGCTGTTGCTTGAAAACAGTTTAACCGTGCAGAAAAAATAATCGACATTTCGAAATCAACAACTTTGGTAATGTTTGCCTGTTCTGTATCAGGTTGTATGCTACTACAATACATCGTCTACAAGTCAGAGAATCTGTGCAGAACACGGACGAACAGTGAGCCTCATAACGCAAGGTGTAATATGCCAGTCTGGGTGGTTCGATGCCAATATTTTTGATTGGTTCAAAGGAATTGTACTGTCATATCTTAGGTCTTTAGATCCTGGCCAAAAAATCTTCATAAGAGACAATTTCGCCAGTCATATTTCCCTAAGTTATAAAAATTTGTGAATAGAACAATATCCGTATAATGTAAGAGAGCGCCACTACACTTGCGGCCACGACTTCAATGTTCCACCCGAAGATACCACTTTGGATAAAAAGAACAATATTAGATTTATTTTGTTATCGCTTAATAGAACACGTATGCCGCAACTTTTGGACGTTTTCAAACCCATTAAAATAAAATGGCGACAAGTTCTCCGAGATTGGAAAACAAAAAAGAAGATAGTTATAAGAAAGAGGTGCTTTTCGACACTGTTAAGGCGGTATTTGGAAAAGATTGATGCAAATATTGAGGGTACCATTAAGTCTGGTTTAAAAGCAATTGGCATAATAGTACTTAACCGACAAACAATTATCTGCAAACTTCCGAAAGAGAAAATCTTGTAGCATGAGTAGAAACACCAGATATATTAGGACAGACTTTGGAAGAAATGTTTTAGGACGCTAGATTTGGAACGGCATGAACATTTAGTGGAGGACGATAAAAGAAATTGTCAGTGAAACCAGGCAAAATCAATGAGATATCGAAAAAGCCATCGACATCGTTCACAGAAAAGTCGAAGGAGAAACAAAGTAAACTGCTTAGAAAACCAAAACAAAAAATATTACTGTCAAGATCTGATGAGAGTGACGAAGATGCATAAGCGACAACAGAAAATTAGGATGTTTTTGAAATTGATCACATTAAAGAGAAACCCTTACAAACGAGTCTGAGAACAGCGCTTTGTATGAAGAAGCAGCAGTGATTGAAAACTTCGATAATACATTCGAAAACTTGAAATGTGGTGAATATATTTTTGTATAGCCCACAACAGAAAGTGGAACCTTTAAGAAATTTGCGGCTGAAATAATTTCCCGCCAAGAAAATAGCTATTTATGCATATTTTTAAGACCAGATAAAAAGTAAAAATAGCTATAAATATCTTGTTGAATATATAGGTCTCGTTGGAAAAAATGAGATTATAAAAAAGTTAATTATCCGGGAACCCTTAGACTAGACCAGATAAAATTTGGGGAACTTCCTGAATAAATTTTGTTTTAATTCTTTGGGTATCTACCTAGTTGACTTAAGGGTTTACGATTTGTCTATAATAAAACTGGTTTGGTTGAGTTCTCTGACTTTGTAAGTTTATGAATAGATAAATATCACTATGTCTTTATAAGATTAATGTGAATTTATTAAGATTTTCTTTTTTACTATAAAAATCATGTTTTTATTAATTTTCAACCAACCAATGAGCAAAAACTGCACTTCCTATTTAAGTTATTACTTTCATTACCCCAATACAACGTTTTCTTCAAATTTACTACCAATCCTTCAAGTAGCTCTATCGCGGACCTACTTGAAACTTCGTATTTGAAATTTTTTTAAGGAAGGTTTTGAGAGTTATATTTCTTTCAATTACTGTAAGACCTTTCGTTGACCTGAATTTTCAACACAGTTATTTTTATTTTTGAAAACCTACAGAGTTGGTTCTGGTTGAACGAATATTTTAAGAAGATTTATCAGTAGTTCCGTTTTTTTCGGTGCTTAAATCTATTGATACTTTCACTAGTTTAGTTAATAAGAAAACTACAGTAATTATTATACTTTTAAATTTTATAAAAACTTTTTTCATTTCAAATGGAGCTGCACCTTGCCGAAGTTCTAGATTACTAGAACAGGTAAAATAGCTTGCGTGTTCTAATGAGCTAAAGAGCCAAACTACAGGTTTAACCAAAGTAGTAGGGTCGTTAGTGAGGAAGCAGACTAAGACAGGTCCCCGCAAGAGGGCAGCGGCTTTTTCGGTACTTAGATTGGCAGAGACCATAGGGGTCGGTATGGCAGTCTAAGACACACTACCGCGATGTGGAAGGTAACGGGAAACAACCACATTACTTCCCAAGTACACAGCGTACTTAAATTGTAATAAATATGATGACACTCTCTGGGGTAAAAGATTCCGGAGTTAAAATAATCTCCCATTCGGATCTCCGGGAGGGGATCACTTCGGGGGATGCGAACGGAAAGTGCAGAATAAGAGTCGGAAAGATTTTGCGAGTCGGAGCGTGAAATGTTAGAAGTATGAAGCAAGTAGGTAAACTAGAGAACCTAAAAATTAAAATGAGTAGGTTAGCACTAGACATAGCAGGGATTAGCGAAGTTCGGTGGCCAGAGGTGGAAGATTTTTGGATTGGAGACTTCAGGGTAATTCATACAGGAGCTGAGGAAGGAAATTCGGATGTAGGGACAGTTATGCGAAAAAAGATAGGACACTGTATGGAAAATTACTCACAAAAGAACCAAAGAGTATCCATGGATAGATTAGAATCTAAACCGGTAAACACAGTAATAATACAAGTATACATGCCGACCTCTACCTACAGTGACGAAAACGTAGGACCGATCTACAAAGATATCGAAGACATACAAAGTTACGTAAAAGGACATGCAAATTTAATAATTACGTGAAATTTTGATGCAGTGGTAAGTGAGGGTATGGAAGGAGCGGTAGTAGGTTTATTTGGTTTAGGCACGAGAAACCACAGGCAAAATAAGTAGGTAGAATTTTGCGACAAGAACAATTTAATCATCACAAACACATTATTTCAACATCATGCTAGAAGACGATATACGTGAAAGATGCCAGGAGATGAAATATATCAAATACATTACATTCTTGTGAGACAACGGTTAAGGAATCGAGTAAAAGAGTGTAGAAGCTACGCAGAAGCAGATATAGACACTGACCAGAACATCGTAATTTAGAAGACCGCACTTAAATTTAAAAATTTGAAAAAAAGAAACGGAAAAAAGGCACTTTGACTTAGAGAAAGTAAAAGATAAAGATATTTAAGAAAGATTCGAAAAAAGTCAAATGAATTGTTGAAAGATACCGGAAAAATATCTTATACTAAGGAAGTAGAACCAGAACGGAATAACATTAAATCCAGCATAGACATGGCAGTCAGAGATATTCTGAAGTATACACAAAAAGAAAATATGAAACCATAGATAACAAAGGATATCCTGAATTTAATAGAAGAAAGACGAAGATACAAAAATTAATCACACAAAACAGGAAAACAGAGAACAAAACCATAAAATGGAAAATTATTTGCAAATGCAGGAAAGTTAAGGAACAATGGATTGATGAAAAGTGCAAAGAGGTACAAATAAAGATGAAAATAGGAAAGACAGATGAAGCATACAAACTAGTTAGAATCAATTTTAAGGATATAAAACCGTATAGTAAAAACATAAAGGACGCGGGAGGAAACGTAATTATAGAAAATGTAGAGAAAATGGGTAGATGGAAAGAATATATAGAAAATTTATCTGCAGGAAAGAAACTAACAGCATTAGAACAGGAATCAGAAATTGAAAATGATGACTTGGGATATCCTATACTTAGCGATGAGTTTGAATTAGCATTAAAGAGTCTGAGAAATGGTAAGGCGCTGGGTGCAGATAAGGTGCAAGCAGAAACTCTAAAAGCCGCTAGACAAGCTGCAACAGAACGTCTCTTCCAACTTGTAAGCTATATGTATGACACAAGCGATATACCCAAAGATTTCAAACGTAACATCATAGTACCTATACCAAAAAAGAAAGGCGCGGATATATGTGAAAATTTTTAAACAATAAGTTTGACAGCACACGTGTCAAAAATATTAACTGGAATTGTATAAAGACGAATGGAAGAACGAACTGAAGAAATATTAAGAGAAGTGTAATAGTTTGTCTTTACTCTTCTACAATAACGCATAAAAATTATGTATTGTGTTACAAAAATTTTAAATTTACTTTTATAATTCAGTATAAATCGTAAATCTACAGCTAATACAAAATTAAAAAGAAGTATCATAATTTCGAAACTCCCCAATTGTTGTCCTTTTATCTGGTTACCTAGTAAATCAAGTGCATAGTCATAAATGCTCCAGTTTGTATTTTAAAACTATGCTAAGACTCGAATAAGCTATTCAGAATTCCCATAAAGTATTTTTAAGGTAATATCAAATAGCGTGATTTTGCGCATATGGTTGTTCCATACTCAAGTGGTGAGGTCGCGGTTGTTGTCAAGTCAAAGCGGTCGGCCCTTTATCATTCTAGCGTCAACATGGGGAAATTGATATCAAAGGGTGACTTGCGAGTTGCAATCTATTTTCAAGCAGTCCATCGATATGTAGTTTTAGAAGCTCATCATGGTTTGTAATTTCTATTTTTAAATAATTCAAACTAATTTTTATTTGGTTTTCCTTAGCGCAACACTAAAGAACTGAAGTAATAATGGTTGTACGAAACCGTTAATTTATTGTATATAAGATATATACGTTCCTCATTTTCAACATGGAAGTTTTGTTTTAATACAAAAACAACCCTAAAGAACTGATTAATGGTTATAAGAAGCAGTTAATTTATGGCGTTTAAAACGTTTACGCATTGTAAACTTACAAGGATTCCATCCTTCATTTTTATGGTTCTAATTTACGAAGCGTTGTTATAACAATGTAGACAACTGCTTTTTCCGGTGTTTGTTCAATGTTGGAAGTCCACATATAGGTCGAGTTTGTTTGTTAATTAGTTTGTAACCAGCCATACTCTATGTTCAAGGTCGGTAAGTAGTTTTTATTTGCTAAGACAATCATCTGTTTGACGAACAACGTCGTGTTTAAACCGTAACCTTGGTAGTTTAAACCCATGGAAACTAACATCTTAACGATAATATTTAATTTTGAATTTAGATTTTCAAACTTTGCTCTAGATTAAAATTATACTTTATAAAATTGTTTACCTAACAAACTCTTCGTGAATTTACATTATGAATAATATAGTCGAGTACTTGCTTATACATGACAACTATTTAACAAAGTTTAAGTCTACGAATTAAAAGATCTTATTATAAAACTAATTTTGTAAATATGTACGTCATTTAGTCAGTACTGAAAAAATAACAAAAAGCTCATAATTTTGTTAATGATATTTTTAATGCCTATTTGATTTAGAGGCTTTTAAAATGACCAAGAATATTAATATAAATTCATAAAATTAATGGAGCATTCAGAGAACTTATAGTAAATATCGGTCAACCTAAACCAGAAATATTTTTCAGTTAATATATGTGTTAATATTTAAGACCTTTGATTTTTTTAAACTTAGAAAAAGTTAAATACACTCAAAAAAGCACCTAAGAAATAGTTTTATTCCATCCATACTTATCTTTGGATTCTAAAATTATATATAAACCAGAGGTGCATAAATTCAATAAGTAGAGTGTCCATGCACCAGTACACGAAAGAAAAATACCATTTATGCACAAAACTTGTCTGATTTATTGACTTTTATTATTTTGAGGCGCAATCTGCTGTCTTCAATACTATTTTATAAACTTTATTTTATTTCAGGATAAACGTAGTACCATCTAAAAATACAAAATCTTGTATTCCAATAACAGAATGTATTCGTTGAGGTTTCTGTATTTTTCTTAGCGATATTTCTTGTTCTTACACCTTACCTAAGTACAGTAGCGCCCTACCCATCCGTATTGATTTAACGACCCACTTGGTAGTTTCTCTAAACCGCTACAAATAAAGTTTAGAGTTAGTGCGGAAGTCTACAAAAGTCAGTTGTGTTAATATGGATAAAACTACATCTTCTGCGCGACTTTTGTGAGAAAAAACAAAAGATCAGTTATGGAAAGTTGCAGAAGGTCAATTTGGATTTAGGCGAAACGGGGGAACACGGGAGACTATTTTAGCTCTGAGGGTTGTTACGTTTATTTCCAAGGTAATTAATAATAAATATGCTTTTGAATAATTTATTGAGTTAAATCCAATGTTCTTCGAAACATCGAGTTTATTATGCAATAGATTAAATCAATTACATTCTGTGTACAATAAATACTAATTTTGAGGTTGAGCTTATTTAGTTCGAAACAACAAATTTATGCTACAATTAAATAAGTCAATGTCTTGTTTTAAGGATCTTGTGATACCTAGCGATAGCATATCATTACTTTCTCTGTGGTTTCATTCTAAACCTTTGTCGAAGTAGTATATTGAACTATTTCGATATAACCCGGGTTTTCCAGTCAATCGCGCTTCGATAAGCGCGGATGCTTGCTTTTCGAATTCGAGTCACTTTGAACTTATTTTAAAATTGGTCTTTGTAGCTTGTGCGTTGATACACTTGAAAAAGAAACTACTCGCTCTGTTATTTCAAAAGCAATGCACGCTTGTTGTTTGTTGTTCGATGGTTTACGTGTATTAGTAAGTTTTTCCGAGTTTACTCATTATAATCCGAAGGAAAAATAAATCAAAAACAAGAATACAAATAGGTAACAAGAACTTACAAGAGGTTAAAGATTTTTGCTACTTAAGAAGCCAAATAACGCAAGATGAGAAAAGCGTAAAAGATATCAAACAAAGATTAGCACAAGGTCGTGCTACATTCAACAAGGAAAAGTAAGTACTGTGTTCAAAGATAACAAACATAGAAATAAGGAAAAGATTGTTAAAACCTGTGTGTGGAGCACAGCACTGTACGGCTGTGAAACCTGGACAGTAGGAGAAGCGGACCAGAAAAAGGTAGAAGCCTTTGAAATGTGGTGCTACAGACGTATGATGAAGAAGAGATAGGATGATAGGTCACATACTACGGCATGAGGGAATAGTGCGAAACATATTAGAAGCAGAGATAGGAAAAAGGAGAAGTAGATGACGACCTAGGTTGGACTATTGCACACAGATAGTGAAAGATATGGGCTGTAGGAATTTCAGGGAAATGTGTAGGCTAGCTCAGAATAAAAATCAATGGAGGTACGCATCCAACCAGTCTTCAGATGAAGAAACTAATGACAAAAAAACGAACTGTACTTAAATATGATGATTATTATCAGAAACTACTGGTATTGGTTGTGCAATATTCTCGAGTAATAGTAATTGTGTGAAAGAATTTACTGGACAACTAGTAATTCGGCAAATGTCTAAGTGTTGGAGGAACTTGGCAGCAACAGGCTGCTTAACCCCCTGCACATACCACCGAATCTCGGTGAAACAGGGCATATAATTAGAAAATAATAGAAGGGAACCGAGTTGTATATAGGCTGTGAGGGAATTTCAGGGAACTGTGTACGCTAGCTCAGAATATAAATAAGTGGAGTTACGTGTCCAACCAGTTTTGAGATGGAAAACTAATGTTGACTGTGCGAAAAGATATCTTGAAAAAAATACTAAATCGGCAATAGCTCAGGCGCTGAGGAAACTTGGCAGCCACAAACTGCTTACTCCCCTTCACAACCTTACATTTGATTTTCCAATGCTGCACCCGAAGAAACTACATTGGCCAGGATGCGAGTTCTTTTTACCTGAAAAATTTGAAATTTTGCCGAACTCTTGCTGTTTCAAGCAAAGTAGGGGTCTTTAACGTGCGTGACAGCACTCACACACGGGACCTCCATTTTACCTCTCATTCGAAGGAGGGTGTATTTTTGTGACAAAAGCTCGCCTAACATTTTTCAACCGGACTGTGTCGGGATTCGAACATGAGACCTTGGGCATAGTAGTCATATACATCTCACTACGCCACAGAGCCGCCTCCTCCCCTTCACGACCACTGAATGTCCGAGAAATAGGGTATATAATTGTAAAACAACAAAAGGGGACCGAACTGCACCTATCAAGAAAGAACGGCGCTTTTTATCAAAGACAACCAACAGAAACAAGAAGAAAATTGGTGAAAGCATATGTGTGGAGCACAGCACAGTATGCTTATGAAATACGGGCAGTAGGGAAAGCAGACAGAAAAACGGTAGCAGACTTTTGAACTGTTGTGTTTCAGATGTATGAGGATGATAGCATGGACAGACAAAGTTAATAACAAATAGGTTATAGAAATAGTAGGGCAATAAAGATATCTGTGGAAAAAAATAAGAGAAATAGACGGGCAGAATACGTTCTAAGGCATTTTTGGGGAATAGTATGGGATATATTACAAGTAGAGATAAGAAAAAGAGGTAGATGTAAACCTAGATCAGATAGTGATAGATGCAGATTGTGCAAATTTCAGAGAAATCTGTAGGTTAGTTGAGAATAGGAAACAATGAGTATACGCGTCTAACCAGTTTCAGGACTGAAGACTTAATGATGATGAAAATTTTTAAAATTGTGCATATAAAGAATCACTGCGGATGGTTCCAGTCGAAAGTATTCTGCATTTTATAAACTTTTACCTTTGAAGATAAAATTTTGACTTATTTATATTCACGAATTCCTACATAAATAAAATCGGGTATGCAATCAGCGGGTATAATATTTTTTTACCAATAAAAGGCACTAAATCTGAATTTTATAAACACCTCGATTACATGTGGGTTTTCTTCGATAGACCCAAGATAACCATATATTTTGTGGTATGGTGAATAATTCTCTATATGTACAATATCAACAGATCAAGCAATAAATAGAAAAGTAAATATGGTTAACGCCAAATACAAAATCGCTTATCTAACACACTTACCACTCCTTACTTGAAGCAATATTACAAGCATCAACGAAAACAAACTATTAGTTATTGATGGCATTGTAACGCTATTATTGCCCTACTCTCTAGCACTGCCCAAAAACTATTTTTACGCAGCTAAAAATTAATAAAAGTCATTTCATTATGTCATGCATGTGACTAATATTCATATCCAGTAATCTATATAGATAAGAACCTAGTGTATCATACATTCACTGAAGTTTTCTGAAAGATTGTTTCGGTCTATCGATTTGCATGACTCATTAACTCTAATATTAGATTTGTCATCTTTTTAAAATTTAGAAAATCTACTTAAAAACATTGTATCTTACTAATGATACAGGTATATAAATATTATTAATTGCTGTTAACCTCCTTCAGAAAAAATTATTCTTTGAAAACTAAACTTTTGGTACCCATTAAATGTTGCGCAAGTACAGAACATCTATATCTTGACTAACAGGGGCCAAGCGTCGTGATATGCGGAATCTGAACATATGTAGCTCCGTGGATTAGATAGATTCGCATATGACTACTAATCCCAAGTTCCCGGGTTTGATTTCCGACACAGAGCGTTTAAAAAATGTTAGGCGTGCATTTTTCACAAAAATACCCCCTCGTTTGTATGCGAGTTAAAATATACGTCCTGTGTGTGTGTGTTGTCATGCACGTTGAAGATCTCTACCTTGCTTGGGATTTCCAGGTAAAAAGCTCGCCTCTAGAACACTGCATTGGCTAGAAAGCGAGTGGAGTATTGAAAAATCAAATATAATGCCAGCATCACCCATAGGCCCCTGCTCAGAGGACAGGTAAAATATAGGTCCGGTGTGTGAGTATCGTCACGCACGTTAAGAATCCCTACATTGCTTGGAATAGCAAGGATTCAGCAAATTCAAAATTTCCAGGTAAAAAAACTTGTTTCCTGGCCAATGTATTACCCTTGTCTGTTAAAATACGCTGTCTTCAAGGATAATTTTAAAGTAACATTAAACGCTCAGATTTGACAAACTTTGGGCTACTAGCATCGTTTCTCACCTATTTCTTTTTCTTTTTAAGTCCCACTTCCTTTCCGCGTTTCCTATTTTTTGAGGATTACATTGGCTCCTTACTTTATTTTCTTGACGTATTACACTAACTGCAGAATTGGCTTCCCCGACAACTTTTCTTGTATTTTATTTTTGTTCTAATCCTTTTTGTGGTGTCGTATTCCTGGAGCTGTGCGGATGAGAATAGATAGACTAAATTTTGAAAGTGCCTGTAGTGTTTTGGGTCTGAGAAGAGGACCGCTACGTCTGCGCTGAACAAGGCTCAACGGTGCAAGGTGGTAGTACGGTAGAAACGGCGCTTCTGAACAGTCGGGTGATATTCAGAAAGTGCGCATAAATCATGTTTGAATTGCTTAACTTAATATTATTCGAATGTTTAGTTTTAAGTGTGAAGGAGCCAATATTGTGTTAAGAAAATTTGTACCTAGTACATAATTCCATATATTCGATTGAACGTCTAATAACTGTTACAGTGTTGGTTGTTTATTTTCGCAAACCCGAATTTAAGAGTGGTGTATCTGTCATATCCACATCTGGCGCCCAACGTGAGGCTGTATGAAGGTACAAGAGTAATTGCACGTTATTGAATATCATTTATAAGGTAGGATTTTTCAATTTTATATAACAATTACTGACACTGTACACACGAGTTTCATGTTTAGACTATTAACTGGCATCAGGTAATAAAGAAAGATGGAAATTATAGTCGACCATACATACAAGTGCGCAACCACTAACAAGCGTTAAAGTACAAAGAGTATTATTCAAACTGACTAACTTGAATACGAACCGCAGGCGACAGATGGTTATAATACGCGTTTGTAGAACATCTGGGGTCTAACCATACTCACCTGTTCTATTTTATTGTTGTTATGAGACTTTATTTGTCACGCACATCAGAAAGATGCCGCAAAAGAAGAAGATACTTCGTGATGAACCGCAAGAGGACAGGCTCTCTGATTCTATTAAAAAATTAGTTGAGTGTAATAAAGCTTTGATACATAATATGACCCCGCTATAGGCAAACAATAGTGCACTCATAGAAAAATTAGATGCGTCGTTTAAAAACGCAAACTTAAATTTAAGTAGTATGACAAAGGAGGTTTGTTCTAGTGTGGCGGAAATGAGTACTCATATGTTGCAGGGTTTGAAAAGTAAAAATAGGAATGAATATCTGGGATCGAGTCAAGACGTTGGAAATTCAAAAGAGAAAATTGAGGTGGTAGCATTAGATAAAAGACGCGATTTATCTCACATAAATTTATTTAAGGAGCTAGGGGGTTCTAATTAAATTTTTAGGCTCAGTGAAACTGGTAGCTTTTATTAACGAACTGGAAGAAATATTTGTTGATGCGGGAGTACCGGGGACAAACAGGTTATGCTAGCTAACAAAGCCCTCAGGGGATCGTTCGCATGATTGGGCGTAAATCAAAAAAGAAGGTTTTGTAAACTTCGAACATTTTAAAAGTAAATTTATGGAGAGATACTGTGTCCCCGAAAAACGGCGTGAAGTAATTGTTAATTTGAAATTCGGACAACACAAATCGGAATCCAAAGCAGATTGTTTTATAAAGATTATAAAGAAATGTATGTATTTAGACGAACAGTTTTCGGAATTTGAAATAGTGAAGTTGGTAGTTTCCCACTTCGATTTTGAAACGAAATGGGGAATTTTTAACGGGGGACACAGGAGTATAGATGAGGCAGAAGAATATCTTAGGAATTTGGACGATATGATAAATACTGGGGGGGAGGGAGGTCAAATAATAGCCAAAGAGAACGTAGGGATGTAAATTATGAAGGAAATATTCGAACGCCCGAAAGAGGTTGGAGATATCAAAAGGAAAACGAGGGAAATAGGTACAATTCTAGACCCGGGCCACAAAGGAAATGAGTAATACGGAACACGTACAGCAAAGATAAGTTAATTGTTTAGAGCCAGCAGGTAGGCAAGAGATAGGTAGAAAAGATGGGAGATGCAAAAGAATTGAGACGGATCAAATAAATATGTTATTCGCTCAAGATAATACGGAGTTAATGCAGGAAAGCGAAGAGGAAAAGGAGCAAGTATCAAATGTGATACCTATAATTGATGGTTATGTTGAAAAGGTTCGTACATCAATATTGATAGATAGCGGTAATCTACTATCTTGCATATCGCCAAATTTTTTACACGTGATTCAAAAAGGCAGCCTCAAACGTTAGTTGTTAGTGCATTTCGTGGCAAAAGCAGAAACGTTAAACAACAGGTTCTGTTCGAGCCAAATTGGAGGGAGGAATGTTTGAAATTGGGTGTATTGTGATGCTATCATTAATCCGAAATGTCATTCTTGATTGCGATTGGTTAGTGTGACAAGGTCAGCATTTTTTTTTGAATCATTGAGCCTATCGGAAACATTTTCGAACTATGCAACTGATATAAAATTTAGACAGGGGAGAAGTGAATCAGAGGGAATTTGTATCGCAGAGGTTAACGTGCAAATGAGGGAGGAGCACTATGGACGCGACAAAAATATATCGATAGAGGACAGTAATGACGCTGGGCGAGGCGTAAGGATTCAAGGTGGTAGTGCGGTAGAAATGACGCTTCTGAACAGTCAAGTGATATTCAGAAGATGCGCGTAAATCGTGTTTGAATTGTTTAAGTTAATATTATTCGAATGTTTAGTTTTAAGTGTGAAGGATCCAATATTGTGTTAAGAAAATTTGTACTTAGTTCATAATTTCATATATTTAATCGAATAACTGTTACAGTGTTGGTTGTTTATTTTCGCGAACGCGAGTTTAAGAGTGGTATGTCAGGCATATCCACATGCCCTCTTGGCCGCCAAAATACTGTTCCGTACAGAAGAAAACATTCTTTAAAAACAATAAAAGGACAATATTGTGACTGCCAAAGGCATTTTCAAACATTTGGCCTATCCGTTTTCATCTATTCACGCACAGAAACACTATACAAAATGATTTAGAACTATAAACAATACAAAAAGAAAGTTACAACGCTCGCACGGAAGAAAATATTTTTCAAAAACTTGTACAGCATGCAAAAATTCACGCAGACACCAAAATGAAACATTTTCCAAAAATTTAACACGTCTATTTCCATCTACACACACCCAGTAACACAATACAAAAAGTATTAGAACAGTATACAAAAGAAGTTACGGTGCCCGCACAGAAAAAATCAGTCGTATAAAGAATGTTTCCTCCGTTGCAGTAGCTGTAACTTTTTTTTGCGATTTGCTTTTGGTTCTAATACTTTTTGTATCGTATTCCTAGGTATATGTAGATAAAAAAGGACAAACGGAATTTTTGAAAATGCTCTTTGGCAGTCACAATACTGTTTCTCACAGAAGAAAACTATCTTAAAAAATAATACAAAAATATTATTTTGGCACCCAAGGGTATTTTGAAAAATCTAATCTGTCATTTTATGTCGGGCGTCACTGTATCTAACACGTATTAATTAATTTTGAAAGGCAGGTACAAAAGACCCTTTGGTATTTATTAATTTTATTCTTTATCAAAATTCTTGAATAAATTTGATGTTGCAATACATAGGGTAGACCTTGTCTCAATCATTTAAATGCATTTCCCAACAAAAAAAATTTAACTAGTACAACTCATAAGAAAATGCCAACGTAGTGATACGTCTAGTTTATTTTATATGAATAAATATTTTTTATCATAGTAACACTATAAAATTCATATTCAATAGCATTACCAAATAATATCACAAGTATTTTAGTTTTATAGTACCCAAAAAGAATTTTTAAATAGTTTAGGCATTTACAAATTTGTTAAATCAATTATGATTTGTAAGATCTGGCATATCACTTACATATGTATTTTCAGATTATTCCACAAAATAATTAACTAAATTTTATATTATAGTATAGAAATATTGATTGGTTTTTCTATCTTTATACAAGATAAATTCCTTGCAAATCATGACACGAAAGAAATTCTTTTTAAAAACATCTTAATTCAACCTTTCACAAATGAGAAAGACAAACAAAAGATATCGCTAATTGTTGCAAATTTGGAACAGGAATTCACTTAAGTTACTTTTATTTTAACAAAATATCCGAATCCAAAGAATTAAAATTTTGATTATAATTGCTGCTTTACGAAAAATTCTATGAACGGAAATGACGCTAACTTTACATATAATTGGATTAAGGGGTGTATTGAAGCCTCAAGCCTTAAGGGAAGTCATTTAATACAACCTGTTTTTTTATAAATTCTTTAACGAATTCAATAACAGAATAAATCACTCATACTTAATAGCGAGTTGTGGATAATCACCTTGATTAAACTACTCTGTTGTGTTGCAGGATTCTAACTAGGTGGAGCCATAAAAATTTACTGATATCAATCATACTGCTTCAGACCAACATCACTAAAGGAATAAACTATAATGTTTCCCTCAATTTATTTTGCGCATTAACAACTCCACTGCGAGCATCTCGGAGAACGGAATACTAGTGACAAAACTATCAAAGCAGTTCTTAAGAACGATTCGTTCCAAAAAACCCTATCTACACGAAACTATGTAAATGAAGATTTGTTTAACAAGACTATGACGGACCACTATAAAATATCTCGGAAAACCTTAAAGTATTTAAGAATAATAACGTATTTACCTACAATATCTAATGTTAAACTGTTATTTTAAACAATTACTTTGAAGTTTTGATGACTTTTAGAACAAGATTTGGTACTAGTACAACGCATCTGAAGCATATAACTTGTTATTACAATAAAGTATGAAGCTTAATCCTGCAATAGAATTAAAAAGAAATAACTAGTTGTTTATTATTTCCCATCTGAAATTGAAGCTGAAAATAAAAAAAAATAACTGATTTAGTATTGTTTTCCAACTGAGACTATAAATGTGAAAATTTATTTAGATTTGAAAGTAAATAATTCGGCGAATTTTTTCATTTTTCTTTCCTAAAAAATTGTTACATTGTATATACAATATTTCCGATCCTTAAAGTTCTGACACGAGCACAGCAAGATGAGAATAGGGAATTAAACACGAGTGCATTATTTAGAGCTATTCCTTTGTTTTTCGCAAATGTTAAAATCAATTATTTCCGTTAGGAAAGTGTATTTTTAGAAGATTGTACAAATCTGCCAATTAAATTCTCTGAAGTTTATTCTCGGCTTTTAGCGGGCCACTTTGCCGCAGAGAATACAGAAAGAAAGTTGCGTGGTTATAGACCAAGCCTTAGAACAAAATTACAGAAATCAATAAGAATCACTACGAGAGAGGAAGCGACTGGTACCTCATTGTTAAATTAAACATGAAAAAGGCGCAAGTAGCTATTATATGGAATGTTTGTGGTCTCTTCTATGATGATGAATATTCATTATACCATGAACTTTCCGACACAAAAACAGCTCAGAAGAAGAATATATTCAACAGATTGTAGAATATTTCGAAAACCAAGGAAATCCATTTTCTATCAAAAATTCTGAAACAGAAAATACTATTTAATATAGTTACAAAAAATTACAAATTTGATGAGTAATCATCGAATCAGTCCTAGAACTGGTATAGAAATTGCGTACCATCATTGTTTGCTATTCAAAACTAATCTTGCAAACAAAGGTTCCAGGAAAATCTATACAATCTTTTAGTCCCATTAAGCGTGGCCAGACGACAAAGAAAAGTAACGACTTCATGAACGTTACCGTTAAAAAAGAAACCGCTAATAAAGGACTATTCATATAGCAAGAATTAGAGGATACCCAATAACAGAACTTTTCAAATATGGGTTAACATCAGCCTCACTGTTCTTACTTAGAGAAAGATTGCTAGCGAAACCTGACAAATTTCAATTGGTTCACTATTTAGGGACTAAATTAATTTCCATATAGGTAATAGGTAATAGACCTTCATTTGCTTATTAACGTTCTGTGTGTAAACCTATGAATATTCAAACATTCGTACATCTTGCAAGGAATCATCCCAGAAAAGGCTTCTATCTCGAGTATGCTACAAAATGTCTGCATCGATCCTAGTGTTTGACTATTTCATAAGGATCATAGCATAAATAAGCTCAAGCGATCCACACATATGCTGAGTATTGTGCACCAAAGCCTCAAACCCCTTCCAGTAGAAAGCTATTGGGCTGCTCTTTAAACATAAAGCTGCGGTTCTATGATCATTGTTTGCAAATTGCAGTTCGGTCGACCAAATTAACTATTGTTCTAGCATCTTATACACCCCATTTCCCCGATATGGTATATAACGGAAAAGTTGTTTATCAAGAGTTGAAAATTTAACTTTCTTTAGCGTCAGACCGGGAAGAGGCAGACGACCGCATGCTGTTTCATATTTATCACATGGTAACTACTTGTAAACTTCACTAATTTTTAACTGTTCTACAGGCACTGATGTGTTTAGTAATCCACTTTACCATTTTTAGTTATCTCGAAAACTTTCGGCCATGATGAGCTTTGGATGATATTTAATGTAGGGAGAACACTACGATATCTACCATTGTATGCTTTTACGGATACAAACATTTGCTCACCTGGTATTTTGCTATATTTACTAGCCGTTCATTCCCTGCCAGGATGTGATACTACCTGCAAGGTCGGTATCTAAACGTCAGCATTAAAATGCAGAGACATACTGAAGAATTGCTGTACGACTTTATTAAAGAACCAATAGGTGAAAACATGATAACAAGAGTAGAATAATTTTTGGTAAAGTGTCTTCGCGGATCCCATATTTCTTCCATAGATTCCCTTAGGGATAGTCAATATAATCAAAATAAAATACGATATTTTTAGGATCTGTGTTACATTTAGATAAATACCTGAAGTAGCAAGCACACTCTAAATCTTTTAGATTATGGATGAGTAGATAACGACGGAACTAAGGTTCGTAACACCAATTAGGAGCCTACCATACCAGAAGATTTTCCTGTTAGATTTTCTGTTACATTTGTAACAACCCGATTTTCAATCGCTTTGTTGAGCATAATCTCATACAAACCAATGCTTCTATATTTTAAAAAGCTTTCGTTTTACATCTACGATACCTGGGATCGCATAATATTTACAATACAATGTATTGAGAGGGTTAGTTTCTGGTATTTAAACATATGGTGCGGCCGCAGGGCCGGACGGATTCATTGGGGGGTTTGCAGGAATGTGGGCAGATGTAGAGAAGCGGCAAGGATTCCAGGCTTTTTTTTTGATGTGTGTCTTTGGGTGAAGACGTGTTTGAGTGTTGCTTAGAACACGTAAGTACTTATTTTTGTTTGAAAGGACATTTATTTTTAATAATGCAAGTAACCCTTTGCTATAAATTTCCTTCTGATACTACATCGATTTATGTAGACCATTATCGGGCCTGTCAAATAATTGTTACTTCTTTATGAACAACGTTGCCCGCGAAGTTATTTTGTTGTTTTGTGTTATGAATATTTACAAATGGTTGGTTACAAAGACTTTTCATTGTTGTTTTTCTTTGTAAAAGTAAGAAATCTTCATTTGGCGTATGAGCGCAATACCCGTTCATATAATCTAAGACGAAGACCTTTGAAGTTTAATGTTGGTGATCTTGTTTGGAGAAAGAATTTTGTTCTGTTGGATGCTACTAAATCATTTAATAAAAAATTAGCTCCTAAATATTTGGAAGCTAAGATAATTGAGGTTGTTGGTACTACGACTTACCGCTTAGCTACGGTGGATGATAAACCGTTGGGTATTTTTCATGTTAAAGATTTAAAGCCACATTAAATATTTTCCTTATTACCTTTATCCCCAGTTCTCAGTTGTTAAGTTGAATTCAAGATGTTGGCCCATTTAAGCCTTGTGCATTCACTAGTATTCATATTTTATTTCTGCTTTTGCTGGTGCTTAGAGATTGGTTTTTGTTGTGCGTTGGTCCTTATTTTTGGATTTCGCCTAGAAGTCTATTTTTCGTATATTTTGTGAGGTTATTGGACTTGGTGCAGTTCTCGTTGGATGTTGGAACTGATCACTTTCCATTCACTTTCGCTATATTCTAAATTTCACACTGTAGTTGTTAACATGTTTAGACTAGTCTGCATTATTATTCTAATAGAAGCTGTGGCTTCTAATAGTAGTATACTTTGCCGAATTCCATTAAGCTTTATTATACATTAGAAAAACAAATTAGCTTCAAGAGTTAAGGATTTGTAACAGGTATAAATGTTTCAGATAGTTGCTGGAGAACTAATAGTTTTTCAAGTTACCTTTAATCACCTAGAGTGTAGAAAATGAACCATTTTAACTTCGTTGAAAAGAACCGCTAATAAGACTATTGATTAGCAAATTAGAGGATACCCAATAAAAGAACTTTTCAAATATGAGTTAACAGCAACCTCGCTGTTCTTACCCAGAGAAAGATTGCTACCGAAACCTGACAAATCCCAATTGGTTCACTGTTTAGGGACTAAATTAAATTCCACATAGGTAGTAGGTAATAGATTTCATACTTTTGCTAAAAACGTTCTGGTTAAACTTATGAATATTCAAACATTCGGAGATCTTGCAAATGTCATCAGAAAAAGTTTTGTCGAGTTTGCTACAAAAGTGATCGCATCGATATAGTGTTTGACATCTATAACGATATTAGCATAAATAAGCTCAGGCGATCTAAAAATCTGCTGAGTATTGTGCACTAAAGCCTCAAACTCCCTTCCAGTAGAAAGCTATTGGGCTGCTTTTAAAAATAAAGCTGGCTTACCATCATTTTTTGCAAGTTGGCTTATCCACCAAATTAACTTTTCTAGCTCCTTTGTCATTTATTTAAGAGCGTGGTGCAAAACGGAAAAGTTGTTTGTCAAGTTTTGAAAATTAAACTCTCTTTAGCGTCAGACCGCGAAGAGGCAGACGATCGCATGCTGTTTCACATCTATCACATGGTAAGTACTTGTAAACTTCGCCAAATTTTTATCTGTTCTACAGGCACTGATGTTTTTAGTAATATACTTTACCATTTTTAGTCATCTCGAAAACTTTCGGCCTTGATGAGCTTTGGATGATATTTGAACACTACGATACCTACCATTGTATACCCTTACAGATACAAACATTTGCTCACCTGGTATTTTGTTATATTTGCTAGCCGTTCATTTCCTGTCAGGATGTGATACCATCTGTAAGGCCTGCGCCAAAACCTCAGTATTAAAATGCAGAGACCCATGCTGAAGAATTGCTCTACGACTTTATTAAAGAACCAATAAGTGAAAACATGATAACAAGAGCAGAACCATTTTTGGTAAAGTGTCTTGGCGGATTCCATATTTCTTCTATAGATTCCCTTAGACACAGTCAATATAATCAAAATAAAATACGATATTTTCAGGATCTGTGTTACATTTGGATAAATGCCACAAGTAGCAAGCACACTCTAAATCTTTTAGATTATGAATGAGTAGATAACGACGGAACTCTGGTTCGTAACACCAATTAGGAGCCTACCATACCAGAAGATTTTCCTGTTAGATTTTCTGTTACATTAAGTACTGTTATATCTTTGTGGGTGCACAAATCTACAAAAATCATCTTTCGAAAAATCTGAAATTGTGGAAAATGTGTAAATTTTCCTTGTCAAAATAAAATTAAAGATTTTAATCCCAGTTTCGGTACAGTTTTTATAATCCGGAATTTTTAGAAAATTTTCAATATTTCCTGGTTTAATACAAAAATACTACACTTCCGTAAAAAAAGACTGAACATCAAGAAATCTAATTAAAAAGACCTTTCCATTGATAGAAAGAAAATTAAAATCGGTTGAAAACTAACAGCGATTTGGTCGTTATAAGAATAGGTCAAAAGAAAGAGTAAATTCAAGATGGAGAGTAAAGTCACATGACTTTGATCATGTGACCATTCACGTTTGGTTCTCTGATGGGTTTACAAAAATACCCTAAAGTTAACTTGAGCGTACATTTCATTGCACACGTGACCTTACATGTGATTTTCCAATGCTTTACTCGAAGATACTACATTGGCCAGGAAGCGAGTTTTTCTTTACCTGGAAAATTTGGAATTTTGCCGAACCTTTGCTGTTCCAAGCAAGGTAAGGATTTTTACGTGACAACACACACACGGGATCTCCATTTTACCTCTCATCCAAACGATCGTGTATTTTTGTGAAAAATGCTCGCCTAACATTTTTCAAGCGGACCGTGTCGGGATTCGAACCCCGGATCTTTGGCGTAGTAGTCACACACATACCACTACGCTACGGAGCCGTCCCACACGTGACCACAGCTGGTGCCTATATTATTATGAATGAGCCTGTATAGTATTAAGAATCAACTCATTATTATCCTTAATGCATATACGTACGTTGGGCGATGCAAATGTAGATTTGTCTATTGCATTGAGTTGTTAGTAGAAAATGTTCTAAAACTATAATTCGAATGTAAAACTATCACTGTTAAAATTAAGAAGTGACCAACTTTCTCCTAGTAGACGGTACAAGTTCAAAAACATCCTCAAAACTAAATACTTCTGAGTATTCTATTTCTACAAAAATAATGACGTACGTTTTCAAGGTAAAATTATCACAGATAACGTTATCATTCGTAATATGTGTGAACAAAGGGTACGTCAGTGTCGTCAATGCATTATCAAACCTGCGTACACAAAAATAGCGTAATGATTAACTTATGAATCGATTACTTCTCATTTTCTTCGTAAATATTAAGCAAGAGTTTTAGTGTCTTTTCTGTTGATATAAGAATACTGAAACGAACAATATTGATAAAAAAAATGAAGCGCTTTGGACCTTTCTTGGCTATCATCACCTTATTTGCTGTTTGTTTTCGAGTGGGTAAGTTTGCAAATTTTATCTTGCAATATATTTCAAGTATTTAATTTTTGCTAAATTAGTATTATAAATAAATAGGTGCTTAATCGCCTACTTGCATTCTCTGTGTACGGAACAAGAGTTTACACGAATCACAAACCAGCTTTTTGTTTACGCTATCAGGATTAATTTCAATCTTTCTATTGAAAATTAAGTTGGTATTAAATTCATTATATTGGTTACTATTTAACAATATACAAAATTATACGGTTTCAGCAAAATGTGAAGAAATGTTGAGACAAAATTTTATGCCGCTCGTTTTAAATGGTGAAAAGGCATAACATTTGTCCCATGCACTGTCTTTTTTTTAAATTTATAATAGTATTAATAATAGTATTTTTTCTGTGATGGGAAAAAATGTGACATTTAATGTTTCTTGACAGGTAACAAAATGTCGCTTTTTGTGAATTGACCTTTTTCCCCGGGAAAAAAATGAGTACTTTTTCCCGGGTATTTAATTTAAAGCCGGGTCCACACTTGTAGCATTCGGGTGTAACATAACATCGTATCATAACTTCATCGCGTTCAAAACAACCGACATAAACAACTTAAGTAAGCAATTTTTGAAACCACTAGCAGAATTAAATTGACAGATATTTGATTACTTTAAAGGTTTCCTTAGCAAGTCTAACTGTCCCTATAAGTGCAACATCGATTGATTTTTTGACTTTAATATATTGTAATATTTTTTTTAATATTAAATCATGGTTTTCGCTGTCACAGAAAAAATAGTGTGTTATACACGGGTAATAATGTAAGATTTTAACTCTCGGTGTTTTGTCTCCCTCCGCTTCGCGTCGGGAGACAAACACACCTCAAGCTAAAATCTAGTACTTTTTTCTCTTGTATAATAAATAACTATTATTATCTCATATACAAAAGAAATGCGCAAACATTAACTTTAGAGTAATTAATAGGACAACCTCAAGGTATGGTTCAGATACCTCTTAAGAAGAAGAGGACGCTGTTCTTCTACTACACCTTGCATTAATTTAAACAAAATATCCACAGCAGAGTGACGAACGTAAACCTACGGTTTTCTTATGAAAAAAGCATTAATAAACTAATATACCGAAAGACAATTACGAGGGTCATTTTTTTCAACCTTCGATAGGCTATAAATAAAAGACAAGTTCATATATTATAATATATTATATATAATTTTATTGTCAAAAGATTGGTACACTTACGGTTACTTTTCGACATAATCACCGAAGAAGATTAAGACATTTGTCATAATTGTGGACAAGCTTTTCAATACCCTGTTCAAAGAAAGTTGCCGCCAATGGATTCAAGTAGTCCTTGACGTTGGTTTGAAGGTTCTCATTGGTTTGAAAGTGCTTCCCACCAAGCCACGTCTTCAGGCCAGGAAAAAGATGAAAGTCGCTTGGTGCTAAGTCAGGACTGTATGGCGGATGATCAAAAATGTTCCATCCAAATTGTTCGAGAAGCCGTTGAGTTGCTCCAACAGTGTGTGGACGGGCATTGTCGTGGATCAGAACAACTCCAGCGGTCAGCTTTCCCCTTCGTTTGTTCTGAATGGCTCTACGCACACGTCGTAAAGTTTCACAATAAACGGCTACAGTGATTGTGGTTCCGGGTTCCATAAACTCCACAAGCAACACACCTTGTTGGTCCCAAAACACGGTAGCCACGGTTTTTCTGTTGTTGAAGGTTTGTTTGAATTTCTTTGGTTTGTTTGGTGAAATTGAATGCATCCATTGTTGTAATTGTCGTTTTGTTTCCGGTGTGTAGTATTGAATCCAGGTTTCATCCCCAGTCACGATTGATTTCAAAAGTTGTCTCCTTCATCATGATAATGCTCAAGGAACTCCAACGCTGACGCCATTCGTCGAGTTTTGTGGCCGTCCGTCAGCATTTTTGGGACCCAACCTGCACAAAGCTTTTTGAAGCCTAACCGTTCAATAACAATTGAAACTTCTGGAAATTCTGTAGACAAAGCAGTAATGGTGAATCTGCAGTTTTCTTTAACCATTCTGTCAACACGTTAAACCGGGTCATCTGAAACGACAGATTTGCGCCTTGGCCCCTTCATCATGCACATCATTACGGCCATCTTTAAACTTTCGACACCATTCACGCACAACACCATCACTCATGAAGTTTTCCCCATACACACGACTCATTCTTCGATGGATTTCTGCAGCACTATGGCCTTCAGCTTGTAGAAAACGAATCACACTTCGCACTTCACACTTGGCGGGAGCATCAATAATAGCGGACATGTTTACGTGGCTGTAGCACAACGCCGACTGACGCCTGAATGTCAACAATGGCGGAGTGTGTAGTGCAAGAGCTGCGCAGTCGCCTACAGCGCATGCCCGCTTTCTGCTACCCGCGTCTGCACGGAGCGATCGAAGGCTGAAAAAAAATGGCTCTCGTAAATTAGCATACGTAATAATAATTTTATCTTAAAAATGTTCAAAGGAAGCGATATTAGTGCCAAATCTAAATTATTTTACATTTTAACAATTTGAGAACTATAGCATTTTCTAAAGAACTCATTTTTATGCTTCGGTGGTGTCAACGCTCTTTTAAACCTTATATTTAGAGCATGAACATTAGTTCGGAAACATGTACGTTTATATAAGTATTGAAGAGACTTAAATAATATTAAATCATGATCCAAGCATGCAGCATGGAGATGGTGTCGCGAATGCATGCTCAGCCGCCTAACCACGGTTATTTTAAAAGATATTCGTTTGGATTTACGAATTGGGCGGCTCCGTGGTGTAGTTGATATGCGTGTGACTACTATGCCCAAGGTCCGGGGTCAAATCCAGACACGGTCCGCTTGAAAAATGTTAGGCGAGCATTTTTCCAAAAAATACGCTCTCGTTCTGGTGAAAGGTAAAATGGAGGTCCCGTGTGTGAGTATTGTCACGCACGTTAAAGATCCATACCTTGCTTGGAACAGCAAGGGTTCGGCAAAATTCAAAAATTTCCAGGTAAAGAAAACTCGCTTCCTGGCCAATGTAGCACCTTCGGGTGGAGCATTGGAAAATCAAATGTAGGGTACATACGAATTCCGCAAGTTAAACGTAAACATGATTTTTGAATTTTTTGTATTCGTATTTTGTAGAAACAGTTCAGAATTGGGCCATATATGGAGTCACAAAAATTAAAATGAGATAGAACCAATGTATCGCAAAGAAGGATTTTAACTTCCTTAGTTAGAGCTTTCCTGTTTGCATAAATACTTTTGAGGGAGTTATATGCTCTTTGAAGACAGCTGTTTACGTGAGAAGTTCAGTGTCCATGATCAACCCTAAATTTCGAGCTTAATTGCT
Source organism: Platerodrilus igneus (assembly GCA_036346225.1). Taxonomy (NCBI): domain Eukaryota; kingdom Metazoa; phylum Arthropoda; class Insecta; order Coleoptera; family Lycidae; genus Platerodrilus; species Platerodrilus igneus. Next base: position 18,072,367 of record JARFIW010001638.1, on the reverse strand, counting down.
ATATTTTAGTACTTCTTTTTCCAGAACAATATCTATATTACAACTAGAAAGATATTTGTCTTTTATATGTTTAGGCCCAAAAAGTAGAAGTTCAGTTTTAGACGAATTTACTCCACGAGAATGCTTTGATGAATAATCAACTGTTGTGGAAGTAGTGGTGGACTCGAATCGAGCCGAGCCGAGCTATGCGTCAGCTTCGGCTCGGCTCGAGAACCTTAAAGTTGAGCTTGGCTTCGAAGTTCGGCTGAAATTAAATTGTCAGTCTCGGCTCGCACTCTAATATGATTGTCCTTAGGATAAACCAAAATGTATTTATATTACACATAGAACGTGCGTTAAGATACCCCCCACCAAGCTTTACCAATTTTATTATGTCGATAATTTGTGCTATAGGTTTGCTGAAATGTGAGTAACTATTATAATTGGACCGCGTTTAGCAGAAAACAGGCAACTAACATTTTTGTCAGTATTGCGTTGTATTATAAAATTTTAATCAAAACTCGATCACGCCCCAGACGTTGGGCGGCAGTGTGATATAAAAAAAATCGTGGTAGATTTTTATAGAGTTTTTCTAAACCTATCGAGAATTCTTATATAACAGTAACAAGCCCAGGGTAAGGTTAGGATGGAAAATGGCTTTTAGAGAAAGAAAACTCTTAAGACTTTTTAGCTAACTGAGTTTTGGCCCACGGTCGCATGAGATTGGGTCAATGGGTTTATTAAAGTTGGAAAATAAAATAATGGACGCCACCTAAATTTTCTTTTTAATGCAACTGACTGAATCAATTCGCGAGGGGAGGAAAATTTGGAAACCTAAATTGTCACTAACCACTTTAAATATAAAGTTTGATTATCACAAATATGTTACCTACATCTGGTTGTCTTCTTCACTGAACTAACGAAGTCTCTAAAACATAAATACTACCAACATAGATACCCTTTATATCTTATGATCCTGTATAAGCATGAAATCTTTATTTTAGTTTTGTTCAGTTTTCATTGTATCATGATACGCATTTGTTATAAGTTTAACCTTTCAATTACCTAAGAAACTTTGGAGAAGTTTAATAATTATAGAATAATGAACTGAAGTCAAAAATAATTCTATATTCTCATTTAAGATAAGTAATGAACATTATAAAGTGTACTTAATAAAAATAAAATTCTTATAAATGTAGTTTCTATTTTACTCAGAGGGTGTAAAACAAATCTAAAAATTTAATTGTTACTAAATCTTGAATTGTATACTTAACTTTTGGTGACAATATTTTTTATAATTATTAGTCTGAGGTAGCGCTACGAAAGACTTTACAGTTCTTTAAAAATTTACTTAACATGTGGCAAAATTATTAATTAGTTAATCCCAGTTTAAACTTCACTTTTCTGGACTTAGGCCCTATTAAATCAATATGTTGGTATTTTAAATTGTAGTAAACAAGATAAATATTGAACTTGTAACAAACAAGTGACGATTATTTGTCTGCACATTTTACTATTGTTTTATATACAACCGGTAAAGTACAATTTCCAAGGTTGAACACATTATTAATTACAAAAGATTGTTCTATGAATTACAATATTACATTTTAAAAAGATTAGCTTTTAGCAAATTACTTGACAAAATTATTCGTGAACGACCCATAGTGAATTGTATACAACAGCATGAGGTAGTTACAAGCTTTCAAAAAAGAATTCACTATATACATATATACGCAATGAAACTTTGCAAAGGCAGCCTTATGTTAGAAAATTAAACAGTCTTACCACATGGCGGCAATGACCTGCAACCTTCAAATGACATGTTGTTTACCAACTATTCACGCCAGGTGTAGCTGCATACCGGAAATCCAATCTTTGTCCAACAGAATTGCTTACGCATTTATATTTTAAACGAGTTCCATAAAAATAAAATCTACCTGAACCAAACCAAATTGAATGTGATCAAGATAACATAAAAGTTGTATTCGGAGTTGCACTGTAATAAATTTCTTCTTAATTTTTTTTGGGAATTAAACCACTCATAGTTTTTAAAATCAACTTTATTTACGTTTCGATCCCAAAGAAAATTAAGAAGAGTGCTAAACAAACCACAACAAACATACAGGGAGTACTAAATTTCATTATTATTTTTAAATTAATTACACTTTCAAACAAACAGTCGCCAAGATGAGTTTATACACTACATATATAAGTTGTCCTAGACAACTTTTAACTAACTGTGCCTTTTATTGCGGCGTCTCTGCCAGGAAAACTTAATTTCCCGCACCATCTTGAGTGTTTTATAACACCAAGTGTCCTTTCTCTTCAACGAGGAAACGAAAAGTGACTATCTGTTACAAATCGACGAAATAACTTGAAAATCTTAGATATTACAAAGAAGTAAGAGCACGCGAATTGGTCGCCATATGAAATTATTAATTTTGTAAAATGCGGCCAACTTATGGTACAAAAACCCCAACTACCAAACTAATCTAAAAAGGATTTTTGCAAAAAGCAGTCAGCGCACATGGCAGTGTTTTACAAATTTGCTAATGCACAATCATAATATTTGAATTATTGTTAAAATCAGCCCCCGAAGACTGGCTGTTTTTGGCAATTGTCATATGCGTGTTTTTAGTTCACGGGGTGGTTTTTGTTATTAGCCACTAAATTGACTAGTTTCTACAAACAAAACATTTTTATTACAGGTTGGTTTGATAGTATGGGACAGAGCAAAAGCTTAAAGTTATTTACAATATGTTTACTGTTTACCTTTACTTGCCCAAAGAGGATCAAAACAAGGCGGGAATAACAAGTTGGCAGATGTTCATAAACAAGAAATCAGAACATTTATTGATTCTATCCCATTATTCACTTCACACTATCGCCGAGAAAAAACTACTGCAAAATTCTTTAAATTTGAAGTAACATTAGCTATGATTTATAAAAAATATACAAATAAACTATGTGAAAAAGCTGTAAATTAAACCTATTTCAAAAAAGTGTCTTACACTAATTATAATATAAAAGTAAAAATTTCTAGCAAAGATACATGTAATGTGTGTGATCGATTACGTATTGATCTGAAAAGTGCAGAGTCAAAATCGAAGTGTGGAAAAATCAAAAACAACATAACTCTCATCTTAGTCAAGCAGAAAAAACAAGATCCCAAATGAGAACGGACTTGAATGCGGGTGAAAACCAAAATGATGTTGAATGTCTTACCTTCGATATGCAGAAGACCCTTCCTTTGCCCAGAATTCAAAGCAAAATAATTTTTTACAAACGACAAATCTGGATGTACAACTTAGGGGTGCACAGTGCAAAACATAATCAAAGTTATTGTTATACTTGGATTGAAAGACAAGCTGGACGCGGTGCGTAAGAAGTTGGTTCATGTTTATTAAAACATATTATTAACAATATATCTAATGATGTCAAGCATTTAATTCTTTGGTCGGATTCCTGTGCCGGTCAAAATATGAATATAAAAATTGTACTTATAATGAAAGCAGCACTAAAAATGAAACCAAACTTTGAATCCATAACTTTTAAATATCTAATCCCAGGTTACAGTTATTTACCAAATGATGAAGACTTTGGTGATAGTGAAAGGGCTTTCAAGTTCAATCAAAGACTAAATACTCTTGAGGACTACATTAATATTATGCGTGTATGCAAAAATAAGCACCTTTTAATAGTTTATCAAAAGACAAGTAATGATTTTTATTCGACTGAACTTCTTGAAAAATACATTATAAACCGAAAGAAAACCATAAGCAACGACAAAGTTAACTGACTAACATCAAGGGAAATTAAAATCACAAAGGCCGAAACGTACCATATTTACAAGACTACGCATGTATTGATATTGCACGTAAAATATCTAAACGCAGAAGCAACGATATCCAAGAAAAGGATTATTCATTTGAGAATAATTATTTAATTAAGCTATGGCCTAACGGAAAGCCTATTGCGGAGCCCAAATTACAAGATATTATTTTCATAACGCATTTGATACCTGACGATGCTAGACACTTTTATGATAAGCTTGCAGGTTCCGCTGACGTTGTGGATGATGTTGATGGTCTTAATACTATTTTAGATTTTGACTTAGAAGACGGGGAGATATGCGAGTATTAAATATTCATTCTATTTTTTTGAATACCGAGTACTTTTGATGTTAGTTTTAAGAAATAAAACTTCTTTTTAACGTGGCCTATCTTAAAATACTTATTCCAGTGTTTTTGGAACCTATAAACCTTATTCTTTTTAAAATGCATAATTTTACTATTGTTTTGTCCGCATTCTATTTTGTTCTGCTGCCATTGTCATTAATATGCAGAAAACAGCCAATTGACTTGACCAATTTCTACGTAACCTCTACCGAATTAAAATGTTAATAAACATGTTATTTTGTTCAAAACAGTCACATCAAAAAACACAGATAACAATAACATTAACACATCATTTAGTGGGAAAGTGCAGATTTTTATGTCTGCAGTTTCTTTATACTCGTACAATGTTTTAGTCTAAGTAATTTTAATTAAGACTGCTTTATTGCAGTTCAGTGTTTCTGCACCTGCAGTATCAGGTTGCGTTTGAAATACAAAGCAGTCATTTCCTTTCTTATTTCTGACATAAACTCTGATTAACCGTTAATTATAACCTTCATTTAATACAATGTAACATGCTATTGCAAAGACATAATAATTACATTTATTCTTATCTGTATTTTAATATGGGGGATATGTATCTTGTGTGATTACGAATTTTAATGATCTAGAAAGACTTGTCCCTATTTTGTTCAAGCAGATTTTGAAGCCTGGGTCGTACTATTTCTTATTATGATACAAAAAGTAAGAAAACAATAATAATTGTTATTTTATTTGAGAACTTATCTTGTCTTCAAATCCTGTTGTGGTGGATTTTACTTTCACGACAGTAACAGGATCCGAAAATTGGAATTCTACGCATGTCTTCCAAATAGTATAGTGGTGATATTAATTAAAATAGACATTATTATTAGCCTTGATAGGCATCTTTTGCCTTTATTTATATCGCATAGTAATATTTGGTTGTCTATCTACCAAACAAAACAAATTTAGCTCAAAAACCAAAAATGGAACTGCAATTCATAAAAAATTCTATTGGATTTTCTATTGGATTTTTTAGTTGGCTTTCTTATTGAATTTTTTTGAGAATTGTTTATTAAATCGCTTCGTAGATTTCTCAGTATATTTTTAGTATACTTCTTAGTGCTCTAAGTTAATAAATGTTAAAGATCATGTTCACCTTAATTCAAATTTGGACTTACGTCTTATGTTGACGGCAAACTTGTATATTTGAACGTGCACTTGTACTTAAAATTTTTAATTATTAACTTTATCTTATAAATCGTGATTTTAATTTCACACTTGAACTTTGCGTAGTATTATTGTTCAAACTAGTACAATTCGTGCTTCAGTTAAGTAGAGATTGACCATCAACAGTTTGGTGTACTATATAAAGGTAAACCCTTCCACATGCTGTTATTGGCTGACCGCGTTTATTTTAGTTGTTTGAGCATGGTAGAGGTATTACACTTGGCTTATCATGAAAGCCTTCGAAATTTGGTTGCAACGCTTCCCAAATCACGTATACCTCAAAGCTTTACGTTATGGTGTTCGTTGGCTATGGTACTTTATACCGTTTAATATCATGTTTTCTTATTTTGTATAGGAAATTATTTGCCATTATATTTAATCTTGCACGTACGTCAAAACGTATATTTTCCTCATATGTTCGATTTTATTCAAATTTGTTAAGTTTACCTTGAAAAAGATCACGTAGGCAAATTTTATAATGGATTATTTAATAGATGACGTAAATTAGATGCGTTTTTTATTGACTCCTTACGTTCAGAAATATGCTTGTTTTGAAGAACCTGTTTGTTGTGAGCACGCATGATTATTTTATTACATTAATAGGTCGAGTTTAAAATATTCGTTTCACGTTTGTTTGACTTTAGATACTTCTAATTTGTATTTATTTAAAGCTTCTGAATGTATTCTTGTTTCTAAAATGAATCGGATTGCGTCTAGAGTTACTTATTCTACTAAATGTGATTAAATTCTTAAAGAATAAGCTTTCTTTCATTGATTAAAGTTAGTTGTAGATTTTATACAGTGTGTTTAATATTTGTTTTTTGCATAATTAACGAATTGTGTACTTTTTATGATTTAATGTTTAGAGTCCTTGACTTTGGTGTTGGTTACATGAAGTATACTACCCTCGTGACCTTATATACCCATAAATAACCCTATTATTTTAGCAATATATATATATATATATATATATATATATATATATATATATATTTGTTTTAGGGCGACGCCCAGAGTTAGGCAAATGGTGAAAATAATTTATTACGTTTGCAATCAGTTTTATCTCTAAGGCGTTAGCCATTCGAATAGGATTTTGAGAATATGATCTACACCACCAACCCTTGTTTTATCGCAATAGTTCCCTAATCGATTGCGCAATCCCAACGGATGTCTTTATTTGAGGCTAAGTTATAATATCAAGTATTACCTCATGCACACCTTCTGAATCTATTTGGAATTACCTTTTATTGCACTTATACCAAACTTATGTTGAGATTTTGATTGTTTGTTACGAATATCGTAAGTTGGCATGGAGTATGTTTTGTTTTTAACGACTATTGGTTTAGATTTTGATATTTTTATTTATAAGATTTCTTGCGCTGTCTAAATATTTATATTTAACTATTAGATGAAACAGTATAGTTTTAACGCTAAAACGTGAATTTGGTTAACCTCAACAATTCAAACTGAGCTAGGTTGATTTTATCGAGTAAAATATATAAAATAAAACTTACTATTATATTAAGTGGCACTATCCTTCAGACATGCAGTACTTTTTATTAGAAATAAGTTTTTTACTTAATCTGCGTGAGGTGCTAGCATATCCATATAAAATAATCATCATTAAAGGTCTTTAGTCCTGGATTTGATTGGGCACGTACCTCATTTGTTTTCTATTTTGAGCTGCTCTACACATTTTCGTGGAATTCCCATACACCACATCTTTCTCTATCTGTGTGTACTAGTCTAATCTAGATTTACCTCTACCTCCCTTTCTCTGTTTCTAATATATCCCGCACTATACTCACATGTTCTATCATCCTATTTCTCATATTTTTTACTGTTTGCCACATTTCTTTCTTCCCTAATATTTCTAGAACTTCTTTGTTCTGAGCTTTGTGTGTCCATGATATATTCATCATACGTTAGAAACACCACACTTCAAAGTCTTCTATATTTACTGTTTACGTTTCACAGCCGTACAGTGCTGTGCCCTTGCATATGCTTTGAACAATCTTTTCCTTGTTTCTATGTTTTGTTGTTTTCGAACGAATCAGCTGCTTTTTTTTTGTTAAATGTAGCACGGCCTAGTGCTGATTTTTTAAATATTTTCTTCACTTTTTCCTTTTTGCGTTATTTGGCTTCCCTGGTAGCAGAAATCCTTAACCTCTTGTAAATTCTCGTTTCTTATTTTATATTCTGGTTTTTAACTTAGTTTCCCCTCTTTTACATCTTAGTACATTAGTTTTATTTTTGTTGACTTTCATACAATATTTCTCTCTGTTAGTACGGTTTCCGTCTCATTAAAAACCGCTTCTAGCTCTTGCTTAATAGATGCTGTTACCGCTGTACCATGTGCATATCTAAGTATATCAATTGTTTGTTCCTGCATAATAATTCCAAATGTCTTCTACCATTTGACAGTGTTTATTGTCTCCTCGATGTACAAGTTAAAAATTACTGGGGATGGTGCACATCCCTGCCTCACCTCTTTCCTAATATATACTTCTGTATGTCCCTGCTTTTATTTTATTACTGCTGTTCCTCTTTGAATAAGCTATGTACTAATACGTCCATCCTTATAACTCATTCCGATCTTTTATCGCATTTAATATTGTTGACTGCTTTTTCCAGATCTACAAACCCTATATAGATTATTTCTCCGTTTCCTATAGTTTTTCAAAATATACCTTATTTCACCGATATTCGATGTCAAACGATGGAGTGTAAGTAACTTGACTGCTACCAAAATTCCCCATCACTTAGACATTTGCCGAATCAATAGTTTTTTAATTACCCCTTTCACCCAATCAATATTTGTTGAGAATACTGAATAAAACAACACCTGTAGTTGTGTACGATAATTATCAGGTTTAAATGCAATTACTATTTTCATCATGGAATTGGTTGGTTGCACACGTCTATTCTGAGTTAACCTACACATTTCTCTGATATTCCTCCAGCCTAAATCTTCCCTTATGCCTTACTACGTATCCTATCATCCTATCTCTCCTATTTTTACTGTTTTCCACATATTTCTTTCTTCTCCTCCCATTTCTAGTACTTCTTTGTTCTTAACTTCGTCTGTTAATAATATATTCATTATTTGTCTGTAGCACCACATTTCAAAGGCTTGTATCTTTTTCTTGTCCGCTTTTCCTACCTCCTACGCGTCACAGCCCTACAGTGCTGTGCTCCATGAATATGTTTTTAGCAAACTTTTTTTGTTTCTATGTTTGTTGCCATCAAGCATAGTTCTTGCTTTTTCTTGTTTAATGTAGTACGGCCTTATGCTAAATTTTCTTTTACATCATTTGAACCTTTTCGTCTTGAGTTATTGGCTTCTAATGTAGCAATAATTCTCAATCTCGCTTCTCGTCTTATGACTAAGATCAAAGTGTACGTTCTCGTTTCCTATTTGTATTCTGGTTTTTGACTTATTTTCCCCTGCTTTACATACTAGTGTTTGTGATATTTGCGTTTAATTTTCATACCGTAGTTCTCTTTTGGTATTGTTTCCGTTTTGTTCAGAGCTGCCTTTAACTCTTCATTGCAAGATGCTAGGACCGCGTTATCATCTGTAAATTTAAGTATGCCAATCGCTTGTCCCCTGCATAATAATTCAAAATGTCCTGAACTTGACAGTATTCATTGCCTCTTCGATATACAAGTTAAAAATTAACGGGATATCTCACATCTCTGTCTCATCCCTTTCCTATTATTTACTGTTCTCGTCCCAGCTCTAATTCTATTACAGCGATTTGCTCCTTGTATATGCTGTGTACTATCCGTCTATCTCTATAACTCATTCCAATCTTTTTGTGTACTTCGAACTTTTTCCAGATCTACAAACACTATATACACACTTTCTCATTCTCTTTTGTTTTCCCCATTATCACTCTTAAAGCTAAAATGGCCTCTCCGGTTTTCCTGTTTCGTTTGTATCTCTGTTTTCCTACTTTGTCTGCTTTTGTATCTATATCCATCTTCAATTCAATTCAAAAAACTTTTTGTCACTCCCGGCTTCTTATTTTCTTTTTGCTTATAGTCCAGTATATCTCAGCCTTTCGGGTATAAGCCGGGCTTAATATTATTCCAATCTACTTCTACTTCCACAGTATCAGCTTTCCCTATTTCTTTCAGCAATTGGTTTGACATTTTCACAAATCTTTTGTGGGTATTTTTATGTTTTGGTTTCCCAAAGTTAAAGAGCCGTTCTCGGTTCCTTTCTCAAAATTTTTTAATTTAAGCGCAACTTTCATAATTATTGTGTTATAGCCAGGATCTATATCTGTTTCTGGGGGTTTCTACAGTCTTTTAGTGAATTGCAAAATTGGCGACTAACAAAAATGTAAGCTATTTAATATCTCCTATGTCTCCAGGCACCTTGTACGTGTATCGTCTTCTAGCATGTCAAAATAATGTGTTTGTGATGGTTAAATTGTCGTTTCTAGTGCTTATCCCAAATAAACCCTCTACCGCAACTCACCTACCCTCACCTACCACTATATTAAAATTGCACGAGCTTTACAAATCTAAGTATCATTTAGATATTTTTGTAGATTGCTTCTAGCTCTTACTCATTGTAACTAGAGGTGGGCATGCGTGCTTGTATTATTACTGTGTTTAAAGCTTTAGATTCTTATCTAACCATGGGAACTTTTTCGTTCTATGTAAAGTAGTTTTCTACACAGTGTCCTATTTTTACGGCATAACTATCCCAACACTCGAATTTCCTTTTCTGATCCTGTAAGAATTACTTTTAAGTTTTTACAATATTATAATTTTGAAAAATATGTTCTCGTTTTAAATAACAAAAAGTTTTCGCAAAACTGAGGAAGTAATTTACTGTACGCACTTTTGAGTTCCATAAAACATGATATATGAACGGTTGCAAGAAAAATCTGAAGTCAATGACTTACCTGAGATACATTTTGACCTTTTTTACATTCAAACCAAAACCTTTAGTCTGTAACTTAATGCAAAAATTCACACCGTACTATCCCCACCCTTAATACTAACAACATTATTTATTCAGCTTCCGCTGTTACATTTAACTGTTTTGTAATAATTCTAACTTAAACCAAGCTCTACTCCCTGATAGTACATGCTTAAACTACTTGTGTGTTGCTACTTTCAGGAGTGCTGACCGTTTGCAACCGGAATCGGCACTCCCTATCGCAGTCTATCCTATGGGGTATACCTTTGCGGCCGTCAGCAGCCGAATACCGGAGGTGTAAGTCCAGACCCTGACTAATGACCCTAACAGTAATTTGTCTCTCCTTTCTCCTATTTGATTAATTGACTTAACTTAGCCTTGTCCTAACTTATTTTAATCTTCATTTGCTTTCTGTGATTGTCCAGTTACATGTACTGTTACACCTGAATTTTTCAATGTAACTACTCCACCTTATAGGCGGCAGAGTCATTAGAAACTAGAGGAAGTTCCTGTCTGAAATTCAAGCCCAGGGTAAAATGTATGATAAACGGCTTTTTGTATAAAAGGACCCTCAAATAAGATCTTCTAGTCAGCTAAGTTTCTTCAACTTAGAGCAGAGCTATGAGCTAGGGTCGTAGGGTGGTATACGATAAGAAAAGAATATTATGGACGCCACCGTATTTTAATAATAACTATAATGTCTAACAATCCGAAGATAAGATACGGAAATCTTCGAAAAGAAAAAAATATTCTGAACAACCAAAACGTATAAAATAATACTTACTTACTGCTAACACTGCAAGCTTGGATTAGAACGATGATCTCGTACTATCTGAAAATATAACTACCTCAGGAAATTCTATGAACTAGGGCTTCATTAGAGCCTAGGTCAAACGTATCACAAAAAAAATTCAAAAATTTGCAGTTTAAAAACATACCTCTAAAATATCTTACCAATATAATGCCAGTAGTCTTTCTTTCTATACTGAAGGATTTTATGGATTTGTTTGTATTAACTTGAGAAACTATTATCAACTTCAATGGAAATAAGCTTTAAAATAACATAATCTATTTTCTATTGTTTTAAAGAAATATATATACATCGTTTATACAAATTAACGTTTTTTATCAATCACTCTATAAAATTATTTGTACGTTATCTCTTATTAATTTTATGTATTTCAAAAATCTTAATTTATTAAAATTCTTTAAGGAAGATATTGTGTCTTTAATGGTATTTAACAACTTTTAATTATTACCGAAAAAAAATCCTGTTTTGGTTTACAAATGTAAAGTAAATGAACTGAACTTATTTCATGTATGATTGAATTTAGATATTTAAGAAAATTTATTCCTTGAACGAAAGGTCAAATAGCCTTATTGTACAAACTAATCTGCGTACTATTATACCTTCTAAAAAACTGGACCCTCAAATGTGACAAGCAAGCGCTACAATGTCACCTGCCTAGTTACAAACAAATTCTTGTTTAACCTTTTTAATTCTTAGAAAGTTATATTTAAATTTTCTACGTTGCTATGAACAACGTCAATTTAAACTACTATATAATTATATAAAAAGAATCGCTACGTTTCCTGTAACTTATTGATGTAAGGAGAACTCAATAAAGAAAACACTCACCACAAAAATGTTTGCATGACATTTATGTAATTTTAGTAACAATTAGTTACCAAATATTTGAAGATGAACTTTGTACCATTCCAACAATTTTGTGTTCAACTATAATAACAGCTGCGCGTTCTTGACATGTGCTTTAAACTACAAACTTGATTTTTATACCAAAAGGAACGCTTCGATTTTGTTGTCCATGTCAAGGGCATCTCAACATTTTAATTAATACCAGAAAAACTTTTCAATATTCCATAACTAAAAAACTTTAATTTGCAAAACTGAGTATATCTAAAACTTGAACTTGCACGTAATGACGTTATTTCTAAACCATATTTAATCAATCATATTAAGGTCGGTTAGCTTTGTAATGGTTTTTATTACCAGGACTAAAGGAATTCTACGGCAGCAGGCCACTTGTCTGTAGGAACCCATCTTCAAAAACTAAAACTTACTCAACCACGCGTCGAAAACTAGTCTATCTGATTACATTCTCCAATTAAAAATGGATTCAAGCACTGAAGTGCTTTACTACGCGAGCAGGCGCATTGAGCCGAATTCTTGCATCAAAACATTAGCGAATAACAAAGAAACTGGAAAGCTAACTTAATTTTGTAAACACAGATGGAGTTACATATATGATAACGAATAAATATTATATTAGTGGAATTGAAATTTATGCTTTCAATACCGTAAAAGATAATTGTGAATGATTAATTATAAAAATGCTTATATTAAAAGGAAACGAAATCATATTCGTTACAGTACCCCCTTACTAATCTACGTGCTTCTCTCGGGGACCCCAACCTTCGGCAGCCGGATACGTTTAGACGGCATAACGACAGTAAATGTTGAAAAATAGAAAAGCGATATGCGTTGTATACAAGGACAAAGTGGTATGTTTGGTAAGAGATACACATATTAATTTCTACTTTTAATCGCTGCCGTAATTTTACGTAAATCGATCCAAACTTATGAACTCTGAAAAATCAGTTTTTCAATGATGTGTATGACGAGAAAGCAAACATATAGGGCGTCTTGCAGATCAATTAAAATGATTTGTTTTAGGTTATTCAGAAAATGGCACCCAATGTTATTACTGTATGGGAGGAGAAACTTCTTTATTTTCGAATGTTTTTACTGGGGTAAGTAACACGATGCCCTCTATCACTACAGACTGTTTGAACCCCTTCACTGCAAATGCAATGCAAACAATAGATTGTGGAAAATTCCCGTGCCTGAAGCTATCGTTATCATGGGATAATAGTAAGTACACCAATTGTTATATTCTATACCAAAAATGTTTTTAGAGGCTGATTTTGTACTAAGGGCTTGTGGAATACGTGATATTTGTGAAAATTTTGAGCATTGTAATTTATGCAAGGATGATTTGTGCAATACTTCTCCTGTAGTTCTGCCTTCTTTATTAGTATTTATAACAACAACGTATTTCTGTATTGTTTATTTATTTAGTATTGTATAGACTACGCATTTGCAGGAAGCTTATAGCAATGTAAATACGCAGTGCAGTATAGATGTATTGTAAATATAATTTGCATTGTCTTGTTAAGGGAATTAATTTATTTATATATTTACTTAAGCGTTTAGGAATAAATTAGCATATAAGGCTTCGATTTGCAAAGTTGTATTTAATATTCAGTTATAGAAAGGAGACATAATTTGGTTGCGTATACAAATAAATTTGGTTATGACTCGTCGACGTTTGGAACACAAAAACGCGACATAAAATAATTTTGTCTTGCTTTATTTAAATACTATACAATGAAAGGTACACATCCGCATGTATCTTCCGTATAAGATATAGAAGGAAATAAAACGTTTGCCGTGGATGAATGATGTAAAATTAGTAATTGTGGTGTCTGGATAATCTCTGCCGTCGTATTATTGTTAGAACGTCCGACCCAATGGATAATAATTATTGACCAATTACAACACCTTACACTTATAACAATCAAAGATAGAAGTATTGAGAAAAACCAAAGCTACTATTGCAGACATAAGAAAGTGAAACTAAGTGCTACGTGCATTGACGTAGCCTAGAAAAAACCAAAAGGAAAGACATGGACTGGGCTCAATCGACGAATGGGCGGGGTATTATACCTACAACAAAAATTAAGGGAGGTCTGAAATAAAGAAAGAAAAATTACACACACTCATTCATACTCAAAACACAACATATCAACAAAAGAAACCTATAATTAAACACAATACGTACACGCAATAAATAAGTACACACTAAATCTAAAAAAATATTAACCACACGAACAAATCGTTTTGTTTTAAATGGTGAGCTGCCGGTTTTAGGTTACTTCCTAGATTTGAGTTTCAACAAAAAAGGAAATAAGTAAAATTACCCCTCCAAAACCAACAGCTCTAAATCAGCATGGTAAATCTAAAATTAAGTACATACATCTAATGGCAACATTTTCAAACGTGCCAGCAAGCCTTCAAGTCATTGTTACTTTAGTAAGTTGTACACTCTTAGTTATTTAAAGCAAATAGTAATGCGTTCATATAGTGTCAATGAATCTCAAACTAATTCACTAATTGTCGTCTAAACAGATTAAATTTAGGAATGCATAAGCTTAAACGGAAATCCCAACCGATATGGGCGCAATCGTAAATGATGGAAAAAGAAAACACTCACCTTAAAGTTGCTGACGTCGGGGTTGAGTCACTAGCTAGTCCACGGCAACGAGTAGGTGGGCATATACCCAGAAAGAACGCACTTGGCCTCCCATTACAGTAAGGAACGAACATTCATCTTGGCTTTAAGACCACCGGAAGAAGCTAGAGCAATTACCAGTAAAAATTAATTTAATTTCGACAAAAAATACAATTTTCTAAAAACCCTAAATACTTACCACGCCGTATTGCGTGTGCGAAATTTTCATAACGAAAACCAAAAACAACCAAACATTACCACACGTGTCTTCGTTGTGTAGATTGGAAAGCAAATAAAATCAATTTTGTTCGACCAGTGACCAGAGTTCAAAGTAATATTTCTATTCAGAATTAACCTGGAAAAACACAGTTTATATTAGAATAATACGTAACTTTAATTTGACGAATTCTTCCGACGGAAAACACATAAGAAGCAATTATCGGATACTTGAAACACGTTATCGACTATCTGAGTATAGCGTAAACTTTATGTTATAAAATTCTGGGAAGTAGAATTTATTCTTAATTAGCGGAAGTATTTACCAAGAAAAATATACAGAATATTTAATCTATCGAATAAAGTTGCGTGTTAGAAGCAAAGTGAATTTTAGTTGAAAATTATTAGCCAGCGTATTTCTTTTTAATTATAAATCGACGATGTTATTTAATCGTAGACATAGAATTTAAACGGATAATTAATTAGCAAAGGATTTGAGTTGAAAATTATTGTAAATAAAATAACCAATTATTGCCGAAAATAAACGTAGCCATCAATCAGCTGTTGGTAACCCGCCAAGTCTATATGCAAATAAAGCAGTTTCGCTGAAATAAATCTTTTGACTAATATTTTTAGCACAATCTTATATGAATTAGTTGAACAACTAATGCAAAAATTTACCAGTATAATGGAAGCACGTAATTTAATTACATTAACAATATTTTTAAAGTTTTCTTATTTTTGACTTGCTACGTACCTCGACGTCGCCTGACAGATAAAAACAAGAGTGACTTGGCTCAATCGGCAAGACGGGGGGGGGGGCATTACTAATATAAAAGTAAAGGATATACCTGAAATAAAAGCACACATTAATTTAGAACAAAAGAACCATGTAAGAGAAAAACGTCTAATTAGGCAACATGTTACATAAAAAAAGAATTCTTATAGTATAAAATAAAGGGTATGACATTACATTTGATTTTCCAATGCTCCACCCGAAGGTACTACATTGGCCAGGAAGCGAGTTTTTTTTTACCTGGAAAATTTTTGAATTTTGCCGAATCCTTGCTGTTCCAAGCAAGGTAGGGATCTTTAACGTGCGTGACAACACTCACACACGGGACCTCCATTTTACCCCTCATCCGAACGAGGGTGTATTTTTGCGAAAAATGCTCGCCTAACATTTTTCAAGCGGACCGTGTCGGGATTCGATCCCGGGACCTAGGGCGTAGTAGTCACACACATACCCCTACGCCACGGAGCCGCCTAAAGGGTATGACAGCAACATTATTTAGTACCTTCCTAAATTCCCCACTGCTAATTTAGATGGTAACGTCTTATGTCTATGACCCAAACTGACCCAGTGACCCAAACTGACCCAAATGATTCAGTAACAAATTGAATTACTGAAGTCATAAAAATTTTTTTCCCATACCTTCAGCTCAATTTATTAACTATTTTCACAAATGCATAAGCTTATTGGTTCCGTTAGTTGCTAGCATTCGTTTCATATTTCAAGCAAACGCTAAAATGTTTTGTAATCAATACATCGCCTTTTATATTATATGAAACGCATTTTTACATGTTTTCAAGAAACGTGCTGTGGCGCTGTGCCGCGAGAATGCAGTGTTATGAACGTATACAATTTTGTATGTTCAAATAATAGTATTCTTTCACATAAGAACTAAAATGATTTGTAGCAAAAACCTTAATATTATATACCCGGTTATTTTCAGTGTCCATTATTTTTGTAATTTGTATATCATTATCATTAAGCATGGATAAACATCACCTTAAGTGTAATTTAAACCTTATACATAAGTGCTGACTTTTATAAATCTCCGTGAGACCGAGTTTTCTTGATAAGACTAATTAACTAAAAGAATGATGAAGATCATATAAAACAATGTTCCTGTATCAACTCGATGTCAGAAAACGGAATTATTCAATTTATATTTTATTGCGTCTGTCATTGAAAAATATTTTGGTCATTTAGTATATTTAATTGTTAAACATTCTCACACTAATTAAAATTGTCTCGGACAGCAGCTACTCTTTCTGCCAGATAGTTCTGAGATTTATTTTGTAACTGTAATTCGTAGAACAGCACATATTTATTAAAAATTAATAATAAAATTTCCAAATTTCATAATCGGTTATTCGATAAAACTCGCCCACTAATTGAAGACATTACAGAGGGCCAATTTGAGACAGTAAGAAATTTTTTGCGACTGCATCAATTTGGGTCAATTTAGGTAACTGGGTCAATTTCAGTCACTGGTTCAATGTGGGTCAATTTGGGTCACTGGGTCAATTTGGGTCACTGGGTCAATGTGGGTCAATGTGGGTCACTGAATTAATATGGGTCACTGGGTTAATTTGGGTCATTGGGTCAATTTGGGTCATGGGTCACTGGGTGGTGGGTCACATCCTCATTTGGGTCACTGGGTCATGGGTCAAATTTTAGGTGACCCATTTCATCTATGGTACGTAGTGGTAGCGATTTGGTCATAAGAGCTTTGAGCAACATTTCGTTGAAATCAAAGGATTACCCCATTATCAACCTACTGTTGTTTTGCACGAGCCGCTCGATTTTGGAGAAAATGAAACCTGTAAGTCTCTGAATTGTTTCAATTTGTTGCATACTTCAAACTGTGTTTTTCAGTATCTAAATGTATACAACTAATTTTTATTAACCAAACTGTTACTTGTGTTCACGCCTGCACGAGAACGATTTGAAACAAGGGAAAGCGCCATTATTGCATTTTCAGGAACCGAGAAATATATATCTAGTTTGATTTGATATTCATATTTAATAAAATTATTCTTTTTTTTTAAGGTAGATTTGGTCAAATAAGTTAATTAATCTCTTTTGTTACGATGATATTTATGTGTTAATACAGGTGAATAAAGCAGCTTGTAACTTTTATTTGTAGAATTTTAAGTTGGCAATTTTAAGAAAAAGGAAAGTGTAAGCGAGGTTCTACCAATCTGAGTTGCAAAAGTTTCATAACAATTATTTTAATTTCATCTCGGAGATCACCCACCCTCTGGCGAAACAAACGAAAAAATATAGTTCAGGTGAGAGCTCAGCATTTTATTGGACTGAGTCCAGAAACCCCTTTCCAGGTAGGTTGCATGTGTTAAAATTGTACACCCCTAAAAGGATTCATGTTGCTTTCATTGAATCCGCCTCCTCGCCACTCTAGCTAGCTGGCTTAACTATTCCCGATACGTTCCACGGTAAAATAAATTCAAAGGTCATAAGCGTCAAATAGTACGAAATAAAATTGTAAGGTGACATCCGTACAAGATTTTGGTATTCCTGCATAAAGGAAATATATAATTTTTTGAATTCGGAATTTGACTGTAATCGCATCTCACGCGAGTTGAATTCTTTGAAAATAGTGTACCAAGAATATTTTTTTCGATACTAAAAGATATCGGTTATCAATTTGCAATTTTTTATTTCAAAACAATGCATTCTTACTTATACCAAATATATCCGGTTTAAAGACTTTTGTAACTCCATATTCTTATTTACTTTCTATTATCAGATACATATTTTTTTAATTTTGAGGAATAAAAACAATTATAAAATAATACAAAACTGCCACTGCTAAAATTACCTACTTTAGAGAAAGGAACTTAAAAGCTGTGCTCAATATTATTTTTCTAGAAAACAAAAATTCTATATGGTTGGCTCTTAACAATGTATCCTGTACCACCTGATAAACACGGCCGAAAATAAATAAAGATTGATTAAAATCAACACTATCAATTTTACAAATACGGATGTTTCTAAAATTTTTGTGCTGTTGAAAAGTAATATTTGCTTGATCTGAGAATAAGGATTTAAAAAATGTTTTTTTCAGAGTCACCTAGTTTGCGTTTTATTCAACTCGTCAAGTATAACATTCGTTTAGACATTAATCTATAAAATAACGTGGTGCCTTCCGGTATAGCGTAATTACATTAGAGCGTAGACGATGAGTCGAGTACACAAAGAATGACTGACGGCTCCCCGCTACGTTTCACCTTTTGGGATTTGTTAATTGATAGGTACAAGACTGCATTTATTATTACAATAGGGTATATTTGAGAAGTGTGAAGACTGCAGATAGTAATAATTTCTGGAATGTTCGTGAAATTAATAATACTATCTGAATAGGCATAAATTAACGTTAGGGGGTTCTGCTTTGATTGTAGGGCTGACTGCTAATGTAAAGTTTTGGAATGTAGTTTAGAGCTGTAAAATATGTAACATAAATTACTTTACTGTTGATGCAAATTTCATATAAATTCACCATAGTAATTAGTGCTTCGTACATAAATTAATTGTAGTGTTTTCAGATTAAGTTAATTAAGAAGTTTAACATCGTAGTGTTAAGAAGATTATACCTGTACTGTTAGCTAAAGCTCTGAAAGTAAATTATTGTGTGAACTTTTATAGTTATACGAGTTGCTGAAAACGCTTGTGTAAACAGTTTGGAAATAAAGAACTGCTGTTATTGCAAATAGCCTTTTTGTTACCAAGGTTTTACGCTTTGCTGCAGCTCTTCATATTCTTTGAACGGTCATGTAAAAACACTTAGAAGTTTTGACACGCCTATTTCTATAATGCTTTAAATTTAGTATCGGTATGACGTAATTTTGTTCGAGCCTCAAAAATAAATGACATGTGCTGAGCAATTGCAGCTAACATATTTTATGAAACACATGTCATCTTTGACAGATCTGTAGGAGAGTCAAAACGTAAAAGCTATAAATTTTATTTCTGAATGCAACAGATTACTAATCACTATTGCTAGAACCTTAGATTGCCGAATTTAAGTACCTCAAACTGAATTTTTTGACAATACATGAAAATTAAGTTACTCTAAGAAATTCTTTTAAGGTTTGTTATTATAAGAAAGATTTTGAGAAACTCTATATTTATGAAAGTATAGCAGATGATCACGCGTTATGTGTTTTAAAGTTTAATGTGATCAGACCTCCTTTAATTTTGGATAAATTCTGAATTTTTATATTTAGTTGGAGAACCACAAATTACAGCCTTATTTTTGATTAATTAATGATTGTTCTTTACAGCTTTAAACTAAGAATGAATAATCGGGTCTATTCCGTTACTTTGAGCTTAAGGTTGATGAAACCTACGGGTTTCTGCCTTTTTACCGGATTTTTAGGTTTAGTAGTATAAACGCCATGGGGCCCTTAAACTTTGTCTTTAGCTATACCAAAACAAAATCGGTCCCTAACCAATTCGCATGCAAGAATACTGGACTAACCTCCAGAGTTAGCCGTATTGACATACAGGGAGTTTTCCTTCTATTATTAGTCGATTGCCACCTATCCTTACACTAGATTATTTTTATATCCAGAAAACCCCGGTTTACTTCAGGGATGTTAATTGTTAGAGTATCTATCACTTCTGGTAAGAGCTTACCTAATCTTGTTCCATCTTCCCCTGATACACTTTTTGTCACCCTGGTGGTGCAGTATACATTACACCTGACCGAACAACGTGTGGGGCCGTATACGCTTCTCTTACGCTTTACTTACCTTACAGTAACGCTCGCAATGTAGGGCGTCTATACCTTATAACCAAAAAATTTGCCGTTGTATGTTACATTAATCTAAGAAATTTCATCAACAAAAAAGCTATTTTATCTTTGATGATACAAGGTTTTTGACCTTTCTTTTAAATCACTTGAACCCTAGCATAAAATAACAGGCCGAAAATCTCATAAATAACACTAGGAGGTAAGCGCAATGTGAGTGATCGTGTATAGACAGTGAACTTCAAGTGTTGACAGATTTAATTGTAATTCAAATGAAAATTAGTCAAACATAAGCACCAATATTGCCAGTGAAAGTTATTATCCTAGTGGAAGATTGAGATGGGAATATTGAGTACCATGTAACCTTCTGTTTAAAAATTCAAGTAAGTATGGAAATTTAATAAGCAACATATTTTTAATTTGTTAATGCATAATTAGTTCTAAAATATATCAATCCGAATAATGCTAATTCGCCAGTACCTAAAGTAAACACTACAATAGCAGAGATTTATTGCAACTTTTGTACTTACGGACCACCTGTATTTCAGGTAACGGCTGCTTTTATTTAAGACACTTTAATTTTGGCATAATACGAAATTCCTAGCCTACAAACTTACATTTAATGGTTTGCTTTTTCTACATTTAGTAATTGTGCCTTTTTGTGATATTGTTTCCGTAATTAGAGATATAATGTCCAAGTTTATAATACCCGAAAAAGATAAAAACGGCACACTTTAATTCGAGGATGATGTTGTACTTCTCCGAGAAGTTAGCTGTCGAAATCCTTTTGAAAACGGATATACTGCTTGGGAAGAAGTTAAAAATAGTGTCATACAGCTAACTCGAATAGAGTATTTCATGAAAACAATTCGACAATGCATACAAATATTATTCGATCAATGGCAAATGAAAGACTCGAAACTCGAATGATAAGAAAAGGTACATCTCTGTGTGAAAACAAATTTTGTTGTTTCCTAATACACTTAAACGTGTTTAGGTCGGGTACTGAAGAACCTTATTATGAAAAGGATGTTCTGCTTCAAGAATTGTACGATCTACTGAGAGAACTTGTAACAATTTTATTTTCGCATTAAAAATCTCTTCATTAAAGGTACAACGAATGTTAAAACACCTTTATTAACTAAAGTAATAATACGTGTAACAATCAAATTTTTGCATTAATACAGTATCTAGAGTCGTTAGTCTAATTGTTTCGGAGGTCGGTGTATTCCACAGCCACAGGCACGCGCGTGAGAGGATTGACAACCCCCCTCGGGACCCTCCCACCATGCAAGAACGCGGCAGGGGCACTCGTCGATAGGTAAAAGCAGCGACAGCATGCATTCGAAGAGAATGGCGAGTGACATCCGGGTCGCATTAATTGTGTGACACACTTCCTGAGTAACGGTTGGTATTGTATATTCGTTATCATAGTATCTAATTTAAAAATTTGTTTAGCGTAACTACGACTTACAAACTACGACTTACAAACTACGCAACGAAAATTATATTTATAACTAAGATTAGACCATGGAAGATGACGCTACAAAATTTATGCAACTTTGAATCAATGTAAGAAACCCACTTCGCTTCAACACCTGTATTTAAAGCATGGAAAGCAGGAATAATTAGCTGCAGACTCCGCACGGCGATGCAGTTCCCAATCTGGCCAAGGACAGCAGCCCGGGGTTTGGTTCGTAATAGCTTTAAGATTTCCTCAGTGCTTCCTTCTAAAAGCACGTTATTTCGTTTTGTTTTATAGAAGCACAAATTTGTTATTCAGTTTATCTGTAGCTAAGCTGGTTTTCTCCAGTATCAAATTTAAATTTCACTTAGTTTCGTAGATATGTGACTACACGTGGCTTCAGCATAAATTAACAGCTGCGGCTACGTCATTTGTTTGTTTGAAATAAGCCGTCAACAATTGCACAATTGCAAGCAGATGTTTAGTATTACATTACTACCACCTTTGATAAAATTAGAGAATATCTTTGTGAATATTTTGACTTCAAATCGATTTTAATACTGTTAACTTAAAAGAAAGTTTTGTATATTAATTTGTAAATGACCTACACAGATCTGATTGGGTTAGAAAACCTTAGTATAACCAGTCACACTGGGTTGTAATATATTTGAGTAAGAATCAAGTTGATAAACTTTACATTAATTTTTCAAGTAATTCAATTATTCATTTTATTTTATTGCATTAAATTTTATTTACAGAAACAGAAAAATTCTTTCTAGTAAATTTATAATCCACGCTTAAAGTCTTTTATTCTAATCTAGTTTGATCAGACCTGATAAACAAAAACAATAAGAGTTAAATTTTTATGGTACCCTTATGTAGGAAACATTCTTTTGCATTTTTAGATATATTTGAGGAACACAAATAGTGTTCCCATTTTTATGTGACTTAATTATTATTTTTCCTTACAGGAACAGCGTCTTATTCTGTTAAGACAGGTTTTTGTCAGCGAAGGCGATCTTTTTCTTTGGGTCTCCACGTCCGCCCTTAGAAATTAGCCATGCCATTTACATGAATCAATCTGGACTTGGTGGCGCCTGTTTGTTTTAGTTTGAGTGTGACCCCCACAGATTTCGACTTACCCCCATTGCTCATAGCTCTACCCAAGGAATAGACCCCTAGTTACGTCGGAAGACTTTGTTTTGCAGACACCTAACTTGGAGCATGGTGATTATAAAGTAGTGTCGGCCAGAAGTTTAGAAAAACGTTTCACTAGCGCCCATGCGTGAGGCTAGCGGAGCCAATTAGAGAGAAAAAAATCGTTACAAACTAAAAACGAAAAAACAAAAGAAGGAAGTAAAAGTTCAAAATGCTAGAGCTACAACTGAATTTGTGAAAGAAACCAGATTGTGTTGCGTGATATTTTATGTAAGCCAATGAGAATTTCGTTTATTTCCAAAATCAGCATAATTATTCTACAGGTTCCACATATAATAATTGAGGATTCGGGTAAACTTACACCTGAAATTTTTCAATCGTTAAACAAAAAACTGTTTAGGTTTAATTTTAATTGCGGAGATGAAAATTTAAATCGAGAACCATCACAGAAACAGTGAGAAATTAATTTTGTTACAACGGAAAACACACGTACGCCTCTATAGTTTTAGTTGCCGGCGATAACAAAGTAGATTTTCGTAGAACTATACTAGGTATTTTTATTTATTGCTTAATTTGTATAATGCTTCAGTTAAACGATTGCATTAGAATTATACTCATATGCCTTTTAAATACTGGCATTACGCATTTGTACACATATATTTTTAGTAGTAAGTTGTCACCTTTCGAAAATTCCTTTTAGCATGTATTAATCAGGTAGATTTTTCATACTTTTAAAACATTAAAATCAGCAATCACTGTTTCTGTATTTTAAATAAATTTTGTCTGTTTTGCATAGGATTTTTGTATGCCAAATAATATGCACATTGTTGTAGGTCCAATAAGAACTAGAGCTAAAAGGACCACTTATTTGAGACAAGCTGGCTTACATGAAGATTACATGAAGCAAAAGAATAATAGAGAAATGGAATTAACTGAAGTTGGAAGAAAGAAAAGTAGAAGTGAATAAAATGTATATTGCTCTAGTAGAAAAAAGTTTGTCTTAGAATAAGAACATTATAAAAAGATATTTGATAGGCAACAGAAAATAATTGATAAATTACTTGATGTAGTTAAACAATATAATACCCAATAGTATGTACATAATATATTTATGTTAGTAAAACACGTTTTACATGAAACTGTATCCCTGTTAAGTAATTCAATAATGGCTACTGGTCTTACATACCATAAAGATACCAATACAAAGTGATCTGATCACTAATAACCGTTAAGATGCTAATGGAGGACCTATATCGCATCACCACAGCAGACACCGAGAAACCAACTTTCTCGGGCACACCACTAAAGAACCCGTCCGAGTTCCTCCAGAAAATGAAAAGAATCGAGGCCGGCCTACCTAGCATGACAGCGCAGCTACGGGGATCTGCAGCTACATGGTGGGCCACTTACAAAGCGTTTCAACCTGATTACCACCAGTTTAGGAAGCTGTTCCTAGACGAGTACGACAGCCCAGCCATCAAGGCCAAACTAACCGCCGAATATTTTGGCACAAAACAAACAACACTCAGGCAGTCGCGGCGTTCTTGAGCACCAAGGCACTCCAAGTCCGTCGCTTAAAAATAGATATTGCTAAGAACTGGAGCTAATCACCGACCTGCTGCCTCTAGCACTGAGAAATGCCACATTCCCACTAGGATACTAGAAATGGTGACCCGCCTAACCAGAATCGAAGCGAATATCAAAGAGATGACACGCACAGCAGTCAGCAATCCTAGACCGCTGAACGACCGGGGACCGAGGATCCACTTCCACAATCCCATTTCTGTCCCCAGCCATACTGGCAGCAAGATTGCCCCGCCAGGAGGTCGTGAAACGGACCAACGGCCAAACCACTCTACCACACCGTTCGGCCGCAACAGACATAATAAATGCAAGCTATGCTAAGGTCTACCTACCTATCTGCCGAGGTTCAAGCTCGTCTCACAGACCTGCTACAGATTACATGACGCTACCAGTGGACCAACGAAGCCGAAACCGCAGATCAGAACATACAAACTGCCATTCAACAAGACTTGCCACTCCACCGGCCCGATTTTAACAAGCAGTTTTTCCTGCAGACCGAAGCTAGCAGCCTTAGTGCCGCCGTTCTATATCAAGACGTCGATGGCTACAAGCAAATCATTGCCTACGCGAGCGCTAAACTCAAAGAAACCGAGACCAAGCAACATATCAATATGCAGGATTGCCTAGCCGTCATATGAACCATTAAGTAATACCGCCCCTACCTGGAAGATTAACGCTTTATTCTCCCCACCAACAGCTGAGTACTACTATGGTTCGAACGCACCAAGGATGCGAAATCCAAGTTTACCCGATGGGCTCTATTGCAACAAGAATTTAACTTCGACATTGAGCACTATCCGGGAACAAGTAACGAGCTGCCTGATCACCTTTCCCACCATCCAAACAATAACAAGATTCCCGAAGACTTCACCGACGAGAACCGTATGCTATCGCCCGAACACACAAGTGGAATACATGTAGCTAGTATACAATTCGCCAACCAAGTAAAAGCCGCCCAGAGATACAACGCTGCTATTGGCCGATTGATCAATACGTGGGAAACATTACACGCCAACGGACCCCAAACACCATGAGAAGAATAAATTCTACGCGACTACATCGTAGAAGACGGATACATATACCGAAGAGGGACCGTCCGAAACAGCCTATTAGCACCGTATTCCACGATATCACACTTGCCGGACACCACGATACTTCTGGCTCATAATAGGCGACGAAGTTATGACTTACGTGCGACAATGCTGGGTCTGCTCCGCTACAAAAAGAGGGGTCTTGCAACATCAAGTTCCCCTACGGCCACACAAACCCGCCAATCTATGGGAAGTAATCTGAATCGACGCTCTGAGCCCCTTATGTACCAACCAGGCAAAGCCGCAGAGCGATCGTAGTCGCAACAGATCTTTTCAGTCGATGGGTGGAAGCTTTCTCAGTAATCGAAGCCACTGCTGCCACGATCAACGGATGCCTAGAGAAGGAAATGTTCCACCGATTTGGTTACCCAAAAGCCGTACTGTCCGACAACGGCAGTCAGTTCCATTCAAACCGATTTGACAGGTCATTACGCCGCTGGAACACTTAACACTGAACCACACCGATATGGCACCCCCGAGCCAATCCCGTTGAGAGACGGAATCTAGAACTAAAAAAGATGTTAAGAGTATTCACTACAGGTAATTCACCCGAGTTATGGGACACCGCCATTTCCGACATCCTGTTTTCCTTAAGGACACGTAAAAACCCCGCCACGGGGACCACGCCGAGCCAAGCTGTCTTGGATTACAAACTGTCAAGATCCGAAGGCTGGGGCGGAGCTCAAGCAAATAATCAAAGAGAAGCTCGGCGGCAACGCATTCGCAGAATGCACGCTAAAGAGCTTGTTACGTTTTTTTTTCGTGGCAGCCACGTTGGGCGCCAAATTTAGGTTACGTAACACAAAAGAAAGTCAAAGCAATGACCCGGCTCAATCGGAAAGTAGGGGGGGGTTATAGAAAGCAGACTGACCTATGATGTATGCGGCGGTAAGGAGTTAGTAACGGTACCTGCAAAAAAAGAAATTAGAATAGTAAACCTGCAATAAAAAAGATTAGTCCTGCAAACCTGAAATAAAGAAAAAGCAATACAAAAATGTTTAGTACTATGTAGAATGGAAAAAAAGAAACTGTTTAGATAATCTATATAATATAACAACTGTAAAAGCAATACAAAAAAATGTTTAGTACAAAGTGCGGTAATATTGGGGAGTAGCAGAAACGTTTCCTCACACACCAATTCAACATAAATCAGACTAAATGTTAAAAAAAATAAATAGGTAAGACACAATTAATACGAGTAGTCCAGTAGTATTGAGTTTTCTCTTTTTTTTCTTTTATTTAAAGTAGCATGCAAGTCTATGGTAAAAGGTCTCAGAACGCCAAAGGTATGGCAAAGCAACGGAGAGGTATTTAAAGTAAAAACAAGTAGGAAATAGTTCAACTTACAAAAAGTCCTTCCGCAACGCTTCCTTGCAACTGAAGCGTGGGATTCAACGATGTCCTGCACTAACGAAGCACTACACCCTTGACTGTGAGGGTGTTGATGGAATTTCTTACACTTTACACGAATCACTGGTGTTAGCAACAGACATTATCACGCGTCGGAACTATGTAGTTGATAAATTTCTTGGTAATTCTATTTCCTAGGACAATAATTTCGAAATATTCTGTAGCACTAGTTTAATTTCAACTGGGACCAGATGTATATTATTTTCGTAAACATCCCAATAAGCAGTGAGAAACTTCAAACAATACCTTTGTAAGCCGGTAATCTGTTATATTTCGCAAACACGAAACTTGCACAAGCAAAGATCTATTTTAGATTTTTTGTTGTTAGAAAATTCAGAAACTCAGTATCCACAGTATTTGGGATAATCCAAAGTATGAACTCAACCGAAAAACAAATAGTAAGTCACGCGTATCACTAAGTAAAACCGTCAGTCAATGACCTTAAGACACACGTGCGTCGACCAAACACGTTCGCCTATAAAGCATACTTCTTCACAAGGCATTAGAACTACACTACTCTACAGTTAATAAAACGACTCTTATTTCACAAGAAAAACAACTTAAATTGCAATTAGTAAAGCAACAAGGAAACATTATTTTTAACGTAATATCTCGGAACCAAACACGAAACTACAACTCCAAACACCATTACAACCGCTTATCCGTAGATATGAAATCGTTGTTCTTTCAAACCGCGTGTCGACTATCTATCTCGACTCGTATATTTACATAAGGAACCACATTTTTATCAGCGGTTAGACAAGAAAACGATGCACTCCACTCAAGGATGTTAATAAATATAAAATGTAGAGGTAGTAGTTACAGGAATGTATTTACAAATTTGGTAAAGCGTAAAATGTTACACTTAATAAAAATGCACGTTACAAGCTAAGATTTAAAACGGAATATATCGACGAAGAAGCAGAACCAATTCAACTAACAATCGGCGATCACGTAATAGCCAGAGCACACTTGATCACTAGATCCAGGTTCGAAGCGAAATTGACAGACCCGTACACCGTCCTCAGACAAGCCGGCCCCACAAACTATTGGGTACAGATTGAAGGAGGACTAGAAACCAAAATTCATATGGACGACCTACGACTAGCCCCAGAGCGACCACCGCCAGCTGCCAACAGCATATACCACTCAATCCTTCACGACTATACCCTTCGAGGGAGGGAGGGATGTCACCGACCTTGTTTCGTGACGATGTACATGTTTATAAGAGGGGCGCGCAGTAACAACACCTGCATAAATACCTTAACAAGACTCACCCCTTTTGCCATGACTACAACCCCAATACAAAATCGAGCACTCTGATTGGCTGTAGGTCGTCCTACAATCCTCAAGAACAAGTATAAAACAAGCTACATTTCGACCAGACCATCACTGCACTCAGTCATCTAGCCCTTCTCCTATCCTAGTGCAGAAACAATCGAGACCTTAGCGCTTCTGCTAGCCTGAGGAACCACCGGAAGATTCTGGCGCTTTTACGAACTCGGGACATCATCGAAGAAGACCTCGCCTCTTCTCTGAGCCCGAGGTAGCACGACGACGCCGAAGTTTTGGCGTTTTCCCTAGCCCAAAGCCGTCTGACACCGACACCGTCATAGCGCTGCATGGACGGTGCCACGACAGAAAAGAACACACGACGACTCCGAGACCTGCGGCGATGCAAGGAGGAAACGAGCAACGTAAACAGCGATTACGAGACCGACACCTACTCTGCCAGTTCCTACAGCAACCGCCTTTCCCACCACGACCAGTGTCACCGCTACCGCCATCACCGTAGAGTTGCAAGCCAATCTCTTTGGACATCGACAGAATCCCGTACAACGGCGTAGAACCAACGCTTGTCCACCCGGACGACCCCAGGAGGTTCGCTGCGAGGAAGGCGTACCGAGACGCCGCGAACTGACGCAGAACGAACAACAGCTTGTAGACCTTTCTATATATTTCACCATTGTATATATGTTATTTCTTAGATTGTAATTGCAGTATAAATGTTCTAATGTATCCGAAACTGACGAATAAAAATCAAACTTAATTGCTTTACTAAAAAAATTGTTGCATAATATTTTAGTCGCGGAAACCCCAGCCGGATATCAGTTCCCATACAAACATGTGTGACAGTTTGACAGAAGGTCCGCACATTTATACAAAGTTTCTGAATCACTCAGGAGTAGTTTTTAATTTTTCCTAAAATCCACAAATGCAACTTATTGGAAACCCCACTCAACTGCCACACGGAGTAGTTTTGATGGGGTAGTTAATTTGCGGGTTGACCAAGATATGATAATAATAACAGATGTCTAACACCAATTGTCTAATCTCTATATAACACAATTTTCGCCATTAGGAAACATGGTATTTTGTTCCAATTCTTCATAGAAAATTGTCTCCTGAAAAATTCCAGCATCTTGTTTCGTACCAGGAAAAGCTTCATTTACAGTGATAATTAATCCATCTGGAGTTAAAACTGACTGATATTTAAAACAGTGTATTTTCTTATGGTCAGAGTAATACTCTTCTTGATTAATAGACGGTCTGCTTATAGGGCGGATTGTGTCGTCAATGAACCCTCCAACAGTTATGTTTAGCCATCGATAGCAATTTAAATTGTTTAAAAGATGCTCATGCTTGTCAACAATAAAACTAGCAGTATTGAGAATAATTTGGACAATTGATCGTGATAAATAGTTGAATATTTTACCAAGTCTACTAACCGGTTACGATAGCTGAGCTTTCTCAACAACATGCATAATGATGTTGTTTCTGTAAGTTTATACACAAATCTAATAATTTATGTACCATCTTTTTTTATGGCGTCAGTAACAATGCGCTGTGGTATTTGTAAAACATTCTGCAGTCGTGGTATATCTGCTTTGTGAAAACGAAAATTAGTTGTAGCTTCGGCATCAGTCATGGTATCCAAATTAAATTCCAGTGGTTCAATAATATCATTTTCCTCATTATCGTCAATACCAGTCATGTTATGAAAAAGCAAGAGGTCGATTTCATGGTGGTTAGCACCCCCTAGGATTGCTATCTCTTATTGTTCTTCAATATTTGTATTACAGATATGTGGTTACTTTATGTAAAAACGGTAATAATTTCCAATTTTGCACTGAAAATTCTTGGTTCATAAACACGATTAATTCTTTATTTTGAAAACATAACCCAGATACAATATATGTCAAAATAAAAATTGACGGGATAAACACTTGCAATAACTCTCCTCCAAATTGGATGCAAAATTTTAATACATGATACCTTATTTAAAAAGTCTTTTAATAAAGTCGGTTTGTATTAGGTGTGCAATAACAATCTAATAAGTGTAAGAACATTTTAGCTTAATTTCAAGGTTTTTATAGTTTTTAAAACTGTTAGTTCCTTGTATCATAAATAGATGCCATATAAAACAATTTGTAGTAGTAAGCACGTTTTCTAAAAATTGTGAACACCTTTATACTTTGACAAATAGCATTATCGCAATTTAAACACAGTCTAATGTTTTCATACGTTATCTGTTTATTTAGCTTATAAGTAGGTGCATGTGGATGAATATCAGTACCCTCCTTTGATATTACGCAAAGCTTATTAATATTGAGGAATTTTTTTGCAACAATTTTAATATTTGATTTTCTTAAAAATTAATCAGCATCAGTTTTTTAAGTAATGCTGCCGTACCTGATCAATATCGATTGGATTTACTACTTATGAAATCCGTGGTTTGTTGCTTATAGGTATATAATATATTGGAAATGTGTTTTTTGCTACGTGCACGTTAATATTTATATCAAGAATGTGACGAGGTGTGTATTCGTGCAAATATATTACAATATACAGAGCGCTTTCGATTTTCAATAAATCATCTTCAGTGTGTATATAGCTACAAATTATTAATTAAATATAAAATAAATTTTTAAAAATATTAGTGAAATAGGGCATAATATTAGAAAACAATAGAAGAAACACGATATTTATTATAAGCAACTACAAGCATTGGATGGGCAACATTCTCGAATAATGGTAATTGCGTGAAAGCATTTACTGGAAAACTATTATTTCGGCAAATGTCTAACTGTTTGGGGATCTTGGCAGCCACAGGTTGCTTAACCCCCTTCAATAAATCTCAGTGAAATAGGGCATAATATTAGAAAACAATAGAAGAAACATGATATTTATTATAAGCAACTACAAGCATTGGATGGGCAATATTCTCGAATAATGGTAATTGCGTGAAAGCATTTACTGGAAAACTATTATTTCGGCAAATGTCTAAGTGTTGGGGGATCTTGGCAGCCACAGGTTGCTTAACCCCCTTCAATAAATCTCAGTGAAATAGGGCATAATATTAGAAAACAATATAAGGGAAACCGAGCTGTATTGCTGCGTGAGAATTTCAGGGAACTATGTAGGTTAGTTTAGAAGATAAATAAGTGCAGATACATGTCCAACCAGTTTTGAGACGGGAAACCCAATGACGAAAAAATAAGCGCAGATAAATCTATTAGTATAAACAACTAGTTGTTTGTTGTGAAATATCCGCAACTAATGTTGACTGTGCGAAAAGATATATCGAAAAAAATATTAAATCAGTAAATGTTCAAGTGCGGGGGGAACTTGGCAGCCACAGACTGCTTACCCCTTTCGCAACCACTGAATGTCGGAGAAATAGGGTATATAATTGTAAAACAATAAAAGGTGACCGAACTGCATCTAACAAGAAAGAACGGCGCCTATGATGAAAGACAACAAACATAGAACAAAAAGTTGTGGAAAGCGTATGTGTGGAACACAGCACAGACAGTATGCCTACGAAATACGAGCAGTCTGAAAAGCAGACAGAAGAACAGTAGCAGCCTTTGAAATGCCGTGCTTCAGATGTATGAGGATGGACAGACAAAGGTAATAACAAATAGGTTATAGAAACACTAAGGGAACAAGAATATCTTTGGAAAAAAATATGAGAAATAGAAGGGCAGAATACGTTCTAAGGCATTTTTAGGGAATAGTATGGAATATATGACAAACAGAGATAGGAAAAAAGAGGTGGATGTAGACCTTGATCAGATAGTGATGGATACAGACTGTGCAAATTTCGGGGAAATCTGTAGGTTAGTTCAGAATAGGAAACAATGATGGTACGCGTCTAACCAGTTTCAGGACTGAAGACCCAATGATGATGATGGAAAAAATTACCTTATGTATGTTTAATTGCCAAATTAAGCGTAATCGCTATAGTTGACTATAATAATTTATCGCTGTACTTAATCACGTTTTATTAAACATAAAATCACACTGAAATGTAAAGCAGATAATACAAATTATTATAAATAATAATCAAGCAAAGTAACTTAAAATGTTGATACAAAATGAGATGTTCTCACGTTAAACGCTGTTACCCGACTGTTTGTATTGAGGGGTGGATGGCGCATGAACAATCCCTTATGCTTCCTTGAAGTGATCATCCTGCTACATCGTGATGTACAAGTGTTTGCCAGGTGACAAACCAAATCCAATTCAAGGGCACTGGATTCTCACGTAGTTTATCAATAATTGTCCAATGTAATTAACAAGTAGTAAAATATTTTTGACAATGTCGAAGGCAGGAATATCAAAGATTTCCTGTGTGTATTATAAATATGAGATGTCAAATTAGTTTGAATAAAGGGTTATAATCTTTTGAGTTTTGGTTTTGGGTGTTGCATAGTTTTATACTGTTTAATCTATTGTTATTTATTTCCATTTCTTCTAATAGGTCTAGTCTTGTAACGATATTTAAGATGATATGGTGTAAAATTTTAGCGTCTTTGTTTTTATTGAATTTGTGGTTTTGTTCGAGTAAGTGGTGGCCAAATGCTGATTGGGTAGGTCTGCTAACGTGCCTTTGTAAGGTTGTTTGAGGTGATATGGTGTAAAATTTTAGCGTCTTTGTTTTTATTGAATTTGTGGTTTTGTTCCAGTAAGTGGTGTCCCTATGTTGATTGGGTAGATCTGCTAAAGTGCCCTTTAATTCTAGTGTCCAGGTTTCTAGTTGTTCTGCCTATGTATGACGTATTACATTCAGAGCAGCATGATTTGTAGATACCGTTTTTTAATAAGTCTGGTATAGTGTCTTTGGTGTTGTTTAAATAGTGGTTGAGGTTTGTCTCTGAGCGGTTGGTTAAGTTTTAGGTCGGCGATAAATTTTTTAAAGGATTTTTGTATTTTGTGTGGGGATGGCCACGGGCCCGGGCTTTGGCCCGGCCGGCCCGGCTTAATATTCGGGCCGGGCGGGCAAACTTTTTTTCGGGCCCAAGCCGGGCCAAGCACGTGTCGGGCCCGGGCCGGGCCGGGTCAGACTGCTCAAGCTTTTCGGGTTTTTCGGGCTATTCGGGCCGGCCCGAAGTTTATATAACAAAATATACAATTTTTCAAATAACTGATTAAACTTTTATGCTCGTTCATGTCGAGATATAAAAAAAATGGGGGTTCAATTAAAAAATTACATAATTTTTCAATTCTGAATTTTTCACCTCCTAAAATTGTAAAAACTATTTTATTGTTTTTATTGAAAAACATTTCTTAAGGTGTAATGGAAACAATCTACAATCCGTTTTGATTAAATGTTTATCAACAAGATTTTTTAGATCAATAATTCCTGGATGCACAACAATTGAAGATACATGCACTTAAATCAAAATAACCATCTGTTAAAGCACCATTTATATATGCCATAAAATACAGGATGTGCTATTCAAAATAATTAATATGACAGATATTTGCAAGACTTCAAAACTATTTTAGCTATAGTTTCGCCTTGTTCGGTAACTCCTACACAAAGTTTCAATTTGCCAGTAAAATTGTAGTTTTTAAAATACTTTTAATGGATGTGGGATATCCTGTATACGTCTTTTTTATATTAAAGAGCTAGATTCTTTCTAAGTATATGTTATTATTTTACTCAATACGTAGCAGATTTTCTATATACGGCGAAAGCAGCCTTTCCATACTTTTGAAGAACCCTGCTTATATTAATATTGAACATTTTTATAGATAAGAATGTCGGCATTTTTTTCACAATAATTAAGATTTCCAGTAAAGCATGCGATAAAAAAATATTCATAGACAACAAAGTAATGTCTACCTGATACGAGAGACTTGAATAATCAGTTCTCTGAACGGATGCTAGCACATTCTCGAATTGTAGACCTATACACAAACAATCTGTAAAATGGAAATTGGCAACGTTATTTGTTTAGAATATGAGGAAACAATATTCAGTCAAATTTTGAATGCTTTCCTTGAAATATGTTACTATATACTAGTAGTAGTACATGAATTCTAAAATGCATTTTGTTACTTAAGGTTAAAGTTTGACGCAAACCACTTTCTATTTGGGATTGCCTGTGCAAGTGTGCATCATCTCCAAATACCTTTGAGATTCTTCGAGGTTAAAATGATACTATAAACTATGATTTATTAAGGTTGATATATTCAACTTTTGTAGAAAAACATAATAATAGTAAAGAGTATTTTTATACAACTGAAAATACATATATTAACAAATGATACGTTCCATTTGGATGTTGAAAAATCTATACATCTCTTAAGGTTTTAGTTATATTCCGGCCCGAATCGGCCCGGCCCGGCCAGAAGCCCGGCCGGAAATTCAAGCCGGGCCTCAAGCCGGGCCGATGCGTTTTGGTTCGGGCCGGGCCACCGGGCCGGGCCACCGGGCCGGGCCGGAGCAAATTATTTCGGGCCGGGCCGGGCCGCATCTAAAAGCCCGGCCCGGCCCGGCCCGAATCCATCCCTAATTTTGTGTTAAGGTTGTTGTTTATGAATGGTATGCAGATGAATTTCTTGTTGGTTTCTTCATTAATATTAGAGTAGGCTTCTTTTTTAAGTTTTTTAATGTAGTTTTTTTAATAATAAAATGAATGATTTTGGGGTTATATCTGTTTTTTAGGACTATAGATTCGAGAAGTTTTGTTCTTCAAAGTAGTTTCTATTGTCCATTAGTATGTTAATTAATCTGTTGACATAGCTACTAGCTGCCATTTTATGTTGGATATGGTGGCATGATGATTTGTGTAGTGTATGGTCTGTTTGTGAAGGTTTTCTGTATATGTTGAAATTGAAGTTGTTGTGAGTTTTAATAATTTTTAGGTCTAGGTAATTGATACAATTGTTTTGTTCGTGTTCTATTGTGAATTGGATTTTAGGGTTTATATTGCTTAGTTCTGTTAAAAGTGTGTCTGCAGTGTTCTGGTTACCGTCGAGGAAGATTAGACAGTCGTCTACGTACCTACTCCAATTATAAATATTTTTGTGGTTTTGGTATTATCGCTTTCGTTTCTAGGTTGTCAATGTAGATGTCAGCAAGCAAAGAGGATAGATTGCTACCCATTGCTAATTCCCTAGGTTGTGAATAGTAATTTTCATTGATTAGAAAGAAGTCTTGTGATAGGAAAATTGAAAGTAATGTAATGTAATTGTTCGTACTGGTGTCATTTATGTTGTTTTGTTTTAGGATTTCTATAACTAAGGGGATTGTTTCATGACGGTCAATGTTGCTGTATAAGCTAATAATGTTTAAAGAGAACATATGGCTATTTGTTGGGATTTTTTATTCTTCTAGTTTCTGTATGAGTTGGTTTGAATTTTTAATAATGTATTGAGGAGTGTAATTTGTTAATGTGTTGAATAGCTTTAGGAGGAGTATTGATAGAATTGATGTGGGTGAGTTAATGAATGATACTACTGGTCTTATTGGGATGTAATTTTTGTGGATTTTTGGTAATCCGTATAATCTTGGTATTTGTGGATTGCTTGGGATTAATGTTTTTGGTGCGTTGTGTTTTGTGCGGAATGACTTTTAATAATTTTATTATGGTTTTGAGTTTGTTATAGAATCTGGTGAAGGGATTTTTGTTTAATTTTTTGAAAGAATTATCTGCTAAGAAGGTTTCGAGTGTTCATTATAAGTATAAGTTTTCTTTATTATTAAAGATTAACTAAGAAGCTTATTAACATTCACTAACAACATCTCTAATGACCTCAAATTACAAAATCATAAATATCTTTGTTTGCAGAACTGTCATATGTTTATAGCCAGCATGGTGCCACATATTACTGTTTCTAAATATTTGATGACGTTTGCATATTATAATACTGATATCTCGGAAATATAGATTTTAAAGAAGTGAAACAAGAATACATTATTTACATAAAAAACATTGCCAAATTCAAAAATTCAACCAAAATTGAAATTTAAGCAGCACCGTGCGAAATAGGGGAAGTTAAGGGGTCTCATACTGCTGCTGGCAAAAGAGCATAAAGTGATTTGTTTGCATATGTGTATTTTATATCAGCAAAACTGTCTGCTAGATTTAGTAAAAAAATTCGGTCTACCTTCAAAGTTATGGGAAATAATAATTTTTTAATTTTTAACTTTAACACCCTATAGAACAAAAATGGAGGGTCGCAGGGTATATGTTTATTAGGCAAACTCTACTTATATTTATAGTTCTATCGGCCGTGTCATTTAACCAGGTTTTTTTAACACACTGTATTAAAGAAACGCCGTTATTCTCTGAACGTTTTAGAAGAAACCTGATCAGGAAGTATTATACACGTAGAATCTTGTCTAAGCCTGTTGACGTTGGGGCCTTCATTTCATTAGAAACTTGCTGCCGATCACTTTGATGGAGCGCTATAAATAATCCACATAATGAATCCGTACTTCACAACAAATATGAAAAGAAAACGCATTACGATACTTGAAAAGAAAATTTGGCATTTCAAGACGATGATTCTTTTGACACATAAAGACAACATTAAATTGCACTAAAATTTGATTAGAATGAGGCAAAACTTCTAGAGAGTATAGAGGCGGCAAAATACGTTTTCTATAGAAAGCTGTTGCTTTTTGTAATTTTAAAAAAGACATTTGTGTTTGCTTTAAATCATTTTAATAAAACTATAAAAGCGATGTTAGGTTTTATTTTAAATCTCTAACCAAAAGAAGTTCGACGTAAAGTGAGATCATAAAAGCCCAGAACACCTAAAAATTTGCCGCTATATTAATCGAAGAAATTCAAACCTACAAGAAAAGCTATTTTACCTTTTATAGTACAAGGTTTTCTGTACATTTTCTGTACATTCCACTAAATCACTTGAACCCTTGTATTAACTGACAGGACAAAGGTCTTATCAATAATACTCGACACTAAGGGCATTGTCACTAATCGCGTACAGAAAATGAACTACATACATATGTAGATTTATTTCTAATTCAGATGAAAATTAGTCAAACACAAGCAACGGTGTAACTTATAAAGTTTATCCCCCTATTAGAAGTTGAGATAGGAATATTAAGTACCACATGTTCTTCTGTTTAAAACTCACGTAAGTAGAGAAGAAATATATACTAAATCAAATTAACTTCATTACTTTCTGCTTAAATGCTGCTAAAATCTACGAATCCGAACAACTCTTAATACTGGAGTAACGGTAAGTATTCGCTACACTAATATATGTAAGAATATTCTAATTTTAAAGCTTTGATGTTTTTAAAACTGTTAAACCTTTGTATCATAAATAGAGACCATACAAAACAATTTCTTGTTGCAAAGAATCGTATCACTTTTATACTTTATAACAAAAATAACTTTATTGCAATTTAAACACAGCCCGATAATTACATGCCTTATTTGTTTAGCTTATAGGTGTATATAGATTAATACCAGTAAAATCCTTTGTTATTACGCAAGAAATTTATGGGGGCATCTTTTGCAATCATTTTAAAACTTACTATTTTTAAAGCTTGTAGTTTTGAGGTTTTTAAGTAATGTACACGAAGCCGCCGTATTTGACTAATATTTATTGGATTGATTATACTTCTGAAATCTGGGGCTTCATATTTTAGAGGCTTATAATATATCAAGTGTTCAAAAAGGAAGTCATATTAAGTGATTTTAAACACATACAGCCATATCTTAAAATTATACAAAATTTAAAATATAAGGAGATGTCTATTCAAAAAATCTGTCCTAATGATGAATCTATATTACTAAAATTACAATTAAATTTATTATCGGACAAGATTTTATAGCAAACATGATATGCTCATAATACTTTAGCTTATAAGCATTTATTAAATAATATATTTTAAGTTTAATCTTGCTTTGCCGGTTTAATATAGATTTTTCTCGCAGCCATCATTGCATATTACTTGTTTTACTTATGTTGGAGAAACAATGGGAAAATTTACACTAAGCGTGAAACCTTACATTATTTCCTTAGAGTAAGTGGACTGTGACTTTGGGGTAGTGTTGCGATAAAATACTTCTCTAGTCGAACCTAGAGCTTGGGAAACATTGTCTTTAAACGGTAATCTGACCATATATTGACCTGAGGCCGTACGCGTAGTACTAGATTTGAAATGCTCTTCACAAGCATTCTCCTCCGGAGAGGGCAAAGGTGGAGAAAATATTTCTTCGGATTCCCAAAATAAACGCAAAGTTTCATTTAGAGATTGCGTTTCTACCATATTAGTAAATAAAGCGACGTTCGTAGGTGAATGGATCATTTTAGGTACTTCACCCATGATTACCCATCCAAAAGAAATAAGAAATGCCGCGGGTTTGCCTTTCAAGTATGAAGGCTCACTTGGCGTGATATCTAAAACAGCTGACACCCATAATAAAATATCAACTGGTGCGGATACGTGGAAATCGGGATCAGTTAACTTAAGAGAGAAAAATTGTTGTTTTAACTGTATGGGTAACGTAACTGTAGGGAGATTCGTGGTAATCTTTGGTACAACTACAGCTTCACACTTTAAATAAAAATTGCTGTTGTATAAGGAGCCAATTTCACAGTCGACCAGACCCTGAACTTTTGTTAAATGCGACTGTCCTACACCACGTATTTCAAATGGGCACTTTCTTCGTTTGAAGCCTAACCTATCAGCTAAATCGATAGTGATAAAATTCGAATGAGATACTGTATCTAAGATTAGGCGACAGCGCTGCCAACTACCATCAGTCAAGAGGACTTGTACTTGTGCTGTGGCTACGAGCGCAACTGGTCCGTTTTCGACAGTGCAAGAATGAACAAAATTCACTGGCGTAGAAACTTTTTCTATTACATTGGTATTGGCAACAATCTGTAGTATTAGTAGTATTAGAGGGGCTCTGTACAGGGCTAGGATTATCGAAATGTAGTAAAGAATTGTGCTTTTTACTACCGCAATGTAGACATCGAAATTTGGATTGACAAGAAGAAAGCGGATGCGGATTTAAACAAGCAAAA
Organism: Platerodrilus igneus; assembly: GCA_036346225.1. NCBI lineage: Eukaryota > Metazoa > Arthropoda > Insecta > Coleoptera > Lycidae > Platerodrilus > Platerodrilus igneus. The sequence continues at coordinate 18,032,976 of JARFIW010001638.1, read as the reverse complement.
CATCTACGGTTATTCTTGACTAATTCATGTGTATCTTTTGGTGACAATGCTAATAGTTTCGGGCATCTATTAAATTTATGCGCTTGATTGCATGTCGGACAAGAAACGGAAGCCACTGTGTGTACAGTAGGACCTTTAGACGCGACTTTTTGCGAAGTCATAGAAATGCGTTTGTTACTAACATTATTGTAGCGATCGCCAAATTTTTTTGCGACCCATGACATTGGTATTCTCTTTGAAGCAGAGGTACTACCATTTAACGCTGAAATGGAGCATTTATTACGTAAAAACTTTATAAAATTTGTAAACGTAGGATATTCGTATTCTAGGTAATGCTCTTTTCAAATTCTTGTTTTGTTTTAGAATCTAACAATCCAAAAGAAAAATGTAAAAATATATAATCGGCTAAATCGGGAAGTTTCATATCGGTTAATGCTGTAACAATAGCTTGCAGTGTTTCGCACAAATCACTAAGAGCTTGTGAAAAGAATCTGTCTTCAGTTGAGACAGTGTAAAGATTTTAGATAGATAATGATGAGCAATTAAGCGTTTACTTGCGTAGCGTTGGACCAGCAGGTCGTACACTACCGAATAATTTTCTGGTGAAAACCGCACACTTTGTGCTAACTTCAAAGTGAAATTTTCCAGGTAGGAAAGCAGGTATGAAAATTTTTCGATGTTACTCAACGTATTGTTCTTGTGAATCAAGGTGTCGTACAAAGATCTAAATGCGTCTAATTTCTCGGGATTACCTTCAAACTATAATGACAAGTGAGTTACAGCCTAGTTCTAAACCAAAATTAAAAATAGGTAATACCGAGTTAGAAGAGGTAGATGAATTTTGCTATTTAGGTAGTATAATTACAAAAGATGGACGTAGCAGAAGGGATATAGTAGCTAGAATAGCTCAAGCTAGAAAAATGTTTTTAAAAAAGAAAAACTTACTAATAGCTAATAGTCAAAGTTTAGATAATAGAAAAAGTTTCTTAAAGTCGTACGTATGGGGCATTCTACTATACGGTAGTGAGACTTGAACAATTAAAGAAGTAGATAAGAAAAAGATAGAAGCTTTTGAAACTTGGTGTTATAGGAGAATGTTAAAGATTAGTTGGACAGATAGAGTAACAAACGAGGAAGTTTATAGAAGGATAGGTGAGGATCCCTGTATGTGGAAACAATTGAAGGTCAGGAGAGATAGAATGATAGGGCACCAGTTAAGACATGAGGGACTATTTAGTAAAGTCTTAGATTATAGACTACCAAATAAAAATAGAGTAGGAAGGCCTAGACAAAGCTATATTAGTCAAAATATTAGAGATGTAGGTTGTGAAGGGTATGTAGACCTTTTTAGACTAGCTCAGAATAGAAAAGAAATTAGAGCTGCGTCAAACCGACCTTAAGTAAGGTCGATAACAAAATGATGATGACCTTCAAACTTATACAATTTTAATTCAGGCAGGCGAACATTCGAATCACTGTTCAGTGTTGTATTACCGTTACAACTAACGTTCGTGGTTGTGGTGTATCGATCAGCAACGCTTAAAATTTCGAAGTATAAACCGTCAAAACTAGATTCTAATGATACTGTATCTGTTCTAAAATTTGCATGTACATTCGATAAATCCGACAATGCATCTAAGTTTGTAGAAATTCATCTCTAACTGGCATTAAATAGCCAACACGACTTTTAAAATGATCTAATTTAGCAGGTCAATCTTTGATCAAATCAAAACAGTTCTGTAATCGCCTAAATAACCTTTCTTTCCGATTGTGTAATTTCTTAAATTCAGCAATACTTTGCTGATCGGGTTCCATAGTGTAGCCGATAACCAGAGTTGAATGAATTTACCGCTAAATTATTTATTGTTTACAATAACAATAACGCGAGCCGTAATTTATAATTTCGAACAATGAACCTGGCAACAATCACAATTGGCGATAAGGTGAACTATATTATTTTCCAAGTTCAAGAACAAACTTTGAGCTTTGATTAGAGTTATGCACATGTATCAATGCAATTAATGAAATTGAATAAAATAGTATTTGATCTTTACACAAAATTTACATATGTATCCGGTTCTCAGAAGTGATCACAAATGTTTATGTTGGAGAAACAATGGGAAAATTTACACTAAACGTGAAACCCCAGATTATTTCCTTAGAGTAAGTGGACTGTGACTTGGGGGTAGTGTTGCGATAAAATACTCTTAGCGGTAAATCCAACAACGATCAAGCACTTACCTTAATGTTCATACTGTTGGATTCTACGGAAGTGGTTGGCAGCATACAAACCAGAAAACACATCTCCGCCGACGGAATTATGTAATAGCTCAGTAACACACACACACACACACACCAAAAAATGTATATTGTTTTAATACATGACCGCACGAGCCGAATGCTTCGAAAGGAGTGTACAAAACCAGTGCTAGATAATACCGCCTGGTTTATCGCAAAACAAAACCTTGACTCTTTAAAATGAATAACATTGAAATTAAGAGTGGCGTTCTAACCCAATTTTGAACAACTTATAATCGGAAATATGCACTAATATTCCTGTTTGTTGTGAAAAGAAATCCTACCAATCACTGCAACACTATTTAGAAACAAATTAAGCATGAATATCTTCGTATCTTTTTACAATATTAGTAGAGAGAGTATGAGAGTACGAGCGCAAAACCATCCATTTTTACATGTAAATCTCCATAAGAAAATCCAAGGTCCATTCTGATCATTTTTGTACCCATTATGGAAATCCCCATAAAGAGGAAAATCAATGCCAAAACCCCATAAATTCATGCCTCATTTTTAATACCCATAACAAAATATATGCATGTTTCCGAACACCACTGGATAGTGATAGCAATAAACTTAAATAAAAATAATAAATAATTAAAGAAATTTATTAAATAATATTAACAAAATAGTAATATGTTTTTCTATTTATACATTTACAATAATATTACTATCATATAATTTTACAGCTATTCCTATATATTAATTACATAACTAATTATAATGACAAATATTATTTTATATACAACTATATTCAAAGTACCTTTTAACGGCATCTTATGATGAATGTACTATTTACACAACTTATATCCTATCAGTATATAGAGTTAAACCACAACAACTATATGTGCAACTGATCAACCAATATATATCGCAATACATAACTGATGTATTATTAGTAAGGACCATAACAACTTAATCAATGTTCATGATAGAATAGTGTCCAATGGATAATGTAGTGTATGTACCAAGATTCAAGTAACGTTTGTTATCGTGTGGACTTAAGGCAATCTTCTTTTGAACAATAGTATGAACGCGATGCTTAGTCGACAAAATTAAGTTCTGCGTTACAGATACATCTTTAAGCTCTTCCAGGCATCTAACATAATCCTCAAACGTGATTCTGCTTTTTACCCGCCATGGTGGCCATGTTTCCCCGCGATGGCGGCCATTTTACCCCGCCCGCCATGGCGGACTTAGGTTAGTTGATATTTTCTGGGGGAAAAAATAATTGGTTAGATCGGCTACTAAGGTGGAGGGTTTAGATTAGTTTACGTTGATTGGAGTTAGGTTAGTCGATGCTGTTTGGAGTTAAGTTAGGTTAGTTGGACTTGCCAGGAGTTAGGCTAGCTAGTGGTGTATGGAGTTAGGTTAGGTTAGTTGGACATGTGTGGACTTAGGTTAGATAGAAGGAATTTGTGTGGACTTAGGTTAGATAGCAGGAAAAATAGATAGGTCAGGTCAGCGCCGCGCGGCCCTGACCTAACCTATCCATTTTCCTTCTATCTAACCTAAGTCCACACAAGTCTAAATACCTAACCTAACTCCAGAGACCACTAGCTAACCTAACTCTTGACAAGTCCAACTAACCTAACCTAACTCCAGGCAACACCGACTAACCTAACTCCAAACAACGTAAACTAACCTAAACCTTCCACCATAGCCACCGGCCTAACCCATCATTTTTCCTCCAGAAAATACCAACTAACCTAAGTCCGAAATGGCGAGCGGTGTGAAATGGTCACCCTGGCGAGTATCATGGCCGCCGTGGCGGCGTTGTATAACCGCCTCAAGGCGGTTGCGCATTTTGTCGGGTGTATTCATGTATCTTCGACAATATACGCTTCCCCTCCCTCCGTAGGGTACATAAAAATCAATTTTTCGTACTCAGTTTAGTATTCGGCAGTAGCTAGAACGGTAAATATGAGCATCTCCAAGGTGATTAACGTTCCTCAACTTCTTGAGATTAAAGTAAAATTAAACAATTGAAAGTTTTGGATTGTGGCTGCTGGCAGAAAATATGTGCGACAATAATCTGGTGACCGACATTGGTAATATTTGTTATGTCGAAGGCGAACAGATGCTGACTGGTGAACTACACACATCAATTACAGAACCATTTTGTGACAATATAATGCTGGTTAAAATTTGCGACCTTTCTGACGCCGAGCAAACATCTGCAAACAAAAGGATATTTATCCTAAAAAAAAAAAATTTGTGGTGCATTTAACAGCTATCTACGAGAAAAGTTCGACCGATTTGTTTCCGCTAGGCATGGTGTTAAAGCTAAGCTTTCGTTTTCTCCGGAAAGCACTAACAAGCTGGGCCAGGGAGTAAAAGAAATTATCGGAAAAGAAAGCCTTGAAAGCATTAATAAAAAATTCCAAAATCCTATATGTGTTCCGTACAAAGTGGAATTAGCAGATGTTAAGTTGGAAACTTTATTGGAAGACTACCAGATATATTAGACGGACTCAAAAAAGATTATTACTATCTTTTTGACTTGGATGTAACCCAAGATTTTGCTGGCATATTTAGCAAGATGGAGATGTGTAATTATTTAACTACAAACCATAACTTTTGCTACAAGGGCGAATACGAAGAAAACTGCAATATTATAGTTGACAACGATAAAACTCTGGGAATCAATTGTTTAACATGGCTAACATCCAATGCAAGAATTAAGATATATAACAAATTTGTGTGTCAGATAGCAAGTCCTGGTGTTAATAGAGAACTTGGAAATCATATACTAGATTTTTACGTTGTCCAGATGCACGTTTAAGGGGAACATTTGCGTCTACTTTAGCTAAAGAACATGGTAATACGCGATTGGAAGCGACAATATACAACTGTACAATTGGAAACTATGTCAGTGCGAAACAGGTGTATAATCCCTTAAAAGACTGTTTAACGTTATTGGAAGATAGTAAGTTGTACTTCCTAACGGCGCCAATGTACTCGGTACCACTTGCCAAGATGTGGAGTAAGCTATCGGACAAGCTCCAAAATAGCTGCTGTTTAGTGTATAATAACCTATTACAGTATGTGTATTAGGGGAATAGCAATACAAAGAAATTGACTGGCTTGCAATTTAAGTTGTCCGAAAAATCAGAAAAAAAAGAAAAATTGATAAAATATGTGCTTTCGGCTTTTAGTTTTAATTATTTAGCTGTAAATTATTTGGAGATAGTAGAGGAAGAAGACAGCCAAAATAAAATAAAAATCTTACACAAGCGCTACATTAAAGCGGGTAGTACATCTTTTACACAATCTGCAACACCATATTCTACAATTCCAAAACAAATAATTATTTTGAAATTGGGGTTGATAAATACGCCTAACATTCGACAACGCGTAAATATTGGCAGTAAACTCTATCCGTTTACGTTAAAGAAAATTGCCCCATTATGCACGCCATACGCTGTAAGTGGAAGAAAAAGACAGCTGGAGTTAGAGGAAATGGATGCAAAAAGGCGAAAGTTGGACTACATGGAAGACACTGCGACAATACGCGAACAATGCAAAGATGTGTTAGGCAAAGAACGTCTTATTAGAGAAAATGAGGAAGAATTAAGAGATTACTTTATGTGCCGATGGACTGACTTAGATTCATCCGGGTTCTACAAGATGTATGCATTTGTGGTTAGCAAGAAACACTCTTTTAGTTATGTAGGCGTCCTTGCGGAAAAGGATGGTACAAAGTCTGTATACTTCTTAAAAGGTTATTCTAAAAACGTATTTATAAAAACACCAGATAACATAGACGAACTAAGGAATGCGGGTTTCGTAACCTTGGCGTACACCACACGCAAAGAGGTTACGCTAAACATTGTATATTTGCCTAGTAAAGAACCTTTCGCATCATTTAAAACTGATGGTCTTACAACCTATAACAAACATATATTCCCAAAAGTGGTGGACATACAACTACGCAACAGTGAGTGGGTAAATAAGGATTCCTTCCAATACCAACAAGAAGAAGTCGATCAAGCTAACAAGATACGTATGCAGGATATAGTGGGAGAGCCGCGATTAAAAAGATTGTCACAAGCTGCAAGAATTACACGAAAGAATGAATGAATCAAAGACTTTATATATAGAGACAAACTTCGGTACATTTTGTAATTCGATAACCCAGACGGTCTTTATGTATCAAACTATTGGCGAGAAAAGGAGATAGAGGACTTGGATGTTGATATAAATTTTAAGCTGCGAATAAAATTAGATAAAATTAAAACTACTCCAAACAAACATAAAGAAAGGACTGTCTTCTGTGTATAACTTTGTATTAAAATTAAGTTTAAATGGCTCCATGCTTGACACTAAATATTTTTAAATTTTGTTATGTAGAATGTCGAAATAAAAATTGTTCTTTATTTATAAAAGGCTACGACGTCACCACGACTTTGGAAAAGTAGCCGAAACTAGGTAGCCGAGAGCATAGCGTTGTGGTGATTTTACCTATATGATAGGATATAAGTTGTGTAAATAGCACATTCATCATAAGATGCCGTTAAAAGGTACTTTGAATATAGTTGTATATAAAATAATATTTGTCATTATAATTAGTTATGGAATTAATATATAGGTATAGCTGTAAAATTATATGATAGTACTATTATTGTAAATGTATAAATAGTAAAACATATTACTATTTTGTTAACATTATTTAATAAATTTTTAAAAATATTTATTATTTTTATTTAAGTTTATTGCTATCACTATCCAGTGGTGTTGGGAAATATGCATATATTTTGTTGTGGGTATTAAACATGAGGCATGGCTCTATGGAGATTTGGCATTGATTTTCCTTTTTATGGGGATTTCCATAGTGGGTTCAAAAATGACCAGAATAGACCTTGGATTTTCTTATGGAGATTTACATGTAAAAATGGGTGGTTTTGCGCTCGTACTCTCATACCCCCTCTACTAATATTCATATTTGGTCTTCATATTAATCAATAAATATTACCATACATAGATATACCTTACGCAGAACTTAAATTAGTAATCGATACATGATTTTCAAAAACAGTAATTAGCCCCCGAACCGTAAAAAAACATTATTTAGATTTTGTAGAAAGAAAACGATGTAAAATCAAAACAGCCCATAAAACAACATTACATCAATTCATGGCGAACATACCCTTACCAAAAACTTTCAACGTAAGAATAAAACATAAATTTTGCATTTTTGAATTTAACGACAAATACGACGGACTAATAGGCATGGATCTTCTAAGAAAATTAGAAACAAACATTGACATAAAAAACCGCTTATTAAAAACAAAGCATGGGCAAATCTCCATTAAATACCAAAACAGTAATATACAAACCGAGCAAAAAATACACCACAGAACCCCGGACAGAAAAACCAATAAAAATTTTAGTAAATTCAAAAAACGACGTAGGCATTATAAACCACATGTCATTTTAACCCGAAGTAGAAACACCCACAGCATTAGAACAAATAAACAACAATTACGCCACCACAACTATTCTAAACTCAAATGATTACCCCGTAGAAATATCTCTGACAAACCCAATTAACGTAAAAAAGTGAATTTTAACGAAATGGAAATAGACGAACATTTAGAAAACGATTACAACCCTATCAAAACGATAGAATGTTAAGAGAAAATTTAATTAACATTGGTTTCAATAACGACATTAATAACGAAGAGAGAGAGCAATTAAAGACTTATGTTTTGAATACCGTGATATATTCCATTGCGAAGGAATATCTTAAACTTTTACTAACACAGTCAGACATGATATAGAATTAACGGATAACAAGCCAATTTTTACCAAAGCATACAGACTACCTCAGGCAAGCCAAGAAGAAGCAGATAGACAGGTAGCAGACTTATTAAAGCAGGATATAATCCAACATTCAAACTCACCATAGAGCAGCCCTTTATTAATAGTAGCAAGCGAAAATATCGAATGGCGATAGACTATAGAAAGCTAAACGAAAAAACGGTAAACGACAAATACCCACTACCCAATATCACCGAGATTTTAGACAAATTAGGAAAGTGTCAATATTTTTCAACATTAGGCCTCGCCTCAGGATATCAGTAAAGATGGACGAGAAGGACACAGCGAAAATCGCATTTAGCACAGCTAGAGGGGCACTACGAATACAAACGAATGCCATTTGGATTAAAGAACGCACCCGCTACTTTTCAGAGAGTCATGGATAATATTCTAAGACGAATACACAACGAAAAATGTCTTGTGTACCTAGACGATATAATAGTATATTCAACATCACTGGTAGAACACATTGAAAGAATAAGAGAAGTTTTCGAAAGATTAAAACAAGCTCATTTTAAGGTACAATTAGACAAAAGCGAATTCATACATAAAGAAGTATCATTTTTAGGACACATAATAACCCCACAAGGAGTTATGCCAAACTCAGACAAGACAAACGCAGTACTAATTTACCCATTACCCAAAACTAACAACAAATCAATGGATCTTTAGGACTCGGTGATTATTACCACAAATTCGTCAAAGGTTACGCACAGATAACCAAACCACTAACAAACTGTTTAAAAAAGAGAAATAAAATCGAACGCACCCCAGAATTTATTAAAGCCGTAGAAAAAATTAAATGCATACTTACGAATCATCCTGTATTAGAATACCCAGACTTTTCGAAACCATTTGTATTGACAACCGGCGCATCGAACGTAGCACTAGGCGCAGTATTAAGCTAAGGAAAAGTAGGTAGCGATAAACCAATTAGCTACGCATCTAAAACCCTAAACGGGACTGAACAAAAATACAGCACAATCGAGAAAGAATTATTAGCAATAATTTGAGCAACGAAATATTTTAAACCATACCTTTATGGAAGAAAATTCTATATATATATACCGACCATAGACCATTAGTATGGCTATGCAAACTCAAGGAACCAAACTTAAAATTACAAAAAATGGAGAATTAGATTAGAAGAATATGTATACGAAATTATATACAAAAAAGGAATTTATAACAATAACGCAGATGCACTAAGCAGAATATAACTCAACGCAATAGAAACAGAGTCAATTATAGGCAACGCAGACGAAACATAGATAAGAGAATACCCAGAAGAAATAGATATATGGTACACTCAAAACTAAACGAAGAACCAAAAACCGCCATTAAAATATTAAACAAAACCATAAACATAAAACCAAATCAATTTATAATTACCGAAGTTTCAACAAACCCCGATCCAGTAAAATACACAAAAATAGATAACAAGGAAATATATCAAATTCACATAACGAAAGACGATAATGAGGAACAAATAATTAAAATTCTAAAGGAATATATTCCGAGAAAAAGCGTTTTTACTTTTATGTCACCACCGAACATTTATACAGACAATTTTCAGAATTATATATTAAATTATTTAATAACTTTAGCCCTGAAATTATTAGATGTACAAGAAAATTAATAACCCTAGATGACCCTGACGAAATAAACAACGTGATTAGAAATCAACACGAAGGCCAAACCAACCATCGTGGAATAAGTAAAACACTAAAGCAACTTATGAGGAGATACTACTTTAAGGATATGAAAGAACTAACCGCAGACTTTATCAACCAATGCGAATTATACAACAAAGCAAAATACCACAGAACACCTCCAAAGATACCCTTAACGTTAACCAAAACACCTGACAAACCTTTTCAAAAATTACATGCAGACACTCTAGTAGTAGAAGCACAAAACTTTTTAACAATTGTAGACGCCATCACCAAAATAGTTAAAACAATACCCATCACTTCCAAAAATAGCATCGACGTAACCCAATGATTCTTACAATATTTTACATTTTACGGTACACCCAAAACCATAACTTTAGATAATGGCAGCGAATTTAGAAATGGAACGAAACAAAAGACCCTAGAACTCCATAAAATAAAAATTCATTTTATAACCGAAAACCACTTTGAATCAAACGGATTAATTGAGAGATTACACCTAACCCTATTAGAGCAGATCAGATTATTAAGATTAACTTATAAGAAAGAGCATATCACCAATTTAATATCATACGCACTAATTGCTTACAACAATACAATCAACTCATCAACAAATTTTACACCCCTAGAATTAACATTAGGACATTCAGATTCCCGTAACCCTTACGACATACATTGCAACAAAGTATGCTAAAGACCATAAAGAAAAACTAAAAATAACTTATGATAAGGTAAAAGATAAATTAGAGAATGACAAGGAACGTATTACAACAACCCGCAACAAAAATACCGTCATAAATAAATTTTCAATAAGACAAACCGTATATGAGAAGAACTTTTAAAGTAAAAGACACAAAGCGGCCCCTAAAAATTTAGGCTTGTTCAAAATCAAAAAAATACCAGACAAAAATATAGCCGTAGTAGACAGTGGAAAAATAGTAAAATTTATTCATTTGAAAAACCTAAGACAATATTTCAGATGGACAGCCATCACTCTTGCAGTCAATCTCCACCCATGTAGAACGAACAACGACATATTAGTTGAAAACATTAAAAACAACCCCGGTATACTACCAGTAAAATTGGGAAGTATGCAAAATACAATAGATTAATGGACATTCGCACAAAAATTTGATTTAACGAAATTTAGACAAGAATTTTACATAATTAGAGACAACTATTACAGATTGAAACAATCAATGGACACGGCCAAATTTGAAAAAGAATACGCGATAGAAATGCTAAATTACAACAGTTAAATGAAAACCAAAACGACATAAAAACCATTGTTAGGAATCAAATATCTCTAACCCAGCCAACTATAATAAAATTCAATGATACGTTAAGAAAGCTAGTAAAAAATCAAGACAGTATAGCCAATAGAATACAAACCTTTAAAAATAACATGCAAACCACAATGTTAGCAATACGAGATTTAATCAGATTTAGTACGATATTTACTCAAATAATATCCATCTTTACTGTAATCCAACAAATTTTAGTCACATTAGAAAACGCTGTAACATTTGCAAAACTAAACACGTTACACTTTAGTATTATAGAACCAAGTGACTTATTAAAAGAATTATTAAGAATTAAATCATTTATAACTAACATTAAACTACCTTTCGAAGTAGTCGAATCATACATACTCATATTTGAAAAATAGCCATAGTGAAAGGCTATGTAAAGAACAACGAAATCACAGTTTCAATAAAAATCCCATAGTAAAAAGTAACACTTATAATTATTATCATTTATTTGCTTTCCCCATGAAAATTACTAGCAGGTATCAAGTTATTATCCCTAAAACCAAATTTCTTTCCTAAATAAACTTAGATATGGTTACACGAACGAAAAATGTCCCGAAGTAACTCCAAGACAATATTTATGCCAATCATTAACAACAACAGCTATTCAAGCAGATAGCTCTTGTGAAGTACAATTATTAAGATTTTCAAATCATTACGACAACTGTGAAGCAAAACCAGTACAAATATTAATATCAAAAATCTAAAAGTTACGGAAAAGAAATGGATTGCTATATTTTCACAAGAAGTAATAGCAACCGCCCACTGAAACCAGGACGAAAACAATTTAGCATTAACTGGAAGTAAAGTAATCACCCTTAAGGAAAACTGTTATCTAAAATTGAAAAATGAAATTATTCGAGTATATCAAGACCCGACAGTAACCAAGAAATTCGCAAAGTTACAAGAACTACAGTTCAAGACTACACAACCCGAAGGCGACGAAATTAACAAGATACCAGTGCAACTAGAGCACCTAAACCTAGAGGATCTCAACCAAGCCATGAAGGTAATGGACAATTACAAAGAACACTTAAGTGAGTTAAAAGTGTTAAAATTACATTATGATTACATAAGTGTTTGGACAATTTTATTAATTATTTTAACCATTTTACTAAGTATGTATGTATTGTACAAAATGTATCTTAAATCAGAATGAAGAAAGAAATTTTAGTCATAAGGAAACAAAGATAAATAAAGTATCAATAAATGTACCCTTAAGGACAATGAAATTTTAGAAATTAAGCAAAACCCTTAATTTTTCATCTACGTCGTGAGGTGTTACATATTCCCCAAATCAATTTATGTATAATTAAATAAAATTATTAAGAAACTTAAGTTATATGCGGCAATGTAATTCAAAGATAAATAAAGAAATGGTTAATAAAAGCTCACAAGCAAGTTGTGAGAATGGATGTAAATACATTGTATTCCAGACGTAAGTGATACTGCAGGTGCAGGTCACAGTTGGTTATGCAACCGCAATTATTAGAATTAAGATTGTTACTTTGTATTGTATAAATTGAATAAAGAAATAAGCAAACATGAGCTCTGCAGTTCCCATAGAAATGTGAGGGTAGGGACAACATAAATACCCCAGGAGCCCCAAGATAGTCAGTCAGTTTTGAACCGCACAACTTTTGCATTCCTGGCTGTTTAGACTACTCGCCCTAATTTAAATCCATTTAACAGTAATTTCGACTTAGAGTAATTTTATATAGTTTTGTAAAATTCCACCTGTAAATTATGATTAAATAAAAATTGTTACAAGAGTTTATGGAAGAAGACTTTTTAAAAAGGCAGCTCCCAAGGCCCAAAACGTAACTCGCGTCAAATGATTACGTAATTTAAAGAGTTTCATTTTCAACCATTTATTTTTAGATTTTATGAGATTCAATCTAGAGGGATTTAATACTATCCCATAGTTTTGGCATTCAAAATATATCGTGCATATAAATACGGGTTCTATTAAACGGTAATTTTGAAAACGTCGTGCACTATTTTAAATTTACACATGTTTTAAAATGCCAGGTGAATTCAATCTATAAGGGTTCAATTCTAAACTTAGAGCTAGAACATGGTAAATAATTTAATCGGCCATTATTCACTGTGAGTCGGAATAAAGATTTGAAACCACGGATAATGAAATTTATTAACCACGAAGGCCATTAGCGTCAATTTCACGTGTTACAAAGATAAATAAGTTGTCACTAGAAGACATTTTCATAAATATATTTTCTTTCCAACCATTTTTGATGTCCGCACTAATAAGGAATATCCGCAAATATGTCTAGTTAATCCTATATCAGCAGAACGATGACCGCTATTGCTTGTCCATTAAAAATAAGTGATACACATACAATAAAGTTAACTTTAATAAAATGGTAGACAATTTGTTTACAGAAACAACATTTTTAGGCAATTCAATTTTTACAGATATTAAAATTAAAAAAGGCAATGTGATTATGCTGTCACAATAGCATGTAATTTTTTAGGTGAAATTTAATAAACCCGTTACGTATTTAGTTCCTGTTGTCGGCTATAAGTTGAAGAAAGACAAAGTGTGTGCGCGTCCGGTTTTATTTGTGTCAAATAGGTTAGCAACTCTCGAGAACGATTTTTTAAAAAGAATTTTAATAATATGAGAACATTATATTATGGAAGTTGTACATATTCTGATCTGATAAATCTCAAGCTAGCCTTTTTCTTATATGTTCATTTGAATTACGTAACCCCTCCGGTACTAGTGAAAATTATGGCGAATCAAAGTTTAAAAGTTCAGGGCATTTTTGTATCTATTGCTCTGTACTATTTTTGGGTACATTTTTAGCTTTTAACTTCTTAAAGACATATTTATAAATCAAATACAATATCAGTGAATTGAATGTGATTTACAAAATTATAGTGTAAAATGCTTAAAATACCCTACATGGGTTTACATTTTAATTATTTCTAATATATCTTTTTCTAAAACTCGATGAACGTTGTTTACTATGTCAAGCTGTATCTGATTTATTTCTAAAGGTTTAAAGTCAGTATTTGACAATTTTGAATTATTTATATAAAGTTCTAAGCTTGATAATAATATATCCCTATAAGTAGAAATTTCATGAACAACAATTTTTTAACATTATTTTGCCGATTAACACTTCACAAGAGCTTTTAAGCTCAACTAAATAGCTATCGTTTATAGGATTACTGCCCTTCACTTTTTCGTACTTCTGTACTACAACAAAATGAATTCTTCTCTAGTTATCGAATTTTCTTGGTGCTGATACTTTCAGGCACTTCGTGAAAATTGCGTAAGTTATCAGTGTATCTGTGGGCAAACTCTGTAATTTTTAACAACTTTAGCTTTAGCAACAAAATAGCAAAGTAGCCTTTCAAAAATCTTAATCACTATGCTATTAGCTATGTACTTCGGAAAACATCGGAAAATTAACAAGATTTTGGGTATATTTATATTTTATGCTGTGGCTGCAATGAACCACAACCAAAACTCAACATTCTTCTATTATAATTTGAGCATATAAGTAGGTTTGAGATTAGGTTTGATATACAGCCTGAATAAAGTTATAAATAAAATACAATTAATTGCACCTATGTGAATGATGATGCTTGCACATAGAATTATGAACATTCGTAACGTTCGAAAGCAACACATAAGGTTGAACAGAGCAAATATGAGATTACTTCGACACCATAATAATCCCTTTGAATTATCGGATGAACGATTTACGGATTTATTCCGTTTAAGTAAGTCTTTAATTAGGTATTTGCGCGATGGATTGCATCCTTGCATTCACCAGCCAATAAGAACAACTTGCATTCACCCAACAATAAAAGTTTTGTCTGGTTTGTTATTTTATGCTTCTATAATCTTACAAATGCTTGGCTAGCAGGAAAGCAATACGTCCTGAACACCTGCTAACTTTTGAGAAAGTTAGCAATTAATAACAAAGTTATAGAGTACGATTCTGAAGATAACGTAACTACTAATAGCTAACAAACCCTACCGTTCACTGATTAGTTGCATTTCACAGATGCATTTCACCGGCACCCCCACTTTCACGTGGGGAGTGAAAATGTGTGCGTTTGTTTGTGCTGGTTTGTGCTGCAAACCCCAACGTTTGTGCTACTTCCGTTCTCGAGATATTAAAAACACAAGTTGGGGGTGTTACTGAAACGTCCGCATCCACACTCTTTTAGAGGAGGATATAAAGTGGTGCATTCGTTTGTGCTACGTTTGTGCTGCAAAACCCATCGTTTGTGCTACTTTCGTTCTCGGGATATTCAAAAAACAAGTTGGGGTGCTGCTGAAACGTCCACACCCCCACTCTTTCAGAGGGGATATAAAGTGGTGCATTCGTTTGTGCTGCAAATCCCATCGTTTGTGCTGCTTCCCTTCTTGGCATCGCCGTAGATCAATGTAGTAAGCGCAAGACTACGGATCCTAAGGTCCTGGGTTCGAATCCTGACACGGCCGACTGCTTGATAAATGGCAGGTGAGCATTTTTTACAAAAATTACGCCCACGTTCGGATGAGAGGTTATATGGAGGTCCCGTGTGTGAGTATTCTCATACACGTTAAAGATCCCTACCTTGCCTGAAACGGCAAAGGTTCGGCAAAATTTTAAATTTCCAGGCAACAAAAAATTCGCCTCCAGGCCAATGTAGTACCTTCGGGTGGGGCACTGGAAACGTAAATGCAATGCACTGCTTTCCTTCTCGCGATATTCAATTAACAATTTGGGGGTGCTGTTACAATGAAGTGAATAAGATTGAGGTGTGTGGTTGAAAGTTTATCAAATTAGTTGAAAGCATTTGTAATCGTTTGTGATCCGTTTGTGCTACATGGTGCACTGAATTTTTTTGCTTCACGATCCACTCCTCTGGTTACATTTGTCCTTTTTTCTAGATATTTCTAGAAATATGCAAATACAACGGGAACAAATTTTTTCCGAAAGCAGACGTGAGACTTATTAAGAAACAAAAATTTTGTACGGAATCCCCCCCGCCTTCAGATTTAAAAATTTGTCCTGCAAGAGTTGAACAATATTGAATTGTTGCGCCAAATCAAAAAATAATTTTTTTTCAACTCTAAACTTGTGAATTTTAATACTCTTTATTTGGTGTAGGACATTTGGGCGCTGCTGGTAAGGCGCGGCCGGCTGGACGCCACCGTTAGGGCGGGTGTGATTTGAACGCGAGGGTAGGGTGCGAGCCGTTAAGGCGCCGCCAATAGGGCGCGGGACATTAGGGCGCAAGGCAGTAGGGCGCGAGTTGTTTGGGCGCCGCCGTTAGGGCGCGGGACAACAGGGCGCGAGGGTAGTAAGGACGTGGGCAGTTACATCGCGGGACAGTCGCGATCATAAGACGCAAAAAGTTAGGTCGTGAAACTGTTAGGGTTACAGAAAAATATTAAATCAACTTATAATAAAATATTAAATATTTTCTGAGCGGGTGCTGAAACTTTTTTCTGTGTTTTTTATTGTTCTAATTCTTCTTGTATGGTGTGCGTGTTTACATGAAAATGTACAGGTTGAATTTTTGAAGATGCCCTTGACGGCCAAAATATTGTTCTTTTATTACTTTTAAAGAATGCTTGCTTCTACGTGGATCAGTATTTTGGCTGCTGGGGGAGCATTTATAAAAAATTCTGCCTGTCCATACTCATCAATACACATACAGGAGCACGATACAGAAAGAATTAGAACATAATAAAACACAAAAAAGTTGACGACCAAATTTTTTTTATTTTTAGAGTTTGTCTCGCACCTTACTGTCCTCGCGCCCTAATGTCCCGCCCGCTATCGACGGTGCCCTAATGTCCCGCGCTTTATCGGCGTCGCCCTAACGGCTCACGCCCTACTGTCTTCGCCTCCAAATGACCTGCGACCTATCGGCCGCGCCCTTACGACCACGCCCCAATGTGCGGATCCGCTTTTTATTACTATAGGAAAATTCGAATAAGGAGACCTCAACTTCTCGATTCCTCTGAACAATTGTAATCCACCCCTGTGAACAGATAAGATAGAACAACTGTAAAAGTCAACTAATTAGGTTTTAGCAATGTTTACAATAATTATAGACATTATTGATATAGGTATACTATGTATATTTTTTACGGTTACTTTTGAATGTAGATAATAGACCATAAGTTCAAGTTGTCAAGACTCAGGGTCCGTTTAAGGGTGCTTTGAAGTGAACAAAGCTTGAAATAAAAGTTTATTTTTCGGAAAAGTTGAACGAAGGTTTTATTAGAAACAACTTAAAATAAATTAAAAAAACTTGTAAAAACTCAAATTAAAAAAACATTTCATTGGTAAAAACTTAAATTGAAGTGCACAATTCATTAAGACAACTTTGATTACAATAAACTTCTTCCTTTATCGAACAAATTACAATGTGTATAACAACATGTGACAGTTTACCGTCTTTCGCGACCTAACATTTAAGAACTTGTCCTGAAGATCATCATACAATTCTTATTTCAAGCGCTTCTCCCGCCAGAAATACGCGGTGTAATGCTCAATCAATAAAGGATCTCCTCCTGCAACAAAACTCCTCTTAAGGTGTAATTTTTGTGTCAATTACAATGTGACGGAGAATCGCATTTAAACTCACGTTAAGCAAAGGACGAGGTCCTTTATTGTCTTGTCGCATATACGGCCATGGTTCCATCAACAGGTGGGTGTTCGAAATGGTACACGTATTCGATGAAATGTTGCAAGTCGTACATATTTTACCTTGGTTACCGAACCTTTCATCTATAACCTTTTGTAGCTGAGTAAAGTCATTATTTGCAATATTTACAGTAACATACGCACGCAAAAAGGTTCTTGTGCGATTACATGTAGACATTTATCACTTCTTTCTTCGACCGAAGGATAGTTTTTTAATAATTGTTCCAACAGATAGCATGCTGTAAAAGCAGAATTTATACGTGTCAGTTGTTCAGTAGGTTTTATAAAATTTGATGAATCGCAAAAATGAAGTTCAATAAAAATTTGTCCTCTCTTGGCATAACTTTGTGCAGTAATACCCTCGCGCAAAATGCTACTGATAAATTAAAAAAATTTGAATAATAAATTTTCTGTAATAAATGCTGCGTAAAGTTGACTTTCTGCAAAAGCGGTACAAATCAGATGCACTGCACTATCAAACGTGCAGGTGTTGATAGAGGCGTAAAAATTTCCGTCTATCTTGGTAGGTTTAAGCGAAAGAGTATTGCTATGTTTCAGAATGCCTATTATTGATGCTTTTGACTTACTTAGGTCATTATAGTAGGGTGCTTTGTGAGATAGACACTTGTCTTGGTATTTTTATTACGTTTAGTACTTATTACTCCTTTACCTCATCAATTTTCTACGGGTTCTCCGAGGTTAGCTTCAGGAGGATCGGCATAGGAGATGATGGCAGTACAATTGTCTTTATCACTAGTAGGCATATCAGAGGTAGCTGTCAGGATGTTTTGTTTAGAAGAGATACGTTCTATAGAAAATGTTTGTGAAGAGTTATTAGAAATTTCGTATTTGTTGAATAACATTTTATTATTTCCTGTGATGTATAAAACGAATTCAAATAGCCGAACAGGGAGGTTCTTATGACAAAAAATTTGATTCTTGACTTCTTTAAATACACTTTCAGTCGTTGCACTGCTCTCAGTTGTTTTACCATACTTGATAATCGGATTCATTATTGCAGTCCAGAAAGGAAGATATATGGCGAATTTAAATAATCGTTCAGCTAGTTTTGGCGCAAAATGTAAATTGTCGTGATCACCCTTCATTTTAGTTGCATTTGCAAATGAAATTTCATACCACTAAGTTCTTCATAGCTTTCATCAACCTTATTGCTTTCGCCTAAAATCATTATCGATGTCTTCCTCATTAGGTTCCGTCTCGAATTTTTCGATTTTTCACCAGTAGCTATTCTTGCTTTGAGATGTCGTTTTGCCATTTCACACAATGTTGGTAGGCCATCTTCATTTATTTTTTCGGTTTCGTTTAAAGCAACATCAAAAAATATTCTAGCAACATTTTGACGTCTTCGTAATTTTCCGAGGAAATTATTAATGCCAAAACACCCAAATATAAATTCTTAAACGTGTTCCTCTACATGGGCTTAATTCTATTTCTCTCCAAGTTGAAAACTTTTTCATCATATGATTAAATTCATTCCTGATGTAACAATTAGGGTTTGCTGAATTAATTCCAGTCAGTAGAGAAGAGCAGGTATTTAAATACTCTGGCAACGTGGAATACTGTGTAAATGAACGTACGCATGCCATCATTAAAGCAAGAGAGAAATCTAGAGATCTAGATTTTTGGCGAATCAATCACACTCTTTGCCCATTCGAACAACCAAAACGAAATTGCATTGTGGTCATGGCGTTGACTTAGTAAACGGCCAACGAGAAATTGGCATTTCTTTTCATAGTCCATCACTCCTATCTGATATAGATAAATGTGATGAGTTTTTCTTCCCGACAACAAAGTAATAGGTTTCATTACACTTCCAGTAGCATCTATCGTAATCTTTGGAAGCTTGCCATTTTTCGTGTATAATCAATAGGTATTTATTTCGCATGATGACCAGCAATGTAAAAAAAATCTGTCATAGCCCATACTACAAAGAATAGTATTATAAGGGGGAAATTCTTTTAACATCGCCAATGCAATTATCGCATCTTTATCTATATGCTCCTTTTTATTTTTTCTGTGCTTCAGAATGCGGAGGGCATTCATAGTTTGAAGATGGCTAGGCTCGGGATCTCCATATTCTATCAGCACATTTCGTGCTTTTGGGTGAAACTGGCAGACGTTTTTTTCATCATTTTATTCGTCCTTTTTAGGCCCCGAATAATTCGTTTTATACCTTCATTACAACTTTTGTAATCACCAGTATAAGATTCTAAGATAATTGTAGAAGATTCCAGTAAATCTGGATTTTTATGTAATATCCTTTAAAGAAACTGGAACGAGACGTGCAACTTCCAATAATCTCTAAGAAGTAAGCACCCTCCTCGTATATTTTGGCACGCTTATATGCTATGCAACAAGAAGTTTTTAAATGCTCATAAACATACTTCTGAATAATTTCTGTCCACACTAATGCTAAAATAGTGTACTTTCTGCTAGTCCCATCGTTGCGGTTGTACAAAACTGTATCCGGTTTGTAAATTCCTTGCCGCTCATTGGTAGTTCAAGTGATTGCAAAATTGTAATTGGCATCATTTGCCGAATCAATAAGTTCTGTTGGTATTGGCACACTACATTGCTCATTACAATTTTGAACAAAATTTAATTTTTCCAAGGTATCAAACCGATTTTGCAGTACAATACTATAAGCATAATTAGCTATAATTTGATTGTTAACATCTTTTGCAATATCGACCCAAACCTTGTGCGAAGACTCTTTTATTGTCTTTGACTTGTCGTCGTTAAAAGAAATTCTTTGTTTCCGTAAAGTTACGATTAGCTTAGGAACATCGACAGTTGTAGACTTCGGAATCGCTATTCTGATGATTTAGTAAGGATATTATTCTAAAAAAAAATGGGATGGTTACAATGCTTACTTAATGTAGCAATTTTCTGGTAAAAATCAGATTTGCATATCATCTTCTGTAAAAATATTTTAAAAACCCATTCTTTAAACATTCTCGCTCTGTATACTTAAAATAAATGAGAGTCGACTGATACTGTATATATAGAAAAAGATTTTATAATTCAATTTTCTACTAAATCCCAAAGTACGAATACGTAATCTAAAATACCCCGTATACTACATAAATTATAATTTTGTATTATACGACTCGCAATTGAATCTGCATGCTGGGAGCACAGATAAGAACAGTGTCTATAAATAATAGAGATCTATAGGCATTCGTATTTTGCTTGAGCAAAATGTGAATGCCTAAATGTTTCCTATTATTTATAGATACTGTTCCTATCTGTGGTCCAGTTTAATAACTGTATAGATAGAGATTCTAAAAATAGCATTTCCTGGATAAAAGTAATTCACACTTACATCATTCATAGCGCCTGACTGGCTTTTATTTATTACTACTTTATGAAGGTGGAGCTTGTAGAACATTTCTACAGCGCAGGCTATATACAATCTGTATGCTATCTGTAATGAAATAATACTCACCTGTTACACTTCTTCAAAAGAGCACGAAAAGGAGTAAACTCATCAAACACCCAATTTAAGTAAGGTATAGCTATATTGAAAACGATATAATTTTCAACATTCACCGAAACATAGTGGTCGGCAATTTTGGAAAATAAAGTTGTTAATTTAATAGTAACAGGTGTTCTGCTGATGAACAAATGGTGTACGCTGTAGAGGCATGTCACTTTAAGAACCCAACGAGGTTTTGCGCACTCAGCAAAAAAGATTTGCAAGCGTTTATTTTATGTAATTAGAGATTGCAGTGTTCACCGTAGTTTTGATAGCCGGAAAAAAGAAACTTCAGTGTGTATGTAATATACGGGGTTTCAGATTACGTATTGCATAATTTGGGATTTAATAGAAAATTAAATTTCATCGATAACAAGCACTTTTACAAATGTGATACACTGTCAACCAACTAATTCACCTTCATAAATTTCATTTCTACAGCCCTCCTACATTGCTTTTTGGATATTCCAAGAAAGGATATCACTAACGATGGGGTTTGCAGCGTAAACGTAGCACAGACTTTTTATGCACCTCCGTGGAGGTGGTACCGTGCCGACGCTTCAGCTGCACCCCATGCTGTTTTTTAAATATTTAGTTAAGAGGGTAGCACAAACGATGGGGTTTGTAGCACAAGCTAGCACAAACGAATGCACCCCATTCAAATACAATACATTACGTCTCATGGACGTCTCGTGAACTTCCGTTTTAGTTCCATTCAACGTACGAACATCCAAGGACTTTTGATGGACGTCCACAGGACGTCCTTCAATTAAAGTGGTATGTACGTTCTTTGGCAAACGTCCATTGGATATTTGTACATTGAATGGAACTAAAACGGACATCCAATAAACGTTTGCCAAAGGACATCTATACCACTATAGCTAAAGAACGTATTTATAGACGTCCATCAAAATTCCATAGACGTTGGTTGGAAAAATTAATAATTATTGGATTTGGTGCAAAAATTCAATGTATAACTTGGGATATTTTACATCTAGTGAATTAGGAGCAGGGGTGGGGATCCCCACAGAGTCGAGGGCTGGTTAAAAGTTAATATGATTTTCGGATTCCGTACGAAAAGTTTGTTCCTTAATAAGTCTTACGGTTGGTTTCGGAAAAAAATTGTTCCTGTTGTATTTGCATATTTCTAGGTAAAAAAGGACAACCCTAACCAAGGAGTGACTGGTGAAGCAAAAAATTAGTGCACCAAGTAGCACAAACGGAGCACAAACAATTACAAGTGATTTAAACAAATTTGATAAACTTTCAACCATACACCTAACTGTCATTCACTTCATTCTACAGCACCCCAAATTGTTTTTTGAATACCGCGAGAAGAGAAGCCGCACAAACGATGGGATTTGCAGCACTAACCAGCACAAATGCAGCACAAACGAATGCATCACTTTATATCTCCTCTGAAAGAGTGGGGGTGTGGGAGTTTTAGCAGCACCCCCAACTTGTTTTCTGAATATCTCGAGAATGGAAGTAGCACAACCGATGGGGTTTGCAGCGCAAATCAGCACAAACGTAGCACAAACGAATGCGCCACTTTATATTCCTTTCTGAAAAAATGGGGGTGCGGACGTTTTAGCAGCACCCTAACTTGTTTTTTGAATATCTCGAGAACGGAAGTAGCACAAACGATGGGGTTTGCTCCACAAACCAGCACAAACGTAGCACAAACGAACGCACTCATTTTCAATCCCCCACTTGAAAGTGGGAGTGCTGTTGAAATGCACCTGTTTTGCATTTCACATGGTGCTGTTGAGGTAATCTTTGATGACTGCCTTTCATGACAAATAAACTCTTCCTGATTTACTTCATAGCAATTTGTATCAGTAGAAGCATAGGCATGATCGTTTAACAAAAGATACTTTGCATCAGGAATAAGCATCTTGAAAGAATTTAGAGATGGAATAGGTAATGAATCAAGATGATAATAAACAATTAGTACTTCCAAAATAAACGCAATAGTGCTATTTTTACCATTAGCATTTAATATTGATCATTTTTTCGAACAGCAACAAACCATAACTGTCAAAACAAATAGAAATTTCTTGCTCTGTAATTGTTTACCGACTATGATTAGTTCAGAAAATAATTTGTTTGATTCAACCAAAGCATTATGAAAAATATTTAATTTTGAAAAAATAATAGTAATGTAAGAATATTCAACTAATTTCAAGGCTATGATGGTTTTTAAAACTGTTAAACTTTTGTAACACAAATAGAAGTCGTATAAAACAATTTCTTGTTGTAAAGAACTGGATCACCTTTAAACTTTATGACAAATACTTTATGGCAATTTAAATAGAGTCTGATAATTCTATATCTTAATTGTTTATTTAGCGTATAGGTGTATATGGATTAATATCAGAAAACTCCCTTGTAATTACCCAAGAGCGTATTAATATTGGGGGATTTTTTGCAAACATTTTAATATTTAATATTTTAAAAAGCTGGTGGTTATGTGGTTTTTAAGTAACGTACACGAAGCTGTCGTATTTGACCAATACTTATTGGACTAATTATACTTGTGAAATCAAGGCTTTATATTTTACAGGCTTATAATATATCAAGTGCTTAAAGGCGAAGATCATATTAAGTAATTTTGATCACCTACAGCTATATCTTAAAATTATACAAGTATCTAAATATCATGGGTCGTTTATCCAAAAAATAATGATGGATCTACATCACTAAACTGCAATTAAATTTATTATGGGACTGGAACTTACAACAGTCATGATATGTTCAAATAATGTGAGATATAAGCATTTATTAAATAATAAATTTGCCGAAATGATATAGTTTTTCTTCGCAGCCATCTTTGCATATTGTTTGTTTTACTAATAATTGAGGAGAGGTACTTATGTTCTTGCCTGTTGTGAAAAGCAACATTACCAATCACGGCAACACAATTTCGAAATGAATTAAGCATGAATATCTTTATATCTCTTTTTACAATAGTCATTAGTTCTTTTGTTGTGGTAGTTACTCATATTATAGAGCAGCCTCCAAAATATACAGGCATTTGCAATAAAACTACCCTTACAACAATTATTTGTCTTAGAAAATCAATTCAGGCGTGGTTTTTAGGTAGACGCTAAATAGATTTTGGGTTGTTGGGAGCTTCTTTTTAAAAAGTTTCTTTTTTAATAAAACTTCTATAAAATTTATTTTTAATTGTATAATTACAAAAATTGATTTATTTTCTTTTTACAACTCGAGCGTTTATGTTCATTAAACGAGATTTAATTGAAAGTGACAAAAATATTCAAAGTTACTACTTTAACAAATCAATAATTAAAAATTACAATGAGTAGCTTGAACCACCAACAATGCTAAAGTTATGAAGTTCGAAGACTGACTGGCGATTAGGGACTCCTCACAGTATTTATGAAGTCTCTGGTCTCACTTCATATTGTGGGAAAGTGCAGATCTTGCTGTCTGCAGTTTCTCAATATTCATACAATGTCCTATTCTAAGTAATTTTAATTAAGACTGCTTTATTGCAGTTCATTGTTTCTGCACCTGCAGTATCAAGTTGCGTTTGGAATACAAAAAAATCGTCTTCCTTCTTATTTCTGATATAAACTTTTTTAAACTTTAATTATATAACCTTCATTTAATACAATGTAACATACTATTACTAAAACATAATATTTAAATTTATTTTATTTGCATTTTAATATGAGGGAAATGTAACTCCTCCAGACTTAGATGAAAATTAAGGGTTCTACTTAATTTTTAAAAACTCAAGGTTCATTTGTGGTTTTTTGTCTTTCAATTTTGTTACCTTGATCTTATATCTAATATACATTTTGTATAATAAGTATGCAGCTAATAATAATAATACAATGATCGATAAAATTGTCCAGGTACTAATATTATCATGGTGCAACTTTGGCACTTTTAAACTGTTCAAATGTTCTTAATAATTGTCCATTAATGTCACTGCGTTGTTGAGATCGTCGAGATCTAGATGTTTTAGTTGCATTGGCTTCTGGA
Source organism: Platerodrilus igneus (assembly GCA_036346225.1). NCBI lineage: Eukaryota > Metazoa > Arthropoda > Insecta > Coleoptera > Lycidae > Platerodrilus > Platerodrilus igneus. Next base: position 18,007,676 of record JARFIW010001638.1, on the reverse strand, counting down.
TAATTCCGTTGTCTTCGGTTTGAGTTTTGAATTGTAGTTCGGGTAGGATTGCAAATTTCTTCGTCACTGTTGGGTTTGATATACTCGAATAATGTCACTTTTTAATTTTAAATAACAATCTTCCTTTATGCTGATCGCTTTGCTTCCAATTAGGGCTAAATTGTTTTCGTCTTTGTTGCAATTAACTGTTGCTATTACTTCTTGTAGAAATACAGCAATACATTTGTTGTCTGTAAATTACTGTAATTTGTGTCTTTAATTCGTGTCTGTAATTTGTACTAGTTTTGGCACACAATTCTCATAATGATTAGAGAATCGTTATAGTTGCACTTTGCAAGGGCTATCTGTTTGAATAGCTGTTGTCGTTAATTATTGACATAAGTATTGGTCAGGTGCAATTTCTTTGCATTTCTCATTTGTAAATCCATACCTAAGTTCATTTAGGGAAAGGAACTTGGTCTTGGGGATAATTACTTGATACTGGCTAATAACTTTTATATGGAAAGTAAATATATGATAATAATTATAAGAGTAAATTTCTACAACTGGGATCTCTGTTAAAAATGTAATTTCCTGGTTCTTTACATAACCTTTTACAATGGCTATTTTTTTAAATACAAGTATGTTAAATTGTATTACTTCAAAAGGTAATTTACTATGAGTTATAAATAATTTGATTTCTAATAGGCCTTCAATAAATCAAGTGGTTCGATAATACTAGCGTGTAAAGTATGTAATTTAGCAAATGTTACAACATTTTCTAGTGTAGCTAAAATTTGTTGAAGTACAGTGAGGGTTGCTATCATTTGATTGAATATTGTGTTAAATCTTATAAAATCTCGCATTCCAAATGTTGTGGTTATTATACTACTTTCAAGAGTTAGTATTCTATTTGTTATACTATTCTTTCCGAAATCTTTTTGATTTTAAACGGACCTAAATTTCTGGGGGCAGTTGTGTGTCGTTTACTTTTAAAGTTTCTTTCGTAAAACGTCTATCCTGTAATAGTTCAATCAATCCGTTTGATTCCGGTTGACTATCCGTAATAAAATGAATATTTATTTTATGAAGTTCTAGAATATTTTGTAGTCTCGTTCTAAATTCACTTCTGTTATCTAAAGTTATAGATTCGGGTGTACCGTAAAATGTAAAGTACTGTAAAAATCCATGAGTTACATCACCGCTATTTTTTGAAGTGATGGGTATCGCTGGTCCTACTTTTGTGAATGCGTCTACAATTGATAAAAAGTTCTGAGCTTCTACTACCAAAGTGTCTGCATGTAATTTTTGAAAAGGTTTGTCGGATGTTTTAGTTAACATTAAGGGTATTTTTGATAATTATCTGTCGTATTTTGCTCTGTCACATATTTTGCATTGATTAATAAAATCCGTAGTTAATTCCTTCATATCTTTAAAATAATATCTCCTTATGAGTTGTTTTAGGGATTCGTGTATGCCACGATGATTTGTTTTACCTTCGTGTTGGATACGAATTACGTCGATCATTTTCTCTGGGCTATTTAAAGTTATTAGTTTTCGTGAGCATCTGATAATCTTTTATCCTGAGTTATTAAATAGTCGAATATATAATTTTGAAAATCTTTGGTACAAATGTTCTGTTGTGAAATAAAAGTAAAAACGTTTTCCTCCGGATTATATTTCTTTAAAATCTTAATTATTTGCTCCTCATTATCATCTTTCGTTATTTGAATGTGATATATTTTCCTATTGTCGGTTTTTGTATGCTTTACCGGATCAGGATTGGTTAAAACTTCGGTAATTATAAATTGATTTGGTTTTGTATCTATGGCTTCGTTTAAAATTTTAATTGCGGTTTTTGGTTCGTCGTTTTGAGTTGAATGTTTAGTTTCTATTTCTTCTGCGCCTTCACTCGTCTGGGTATCGTCTACGTTATCTGCAACCGAGTCTGTCTCTATGGCGTTGAATTGTATACGGCTTAATGCGTCCGCATTATTGTTACACATTTTCTTCTTATATATGATCTGTAGTGATACTCATCTAATCTAATCCTCCATCTCTGTAATTTTGAATTGGGTTCCTTTAGTTTACATAACCGTACTAATGGTCTATGATCTGTGTATATATAAAATTTCCTTCCATAAAGATATGGCCTAAAATATTTTGTTGCCCAAATTATGGCTAATAGTTCCTCTTCAATTGTACTATATTTCTGTTGTTTTGTTTAATGTTCGTGATGCGTAATTAATTGGTTTATCGCTACCTACTTTGCCTTGACTCAATACTGCGCCTAAAGCAACATTGGATGCGTCCGGTGTTAATATAGATGGTTATGAAAAATCAGGGTACTCCAACAAAGGGTGATTTATAAAAATACACTTAATTTTATCTGCTGCTGTAATAAATTCCGGTGTGTGTTTCATTGATTTTATTACCTTTCTTTAATCAATTTGTTAATGGTTTAGTTATTTGTGCATAACTTTAATGAATTTTCTATAATATCCACTGAGTCTTAAAAATTCTTTGATTTCTCTGTTCGTTTTCGGTAAATGGTAGTTTAATACGGTATTTGTTGTATCTGAGTTTGGCATAACACCTTCTGACGTTATTATGTGTCGTAAGAATGCTACTTCTTTTTGCAAGAATTCTCTCTTATCCAATTGTACTTTAAAGTGACCTTTTCTTAAATGCTCAAAAACTTCTATTAATCTCTCAATGTGTTCGTTGAGTTACGTTGAATATACAATTATGTTGTCAAGATACACAAGAAATTTCTCGGTGTGTATACCTCTCAAAACATTATCCATAACGCTCTGGAAAGTGGGGGATTCGTTCTTTAAGCCAAACGGCATGCGTTTGTATTCATAGTGTCCTCTAGGTCTAGTGAAAGCTGTTTTGGGCATGTCTTTCTCGTTCATTTGCACCTGGTGGTATCCAGAGGCGAGATCTAACGTTGAAAAATATTGACATTTTTCTAGTTTGTCCAATTTTTCTGTGATATTTGGTAGTGGGTACTTATCGACTACAGTCCTCTCGTTGAATTTTCTGTAATCGATTACTATTCGGTATCTGCGTTTGCCTGCGGCATATAATTTCTTTGGTACAATTAGTACGGGGCTGCTCCATGGTGAATTCAAATGTTGAATAATATCTTGATTTAATAAGTCTGCTAGTTGTCTATCTGCTTTTTCTCGACTTGTTTGGGTTAGTCTATACACTTTGGTGAAAATCAGCTTTTCATCTGTTAATTGAATACTGTTTGACTGTGTTGGTGAAAGTTAAAAGGTATTTCTTCGCAATAGATCATATATCTGTAATCAAAACGTAATTCTTTTTATGCTTCTCTTCTTCTGTATTAATATTGTCATTAAAACGAATGTTAATTAGATTTTCCTTTAACATTTTATCGTGATCTGTTTGGTTGGAATTACTTTCAAAGTCTTCGTTGATTTCCATTTAGCTAAAATTTACTTTTTTCACTTCTATTGGTGTCGTTAAAGATACTTCTATGGGGTAGTCGTTTGAGTTCAAAATTGTTGTAGTGGTGCAGTTGTTGTTTATATGTACTAACGCGGTGGGTGTTTTTTCTTTCTGTTGAAATGACATGTGATTTATAATTCCTATATTACTGTTTGAATTTACTAAGACGTTTACTTGTTTTTCTGTCCTAGGATCGATGGTGTATTTTTGATCGGTTTGAATTTGAATCTTGCTGTTTTGAAATTTAATTCGTATTTATCCATGTTTTGTTCTTAATAATCGATTTTTTATATCAATATTCGCTCCTAATTTTCTTAAAAGATCCATGCCCATCAATCCGTCGTATTTGTCGTTAAATTCAAAAATACAGAATTGTGTTTCATTTTTTACATTAAAAGTTTTTGGTAAAGGTATATTCGTAATAATCTGGTGTAGTGTCGTTTTGTATGCTGTTTAAATTTTAAAAGGTTCTGTTTCTACAAAATTTAAGTAATGTTTCTACACGGTTTTGGGGCTAATTAAAGTTTTTGAAGATTCTGTGTCGATTAATAGTTTAATTTCAGCATGTGGTATTTCTATATAGGGTAAAATGTGTTGATTAATATTGTTTAAATTTATTACGTCTGATAGTATTTAGTTCTGTTTAACTGAGAATTTGAGTATGCGTTTTCTTTATCGCTCTCTTCGCAATTTTCGAAAGGGTTGCTACGTTCGTAGAATTTTGAGTAATTAACCTCATCGTCTCTACTTGGATTTACATAATTACCCGTCTTCGAGTATGGCTTGATTATTGAAATCTTCTACTTCTTGGTGAAATAGTTCCTTTGAAGTAAAGTTTCGTTTCTGTGTATAGTCGGGTTTAATCTGAGATATTTTACTGCTCTGTCTGGTGTTACCAGATGGTGTTCATAAAGGTTGGTTTGTAATAATTATTGGGGTTGTTGTTATTATTCGTCATGGATGCGTTTCTGTTAGGTTTACGCCGAATATTTGCCACACTCGATTTACGTTCTGATTAAACGTGGGTGTAAATGTAGGTTTGGATAATTGTCGAATTGATTGTTGAAATTTGTATTATTAAAGTTTGGATTACTAATTCTCAAATGATTTGTCGGTGTGTTAAATGATGTACATTTAGGTTGTATTGGTATTGGTCTCGCCGCTTGTATAGTCTTAATCGGTTAATAATTTTTGTTAATATTTGGATTATAAATCATGTTCCTATAATACATTACGTTCTCCTCTTCTACTACTAAATTCAGTGCGTCCTCTGTTTTGGGGATCTCTAAATCCTATTCTGTACGGTAACCGCTCGGTTAACGTGTTTATGTACGTATCTAAAGCCATTTTGTCATACATTTTAGCTTTAATTAAACGTACGTTAGGGTCTGATTCTTCTCATTTAAGTTTGCTTAAAATTAAACTTCTTACATCCGGACATCAAGTACCAAATTGATGCGGTAGTTGACTGTGTTCCATTCGTAGTTTAATAAGTCTCTAATTAAGCATTTAATATTGGGCCGCTCGTCGAAATGCGCAACTAATATCTTTTTATAGTCGTCCCAGTCAGTTAAATCATCTCTACTTGCTATTAATGTTAATTCTCTGTCTGTTAATTTACTTAGAATTAATTTTAAAAGCCACATATTTTTTTCAAGGTCTTCTTGTTTGTAAAAACATTTCAGAAATGTTTTGCACACGGTAATGAATATCACTATTAAAGCTTGATTACCATCGTATGTTGGAATCGACTCTAAATATAACTTTAAGTTATCTGAGTTCATTTTGTATAATTATTTATTCTCTGCTACTTTAGTCAAGTTTGCACTAAAGTTATTTAAAGAATCACTTACTGCTACTTGGATTATGTGTATTTATAAACCTTTGCTATAATTACATCAAATTCAGATTTTGCTGAATAATTGTTTTAATAATAATTGTTGCCACAATAAATTGCGCACAAAATGTTTATAAAAATTCTTTCTTTCAAATCTTACTACCTTTATGCAATTGAAAAAAATGATAAGGAAAATGAACTATAGGTACTCACAATAATTTGATTGATAGTTCCATTAGCCTTCTTTCTGTATTGAATTAGGTCCATTCTGTACTTCGTCCAATCGTTGTGTTCTGTTCCAGCAAAGAATTGAAATTCACAGTTACTAGTTCTTCTATTTTGCAATTGCTAGTGCCTTTCTGGAATCCGTTTCGACTGTGCCAGATAGATTTTGGGTCGTTGGAAGCTTCTTTTTAAAAAATTTATTTTCCAATAACACTTCTATCAAATTATTTTTAATTGTATAATTACTTTATTTATTTTCTTTTACAACTTGAGCGTTTATGTTTATTAAACGAGATTTAATTGAAGTTGACAAAAATATTTTAAGTTACCTGTATAATTAAAATATGAGCAATTAGAAATTTTAGAATGACTTCTAAGTCATCCTTAGCAGAATCGACAAATTTGACTTTTGCTTAACAATTGTGGAATTGTTTCTCTTTGGAAACTTAATTTGAATAACTTTAAGACCTTCATTAGCAACTCTCACAATTTACTAGGTGATGCATTATGAGAAAGATAATCTCAGGTGTTGAAAGTAACATTAGTTAGTTTAGTTGTCTGATAGTGATATGTAGCATTTAACTACTGAAAATATGAAGGAAAACTTTTGAATAGCTTCTCGCAACTATTTTAATATTTACCACTTGCTTAATGGCTAGCAGTTGTTGTGATGTGACATTGTTATGTTTTAATAATGTTGGGTTGTATATGAGTTACTACGATATTCTATGTTTCCCATGTCCGTAACATATTGCGTGCACAAAAATAAAGTGCATACTAAGCAGGAATTTTGAATCCAAACAGAAGCATTCTGAAAATTAACATATTTTTAAATCTATATTGACCTTTATTTAAGATGTCTACCTGGCGAGGCGAATATATAGCTATAAAATTGCAAATAAAAACTTGTGAATAAAATTAAATAGAAAACAATTTTTACTATCAGCTCTATTAGTTTGTTCCATTTTCCCTATAATAATTTAATATTAATTATATCTGTGTTAGAAATATGTATTAATTGCACCTGAAATCTGTTATTTTAAATTCCAAGCTAAGAACATTTTCAAATCTGATGCAACCAATTCCGCATGGTAATGATCAAGTGTACAAGGTGATACAGTCTTTTGCTCCCTGTGTGCAATTGAGCAACAAAACTTTCTCTGTATCAACTGAAATAATTAACTATTGGAAAATGTTTATCTTTAATAGCAAATAAAACGAGTAAAGTTTTAACAGGGAATTTTATAAAATACCAAAAACTACACACCGTCGAACAAATAGTATTATTGGACTTACATTTATTTACACAAAGGGGTGTCAAACTTAAATGATTATACCATATCTTATCTCCTTATGTAAATTACATATATACATCGACAAATTAGGCTTGTTGCTAGTATAGTTTGGCGCAATTTTTTACAAAGTAGTTGTTGAGAAATATCTTCTGGAAGAGTTAAGAGAAATGAAGTCATTTGCAGTGTCGTTTGTAGTAATTTTCATATTTGGAACATGCTTTGAAGCTAGTAAGTATCTTGTTTTTAGTGACTAGATTTGTGATGCCAACGGATATGAACGATATTGATAATTGTCTTGCGTCAAATGATTGCTAAATTTAAAGGGTTGCATTTTCAACCATAAGCTTTTGAATTTAATAGGATTCAATCTAGAAAGTTTCAGTACTATGCCTGTAGTTAGAATAATGTAAATAGATAAATTCTGTCTTTCTGGAATTCAAAATATGTCGTCGTGCATAAACGGTAATTTTGACAAAGTTCTTACCTGGCGAGACGAATGTGTAGCTATGAAATTGCAAATGAAAAGTTGTGAATAAAAATAAAGGGAAAACAATTTTTACTATCAACTCAATTAGTTTGTTCCATTTTCCCTATAATAATTTAATATTAATTATATTTGCATTAGTAATATGTTTTAATTGCACCTGAAATCTTTTATTTTAAATTCCAAGCTAAGAACATTTTCATATTTGATGCAACCAATTCCGCATGGCAGTATATATGATCAAGTGTACAACAAGATGATACAGTCTTTTGCTCCTTGTGCGCAATCGAGGAATAAATATTTCTCTGAAAGTATGAACTGAAATAATTAACTATAGGAAAGTGTTTATCTTTAATAGCAAGTAAACTGAGTAAAGTTTTAACAGGGAATTTTATAAAAAAGCAAAAACTACACACAAATGAACAAATAACGTTAGTGGGCTTACATTTATTTACACAACGGGGTGCCCAACTTAAGAGATTATATCATATCTTATCAGATTATTTAAATTACATATATACATAGACATATTAGGCTTGTTGCTAGTATAGTTTGGTGCAATTTTTACAAAGTGGTAGTAGAGGGTGGGGCCGATTCTGGGACACTCCTCACTCCTCACTCACTCACTCCTCACCACCCACCCGATTCATATCTTACCTAGGTTAGAGTTTTCTTCGACTAGCCATATTCAGATCCACCTCCACCCGATTCATATCTAATCTAGGTTAGAATTTTCTTCGACTAACCACTTTAACCTGATCTAGAATTTTCTGGACAATCTAACCCTGTTTGAATTTTTAAAATCGGACTATCTTTTACAAAGTTACACCCTGTTAAAGCCTTGTACCTTTAAATTTTTGTACCAAAACCACTTGTTAGCAACATTTTCAAAGTGTAAATTTTTTAAGAGACACATAATTAAGGAAGAAAAATTTATTAACTGTTGTCAATACAACTGGTGCGCATTGTTAGTCAACTAGTGTTTTGCAGATTACAAAGATAGCAAAATATTAGCAGTCCAGTGAGCACCACGGGGAGCTCATACGCACACTTTGTTCACCAGGATATTAGTGTGGCAGGAAAGAGGTAAAGTGGAGGAAAAGAGCTTAAACTACTATATACAAAATCTTAAAATTGTTATATACAAACAATTTAACCTATAACAACTTAAAACTAGGTGAAATGGAAATCGTCTATTTTACGGTGCCCCCCCAGGCATACGTATTAACAGTTCTGGGAATGATGAACCGTTTATCGTCATCCCCGGATAAGTTGATCTTGTTGATAAGCTTTGTATACAGTTCATGTTTACTGCTTCTGAGGGCACCTGAATTATTATAGACAATGTTCTTAAATTCGGTGACACTAATCCCAGCCACCACACTACGACTGTCGCCTTTGATTGTTTTCACAATGTCTTTTTCTGTTATAATGCAATAAGATTTAGCTCTAATAGCCACAAACTCTAGAACCAAATTCCCATTTCATTCATCTTTAATTTTACCCACCACCTTCTTATTTACTAAGGGAATACCAAACTTGTTGTTTTCAAACGCACTTTTCGTCCGTGTTCTCAACCCCGAGTTCGATATATGGTTTCAACCATGAAGACTGCTCAAATTCTAAAACTCGGTGTATCGCCATGAGCCAGAGTCCATTTTTTAAACACTGCTGAAGATTTTGGTAATGTATGATATAATTCTTCTTGTCTTCCAGCGTGGCGAGTAGTTTTGGGTTTTTAGAGCTGGTGTATGGTGGGGTTTTGTTTCTAGGCAGAAAGGTAGATCGTTGTGGGCACCATGCAATTCTTCGGGGAACTTGAGGTCTACTTCCAAAATATAACCTACCTCACAGGTGTCGGAGATATTTATAGTTTCTTGTCTAATGTGTTCGATTTGATTTTTAGACAACCACCTAAACCCTCCTATTGGTAAACGCTGACTCATACTGACACCCAACCATATAAATGATTGGCGTCTAGGTACGTCGGATAGCTTGATGGAGTGGTAGCATCATAATCCTGCACGTATTTGTTGTTGGCCTTAGCATATCCCCCACTACATTGCGTAAGACCTCCTTTATGCCAGCTTTCCCAAAATGGTGCATGCTAACGTCGGTGAACAGCTCTAATTTGACATTTGTGAACTTTAGCATTGCATCCCAACTAAGGCTCGGAGCTGTCATGTACTGACAAGGGTGGAGATCGCATGTGTCAATGCAGACGTTTCTAAAATTCTCAAAAACGTCGGCCAACAACAGGACATCAGTCTTCAAGTACATGTTGCTATATTGCCCGAGAGTTTCCATACCGAAAGTTTTCCAAACTTTTAGGGCGCGCCTGTACTCGGCGAACGAGATGTCTGAAGATGTTAAGCGGTTGTAAAACGCTTACTTTGCCGGCATCAACTTTTCCTCTAAAACGTATGCATCCGTAACGTAGTCGTACGTGAACACGCCTTTTTCTTGAACTAATTCAAACTTGTGGTTCTCGGGGAAATACTTGCGTAGTTCTACAAACTGATCGGGGTCTAAATTCTTTGCAAGTTTGTCCAGGGATGATGCTACGACCCGTAACGAGTCGATGAATCGGAGTAAAATTCAGCCTGCATCGTCCCCCTTATCATCTTCCTTATCTTCGCCATCTAATCTAACGTTTTTGGTAAATGAGATGCATTTTCCTTGATGTTAGGTATTACGCTGACACTCTCTTGGTCGCACCCCAGCTCCTTAACAATAAAGTGGGCATCATAACCACTCAAGTTATGGAAAATAACAAGAATGAACGTCGGCATCTTATACTTCAAGTTGCACTGACTATGAGCCGCAAAGCGGAATTTTCCATTTAAGTGGATGTAGTCACGTACACTGTCAGTTGCAAGAGGCTTCTTGCATATCCCGCAGTCATCATCCATGTGGAATAACAACTCATCCAATGGTTCGAACGGTGCCATGGGAACATTGTTTTTTAAGATGGATCCTAGTCATCAAATCTCTGCTTTCATCTTCTCTATAAACACTCTGGCTGCATCAGGCTTGAACGGTGTGTAACTCTTTAAGGGATAGTCCGATTTAAAAAATTCAAACAAGGTTAGATTGTCCAGTCGAAGAAAATTCTAACCTAGATTAGATATGAATCGGGCGGAGATGGATCTGAATATGGCTACTCGAAGAAAACTCTAACCTAGGTAAGATATGAATCAGGTGGATCAGGAGCAGTGAGTGAGTGAGTGAAGAGTGAGGAGTGTCCCAGAATCGGCCCCACCCTCTATTAGTGGTTGTTGAAAAATATCTCTTGGAAGGATTATAGTAACATCAAATATTTGAATTAAAAGAAATGAAGTCATTTGCAGTGTCGTTTGTAGTAATTTTTATATTTGCAACATGCTTTGAAGTTGGTAAGTGTTTTATTTTTAGTGACTAGATATGTGATGCCAACGTATAAGAACGATATTGTCTTACGTCAAATGATAGCGGAATTTAAAGGTTTTATTTTCAACCATATATTTTTAGATTTTAAAGCTACAGTCTAGAAGATTTCAATACTATTCGTATAGTTAGAATAATGTAAATAGATAAATTCTGTCTTTTTGGCATTCAAAATACGTTGTGCATAAACGGTAATTTTGACATAGTAAACTATTTTAAATTTACACATATTTTTAAATATCAAATGCAGTCAATCTATAGAGGTTCAATTCTAAACTTACAGCTAGAACATGGTAATGGTAAATAGACTAGTTCTGCATTATTGGGATAAATACTTGAAATCAACCATACTGAAAATTTTCCAGCAGAAGGTCACATGCAACAAAGGTAAATAAGTTGCCATTTTCGAAAACATTTTCATAATTGTATTTTTTTTCAACGTTCTTTGATATTATTACACACTAATAAGGAAAATTCGCAAACGTTTCTAGTTAATTCTACATAAGCAAAAAACGACTGTAATTGCTTGTATATTAAAAATAAGTGATAGACAATACAATAAGGTTAACCTTAGTAAAATGGTAGGTAATTTGATTTGGTACAGTTGAGACGTTTAGTACAAGAGATTCTATGTCTGGCATATATGAACAGTAGATGTAAGACAGGGGTTTTGTGACCATATTTCCACCAGCATCCACATTTCCACACACATCTGGACCAAATAGTCTTTTTCGACTATCCATTTTCATCTTTCGAGATAAACCTATCTTGTTTGGTATCAATTAATATTAGATTTTTCTCAGCTACCCAAATCTTTTAAATTTTTAGATTGCATCATCCCCCAGAGAGCTACCTTCATTTTAAAATTTTTTGCTGGTAGCGATTTCTGACCGTCCTTATAAATTTTTTAACCATGCAATACATCAAAGTAGTCTAGAATTTTACGCAGAATTCGAGTCTCTAAATAGATTTAAAATCAGAGCACCCCCTGCAAAGTTATACCTCTTTAAAGTGCTGAACCTCTAAATTTTGCTCTTTGCTCTATAAGCTAACCTAACAAATAGTTTTCTTCGATTAGTCATTTCCACCCCCCCCAAGATAAATGTACCTTGTTTGGTATCAATTAATATTAGGTTTTTCTCAGCTACCCGAATCTCTAGGAATTTTTTAGATTGCATCATCCCCCAGAGAGCTACCCTCACTTTAAGATTTTTTGCTGGTAGCGATTTCTGACCGTTCTTATAAATTTCTAACCATGCAATACATCAACTTAGTCTAGAATTTTACGCAGAATCCGAATCTGCAAACAGATTTAAAATTCGACCACCCTTTACAAAGAAGATGCACTTTTAAAGGTTACAAACCTCTAAATTATTTTGCTTATCTATGACATATGCTTTAACCAACCATTTCCCGAGAAATCTAAAACCGCGGGAGTTTTAGAAATGAGTCCTTTATAGGCAATAAGTGCTTAATATTTAAAACCATTTTCAAACGGTAATGTACTGTTTTTTAGAATATTCAAAACCATGAAAAATTTTAAACAGTTATCAATTTTCTGGTTTAACATTTTTAATTACTAAGCATGTCATAACATAATTATATACTCAATGCTAAATATGTACTTGGAAAATACATTTCGTTTAGCAAACTAATTTCTTGTCGATTATGGATCACGCGAAGTACACGTGAAGGTGGTGTAGACCTTTCATTTATCAATTATATTTCAATGCCGTACATTAGAAATTGATGCATCATTGCTTGTAGATTATTAATAACACAAGATACTTTCTAGTATGTCGTCGACTACGTATTTAGGGAAATGAAAACTTCATTTAGTAATACAGATCAATTAACGGATAATTATTTGAACTGTATATAACCCGTGCGCTTTTGTGTAAAGTTCATCGAAATTTAAACAATGTTTTGTGCAGTGATTTTCCTCATATTGAAAATTTAAGGTAAGTCTGCATTTTTTTTAAAAAACAACTGAATTTATTTGCAAACACCAATTATCGTGTATTTTACTATTGTTTCTAATTGTATTTTTAAAACATCTAAGATTCGTTTAGATTTTACATTGAGTAATTTGTTAGTCACTATTAATGTTTCCAAAGTATTGCGCTGTTTTACATATATATTTTTCAAATATTATATGGTCTTTTAGCTAAGATAATAAAAAACAATTCCCACAAATATTTTATTAAAAATTAAATACATTTAAACATTAACAAAAGGCTGTAACAGTAAAACATTTTCCTTAGAACAACTTAAATTATTCAAACGGTGGTTTAAACAATGATTGCACCTATCACCGAATCTTCTTAATTCTTTGAGTCTAGGAACTGAGAATACACTTTCCATGTTTAAAATGTTGTTTGATAAATATTTCGATAGTAACTGATTCTTCAGTTTTCCTTTAACATAGACAGTAGCCCACAGAGGTATGACTTCTTTCAGTAAATCACCCACATTTGTATACCCATTCGTAGCCTGTTCATCCCAGCAGAGTCCATGGATTCTTTCCTTTAACCACCAAACTTGCTTTTTGAAATCGGCACTTAGGGTGTTATATTCAACCGCCATGTTCAGTATCTCATGCCATATTACATTATTCGCTATATCCAAAATGGCGATCTCCTTGCAATAGAAATCACTAGTTTTGTATTGATATCCTTGTAAATCGATAATGAAACACATGCTTCCTGCTTCAAATCATAAATGGAAATGGACTTCAAAGCAAATCTCTCCTATCTATCCAGTTAAGGATCTTTATCACCACCAACTCTTTTTATGATTTTTTGTTCAACTAGGTAATTATCTAGAGCTTTGGTTGATACTAAAGCAAGTCTGTTTTCTTAATCCAACTTTTACCATCCCCCAACCACGACACTAATAGTTCACGTCCGTGCTTCCGTTTCCGTAAAACTTTTTCCACTAGGTAGGTGTCAAGTGCTGCTGTGAGCTGAATCTCATCGCCGTAAAAAGCACCTAGGATTGGTCGACCTTCCAAATCTTGTAGCAGATAGGTTATCGGTCTCGTTTGTTGTACTTTAACAATTTTAATAGTTCTGTACTCCAGTTTGGATGAAATCCTCGGTCGAATACTGCTTTATATTTTAATATACGAACAATGTCTCCATCCTTATACAAGTTCTTGCGACTTTTAGAAGCACTGTCAGCGGTGTAAAGTTTTATTCTTTCCGGATGTTCTTCCGCCTTCATAGGTGTCATGTTAATAGCTCGATGCGGTGTATTATTGTATTCTTCCATAACCTTAGTCAAAATATTTACCCATCTATGACTGCCTTGCAAGTAAAATCTTCTGCACAATTTGTTTTTGATTGTCCTGATCAACCGCTCAACCATACTAGCTTTGAAAATGTAAAGTAATGGTTTATCTTATATTTTTGCATAAGATTTTTAAACCAGCGGTTGTAGTACTCTTTCCCAAAATCCGTTTGTAGATTAATTTTTACGTTATTTTCTCATTGTAACATTTTGTTCAATATTTTTTTCACAGCATTTGTAACTTCTGATCCAGTTTTATTTTTTAAAGGTTCTGCAAAAGCATATTTTGTGAAACAGTCCACCGCTATTAGAATACATAATATCTGTACCCATTGTTCACACGAGAGTAAGGCTACATTTCGCACAATTCCGATTGGATAATATTGCTTTTCACATGTTTCAGATTTGTATTGACGACGCTGAAAATTTTTTCTTACAGGTTTAAATAATTCCTTAACGATGATTTCTTTACTCATTTTTGCTTAACACTGTTGCTAAACTAATAGGGCTATCATTCTATAGTTGCACCTTTGACATAAACTAAAGCTTTGGTTTGTAGTATTTGTTTTTTATAGCTCCTGATGACGCCTCGTAAATCGATAATATTGCGGTACCGAATTCCTTCTCGTTTGTCTCAGAAGCAGCAGTCAAATTCATAAAACACTGTATAAACGTTTTAAAGTCAGATATAAGCTTATCCAATTTTTCATTTACATATTGTTTATTAACTGCATCAGATGGCTCAACTGGTTGAGCAAGCATTGTGATACACTGGTATTTTGCATTGAAGAGTTTATCTTTACGCTGTATATCATCAGAACTTTATAGACAGTATGAAAAGGCTTGATTCACGAGTTTGATTACAGATTTCTTATTAACACAATCACTATCGTCTTTAGGATCCATTACATCAAATAACCTTCTTTTACGAAAACTAATTGTTTCTTCTCCAGGCTTGAATACTATAGTGCTTCTCTGATTAATACAATCATAATCTTCTTTCAGGTCTGATGAATTCACTAACCTTCTTTGCTGCATATCGTATCTATCACCATCCAACGTTAGCATAAATTCTCGACCTGGAGGACCACGCCGAATATCAGCATCTTTACTATGAACGTCCGAAGCGGTCGATGGGCATTTTAAAACTGTGTAATTATTTACTGAGCTCACTGTATTATACCTTCTTCTCTCAACTCTTCTATTATGGACACCATTTTCGCTTGTATTTCCAGCTCGGTGGGATGCCTTCAACAATCTCAACTGATCCACAAGTTTATGTGCATTATTCCAGTAAACATATGGTACAGACTTTGAATTTAAACTTTTGTAAAACCGATTAGAAAAGCCTAAGACCCGCTCCCTTAGTCTGTTTTCTTCTTTTTGGCTGTTTTCTTTCGGGATTCCTCCGAAATTCGGTGGGATATTTTTACACATATTTGTTAAACTTTTTGTTATTTGTTGGGAATCCGCTTAATTCGTGCGCCGCAAATGGGTTAAACTTTCTTCTCAAAATCGATGCTGATTTGATCATTTCCAAGTAATTCGGCAAATCTTCATGCAAATTGAAATCGCCATCTTCGGGGGTGATGTCTTTATAAACCAGCAGATTGTATAAACTCCTCGTACCCGGGTATATCATATTATGTAATGTTATATCGCTAGTTTCCGGGTTAATTACCAATACACTTTTCCACAAACTCCATGAGTCGGTTTCCGCATTATACTTTACTCCATAAATTGATTTGTCAATATTTTCGTCTTCGTCTCTAGCTAACACGTCTGCATAGTAAGGATGGAACGGTTCTTCTGGAACGAGTTGTTTAATTTTCTTTATAGGTGCTTCCATGTCTTCGAGTTTAACCCTTGTTGTAGGTGTGGGAATTTTTTCGGTGATTGCTTGCAACTGGGAAGCGGTTATTTGCAAGAGGTCGATCAATTGTTTATGAGCTTCTTTGAATTTTTGCTGAAATGAAGTGTCTCCCTTTTTGTATGCCACAAACTTTGTTCGTACGGCATCCTGCATAAGATGAAGCTTACGTTTATTTGCAATAAAATCTTTAACGTCCGTCATCATCAGGCTCTGGATGGGAACTAACTATTTTTTTGAATAATGTCAAATATTTATTTACTCGTCGAAATTTTTCCTATATCGACCATTAACCAAATCAAAATCTTTCACAATAGTTATAAAATTATGTTTTGAGTCACTCCCACCCCAACACTGTAAGCACATTTCTTTAAATTTTGGATATGTCATGTCACCGCTTATATGATCAAGAAAGATATGGCGAAGGTTTGTGTCATACTGTTTCCATAATGCGATTACATTGGCGTTATCTCTGAGTCTATGTTTTAAGGCACTAGCGTAAGTTTGACATAGGTAGAATGAATCTATTGTTTTATGTCGACCGAACGAGAAAAACTGTGTAATTTTGTTTTACTCGTTTGCAGATATATCATCGAAAACCATATTTGAATCTTCTTTGGTATCTCCGGGTTCAATCAAATCGTCGTAATTTTCAAACTCATGGTACCCAATTTCTTCTTTTAATGGTTTAAGCACGTTTCGGTTGATTTAAACTTTTCGAAAATACATAGACATTTTGGAATCTAAGACCGTTCTCGTGCTAGATCAGAGATATTAAGGAATTGGTCTTTCAACAACTCGATAGTCCAGCAAATATTGCTCGTATGTTGGATGTAGACAAAGGACCATGTTTACCAACTTCCTTTGCACTGGATGTTATATATGCGTCAAAGTTTTGTATAGGTATTTTAATTTCTTGCTTTACATCTACCGCAACACCATTCTTCTTTTGCGAACGATACTGTTTGAGGCTGTTTTGTATTGTTGTTCTAGCTATATTATACTTTTTACTAGCAGATCAAACACTTAATACGCCTTCCCGGATTTCACTTATTGCTTTCTCCAAGCATTCCTCGCGTAATTTTTATTTAATGCTTGCATCTCTTAAGCGTGTTGAATTTCAACTAACCCCAGTTTAAAAATGTTTGTTTATATACCATGGTCATGCCCGCCCGCGCGCCCGCCCGCCCGCCCGCCCGCCCTCGCGTCCAAGAGTATAGTGGTACAGCATACTACCATAAGGGCGGTTAATGTAGTACTTTTATTATTTTAATAAAACAATATAAAATTTTATACAAAATTTATTGAAAAATATATACAAACTGAATAGATTATTTAATTGCGGATAAATCTATTAACAATTTTCGTAAACGGATTATATTCAAACATAGAGTTATGTATAATTAAAGCATACTTCATCGACGGTTCAAAATTTCTTGAAGCTTCTAATTCCATTCTTACATCAACCGTTGCATCCTTGATGCTTTCAAATTGATGACGACAGTCGATTACAAAGACAGGTGATTCCATTAAACATTCATTTGACGATTTGTTCGGATAGTATTTTTCCATAAAAGATGCATAAACAGGTACGCTGGCAAGTAGTCGTTCTGCTCTAAATCCAAATTTAATCGACCTTGAGGAAGCACCTGAGAGTTTAAAAACACTTTGACATTGGTTATATTGGCATTTGTAAAGCTCGTAGCATTTTCTTCTTTCCTGTCGTACTTCCCATTTTGCAG
Source organism: Platerodrilus igneus (assembly GCA_036346225.1). Lineage (NCBI taxonomy): Eukaryota > Metazoa > Arthropoda > Insecta > Coleoptera > Lycidae > Platerodrilus > Platerodrilus igneus. The sequence goes on along the minus strand of JARFIW010001638.1, from coordinate 17,990,047 downwards.
CGCCAGTAATATCCACCGAGCCTTATCTGTTTCGTTCGATACTTTAATTCTCAATACTTGCGATTTTGATTGTGTTAGAGACTGTAATTCGTGTAGTTCCCATTTTCTGAATGCGACCATTATAGATGATTGATTTTGCATTTCCGAAAGCAGCAAAGCCTTGGCGAAGTCACTTAATGTTATATGTGGAACCACCCATGAAATACGTTGTATTTTGAACGTTACTGTATTTCCAATCGACTTGTAGCAATTTACGTCCGACTTAGGTCTGATTAAAATCAGCTCTTGAGGCATGTTGACGATAGTTTTCTTGTAATCTTCAAAAAACCCAAAAATGGTTTTTAGCGGTATAACACAACTAAACCGTCCATCTTGGAATATGGTATCGGGCTTCCACCCGGTATGTGTAATAGATTTTATTTCTGATTCCTCCATGAATACTAAACCCTTAATAGTTCTTGTAATTCCAGGAGTTCTGCAGACATCTATTATTTGATTATTACCCAATTTGTATTGAATTTCCTCAAACAGAAAATATGGCGCATTTCTAGTAAATTCGTATGCTTTAGGATTTGGTTCTGCTGCTCTAATCGGGTCTACTGTTGTTGACGCTTCTCTTAATGTTTCCGTAGGCTTATAGGTACCCCTTATAAATATGAAACTTTCATGGGGATATGTGATGTTATCACTTCTCTGGATTGCAATTGAAATTCGATCGTTGTTTTCTGCATTCAATGTAAAGGGAAAATACGTATAATAATCTTCCTTTATTATGGCTTCGTCTAATTTATAACCTCCAAACACATCCAATTTAGGTACGTCCTCATATTTAAGCCTTCCAAGTTTAACGTTTTCATCACCGTGGAGATCTAAGCTGCGTTTACTTCTGCCACCCATCATTTATAACTTTTAATCCAAAACATTTTAAGAAACGTATTTCTTCTGCTGTAAGTCTCTGGACAACTTGACGCTTTGACGTCGTATTCACTTCTGATCGTGTAGGGGTGTTGTAGCGTGTTTTATATACAAAATCGATGGGCATTTTCAACTACTTTTTATTTCCAGTCTCACACAGATGTATGTTTCTGGTGAAAAGTTTACTAATTCGCCCAAATGATCGACTAATCTGATTGTAATATTATCAATTTCTGTCACGCTCAGTGGATAATATATGACGTCGTTAGGTTCCTTTTCCAGATTATACCCAGGTGGTACAGATAGACTGAATTCGAATATGTTGTGGGTAAGAAAATTGTTTCTGAACGATCCTGCGGTAATAATAGTTTCCACAAAAATGTTTGAGACCGATATTATGTTCACTTGCTGATTAGCGATATGTACGGTATCTGCAGCCAATTTGCGATTGGTAAACCCCAAGATGCTTTCAATATTGTTTTACGGTTTGCCCCAAAATCAATCGGTATACTGCTTCGTATAGAACACATTAATGTATTATTGTTGGCACTCAGTTTAAAATATTTTTCAATGTTCTCGTTGATGTCCGGCTTTTGACTGAACCATTTTTTGAAAACATCCTGTATATATACATTTATTTCTTCTAATTCGTATGATCCAGGTTTAATGGTTATTTAGCGATGCTCTGGATCGTTAAAGTATAAGATGTTGTTTCCTGGATGTATGTTTTGCACAGTGTTACAAGTATACAGTCCTACAAGACCCAAAGCGTCCTGTTTCAATTTAATTGGTGGGTAAATCGATCCTGTCGATATGACATTACCATACCCGAACACGCTCACTGTTTTAGCCATTGTCACTAAGAAACTTTAACACTAAATGCCCACAATTGTAAGTGTTGTAGGTCTGCTCCGGTACACTGTTGTAGTAAATTTTAAAACCTCGAAAATATCTCTTCACTTCTTCCGGTGGTCTTAAATCTCCAAACGAATCGTAGTATAACACACTATTTCTACGTTTTCGGTACCCCACCAAATAACTACCAGGTCCTCTTGTGGTATCTAAATTAATCACACCCGACTCGTTGACATACGGTCTAATCTTCTGTAACTGATCTCTAGAAAAGACGTTGCCAAAACGAGGTATGTTAGATGTGTGTTTCCTTATATCTACGTCGGTGAGAGCTCTTCGAGGTAACTTGCTTAGTTTTTTGATATTTTTTTACAAACACCACGCCCCTGTTTGTACGGTTTCAAGAATAATGCTGTGCCTTTTTTTGTATGATTTTAGAAACATTTCATTTCCTTTTTTCCCAACGGCAATGGCTTCCATAGATCTGTTGTGCCGTTCACACTCCTAAAGCTGCTCGTTGGCTGTCTTGACATCATTCACTGCTTTAGCTATCCCCGCAGCACCACCTGTTAGTGCTCCTAGGGCACTTAGTCTTGCGAATATCGGAATCAATGGTAAAAAACCTCTTTTCTGTGGAACGGGTATAATACGTGGGACTTTAATTTTGCTTCTCCCACCAGCTCCTTTTATGATTTTTACCAATTAGAATACCAACGTCTAGTGGCTTTTTCAAGTTGTCGGAACCAACTCGGTCTATTGCAGATCGTATTTTCTTCAAGAATCCGCTTTTGAAACTTATATTCTTCTTTAAGCCCATACCCATTATTCTCTTCGCTTTCATAGCGTTTGTCACAAACCAAGCTGCAGCTTTTTCCCCAAACTTTGCGTTCTTAAACCTAACTCTCCCCAGGCTTCTTCTTCTAAAATTTTATCTGCACGGTGTCTGGCTGGAAGATAGTCGGGATAATTGGAGTATGCAACGTCGTGGTCTTTACACAATTTATCAAATTCGTTTATTCCAGGATCACCTCTTGCTAACCGTTCACTCAACTTTGTACCAAGACCGCAGTACTGATAACCTGGAATATGCAGCTCAAACGGTAACCTGTTTATAGCGCTGTTGATTAAACTCTCTCCAGAACAGATAATCATGTGTTTACTCAAAAAAATCTCAAACTGTATTAAATAAATAAACAACAGCGAGTCTATTTATACGTTTTCAATTTATCATCAAAAAATTACAATATATTATAGTTTCACAAATTACTTAAACAATAAATTTACAATAACAATATATTTACATCAACATCTACGTCTCTTGAGCTGTGATCGTAGTTGTAGTTATAGTAAACAACTGTTTATAATTACACACAACTGTCTTTTATAAGATACTTCCTCTAGTTATCACCATAGCCAGAATCTTCAGAATCCGACAAATTTAAACGTCTAAACATTTCCACTAATGTTCTTGTACGTGTCACGTCTCGCACAAATATATCCGGAAAACGTATAACCAGCTTCAAAGCATTTAGTGCACTCTGATTCGATTCGTTGTAGAATAAAATATTGCCAATTCGAACTTCGCCTTCAACCAAGATTTTAATTCGTTTCTCCCCTTCAGTCAGAGTAGTAAACCAATCGCCATCATTTAAATTAGAATTAGCAACAAACCCTACTAATTTGCTGTATAATGCTGGGAAGTCACGACTTTCCAACTGCTTAAATTGATACTCCAACAGCTCTTGCATATGGAATAGTTTACGGCACTCTAATTCATTTATAACTATCGAACTATTACCCATTATTATTTTTAACTGAAACGTTTTGTCCTCGGTTGCTCCAGACGCTGGTGACAGAGTGATAAAAAACGGAGCTCCTAGTTGTATGTGTAGATTTTCCATTTCAAGTGCACCAATTAATTGAGTGTTTAGCACGTCACAAGAAAATATGTTGATTTGAAATTCCACTCGAAAATTTGTAAATGCTAACCAATTTTCGTATGTCAATTCCAGAACATGGTTGATGCAATATTTCTTACTACACACCAACCGTATTGCAGGTTTTATTGTCTGGGTTATAACAAACCCAATTTCCACATTATGAGGGTGTTCACCCAATTCATTTAAACTATACGTAAACTTATTTATCAGATTTTCGGTATATGGAACTAGTGCATTATTAGCATCTACAGACTCCATTGCTTTGCACTGATTTCACTAAGATGACTGAGAAAGGATCTTATGCAGATCATCCTTTTAAATGTTTCAGGGTTGTTGTTACGCATGCGTAAATTGTACTCAGGTGACTTAGAATGCGTAAGCTAAAAGTTAATTGGTTTTCACCGACGTGAATAGACTGGTTCAAAATGTCTGTAAACAATTAGAGTAGAAGTGAAAGTTAAAAGTAATTTACCTAATTATACCAATTGGGTATAAAAGCACCGTACGATGCAATACAATTCAGTTTCTGTTTAGTCTTTGACTAGTTACAACGGTTAAAAAGTCTTTGACCAGTTTTAATTTCTTTATAGAAAAATGGCTTCCTTTACTTGTGATGTCTGTGGTGCAGCTTTCTCGAGGAGCGATAGTTTGAAGAGACATCTGCTCCAGCAGCATGAGGTAGTATCGAAACCCTCCGGCCTTTTTGTCTGCGACGTGTGCCCAGCATCCTTCTCGCAGAAGGATAGCCTTAAACGGCACAAGGACACCAAACATAGTTTAGTGGTGCCAGTTGCTTGGACCCTCCGGACTCAAACGACTGGCCGCACCGACGGTTGAGGGGCCTGCTCCCAAAATGCCAAGGAGCTTCAGGTGCGAGGATTGTAAGGTGGACGTCACCAACTTGGCAGCTCACCAACGTACCAACACCCACAAGACTGCTGCATCTAAGGCTCGCGATGGCGACGAAGAGGTCGAAATGGTTGCTACAGCCTTTAAAAACAGAATAGCGACTTACCGGATAAAAAATAATAATTCCACCGGTACGTTTAATACTATAAAATATTTGTTTGATACAGTATTTTTAGGTCTGCGGGACTTCCTCCGCATGCAACGCCAGAGGTTCATCGCCTTAGTCGGGGAACAGCGGACTATCCACACATCCCTCAAGGTCAACTTGGAGGTGTTTGGCGGATACACCACGATGGGCGTGCCAGAGGGTGTAGAGGATGTGAAATCCTTCAACACCCGAAACACGGTTATCACCTCATCCAGTGATTTGGAGGGGGTCTACAACACCTTTGTGGAGTCGATGTCGGCTAAGTCTGACGAATTTCAAGAACGGCACTCTGGTGAGTTTTAAAAATTATTAACTAGTTTTAACTCTTAAATTTTAGGATGGACTCTGAAAAGGTTTTACATCTAGAAGTGAATGTAAACAAGTACCAACCTTACGCGGGTCTTCGTATATCCAGCTCCCCAAATAGATTCAGGACAAGCATGCCGTTGTTAACATCCAGAACAATTACGATGCATGCTTTGCGTGGTGTGTTGTGGCAGCATTGCATCCTATGGAAAACGGAAACCCTCTACGACCTTTATCATACTCGCACTACTCTGAAATATTGAACTTGAATGGTATAAATCTCCCTATAAAATTTAAATATATACCCAAATTCGAAGAGCAAAACGACATAAGCGTCAACGTGTTTGGTATAGAAAGGAAATTGATTGTGGAACCTTTGCATTTCACGCAAGGAAAGAGGGTACGTCACGTAAACTTGTTATATATCCGGGAAGGTGAAAAGGAACATTTTTGTTTAATTAAGAATTTAAACGGTTTGGTTGGAACCCAACTATCCAAAGAAAAAACATGCAAGCGATTGTGTGATGGATGCCTGATATATTTCCGTTCAGAGCAGGAGCTATTCAAATACGCGGAACATGAGTGTAACCATATTGTGACTACAATGCCAACTGCAGCTAAATGTGTGCTGGAATTTGTTAATATTCACAAACAAATAAAAGTTCCCTTTGTTATGTACGCTATTTGGAGAGCATTTTAAAACCTATTAGTACTGCTACTCCAAATACATCTTCTTCGTTTACCAATAACATCCAAGAGCACGAATCATATGGTTTTGCATAATATATCAAATGTTCATACGATGACTCGTTTAACAAATTTGAATTATATAGAGGACCTGAAGCTGCAAAAGTCTTTATGCAGAAGTTAAAGGAGAAAACCTGCAGATTGGGTAAAATCCTTAAAACTAATGTATCGATGACAGCGTTGGAAGCTTTAGACGAGCAATTGTTTTATATTGTAGATGATTGTGGCATCTGCAAGAAGCCATTAGGAGATGATCGAGTAAGGGATCACTGCCATCATGCAGAGAAATTTCGCTTTGCAGCACATACCCAGTGCAATTTAAAATACAAAGTACCTCGGTTTATTCCAGTTGTGTTCCACAATCTTAGCGGATACGACAGTCACTTTATCGTTAAGGAGCTAGGTTGTGATAAGGAGCAAGTCTCGGTGATCCCAAATAACAAGAAAAGATTCATTTTTTTCACAAAGCACGTGAAACTGTCTGATGATGAAGTAAATGACAAAGAAGCCAATGATGATGACGAATCCTTCAATTCTACAGTGCAGCTGCGATTCATCGATTCCCTGCGTTTCATGGCGTCTGGATTGGATAAATTGGTAAAAAAATTGAACCCTCAACAGTTTATGGAGATAAAAAAATGTTTCCCTGATGATGAACACTTTGGATTATTGACTAGGAAAGGAATGTTTCCGTATAAATATATCACCAACATATTTGTGTTAAATGACTCCAATTTACCATCGAAAGAAGCCTTTTTCAACGACTTGACATCCGCAGATATCACATACGCGGACTATGGACATGCCCAAAAAGTTTGGAGAACGTTCAGTATTCAGAGTCTTGGTGAGTATAGTGATCTATACTTAAAAACAGATGTGTTGCTTCAAAAAGAAATATTAAACATAGCTTCAACTGCTGACAAAGGCTACATACTGGAGGTTGATTTAGAATATCCGGAAGATCTTCATCACGCTCACAATAACTTGCCTTTCTGCTCCGAGACGATGATATCGCCTACTCCAAGATCGAAAACTCCAAAGTTACTTGCCACACTTTTTTAAAGAATCCAAGTACATAATCCACTACCGTAACTTGCAACAGTGTTTACGTTATGGCTGCTATTCACCGCGTGCTGGATTTTGATCAATCAGCCTGGCTTAAAACCTACATCGACCTTTACATCCGTCTACGTACGTCTGCCAATAATGCATTTGAAAAAGATTTCAACAAGCTCATGAATAATGCTATTTTTGGTAAGGCGATGGAGAATATTGTTAAGCGGGTAGATGCCAAAATTGTTGCACGTTGGGAAAGCGATTGTAATAAACTGTGTGCGAGTAACTTAATCGCAAAACCAAACTTTAATAGTTGTATGATTTTAGGAGAGGATTTGGTGATCATACAAATGGACCGTGTTAAGATTACTTACGATAAACTAATTTATGCAGGATTTTCAATTTTAGATTTGTCAAAGACTTTAATGTACGATTTTCATTATGGAACCATGAAACATTTGTATGGCCCCAGACTCTCACTCCTTTATACGGATACTGACTCCTTAGTGTATAGTGTGCAAACTGAAAACTTATATAGCGATATTAGTGGAAAAATATTGACCATTTTGATACAAGTAATTAATTCCTTTAGTTAATAAGAAAGTGCTTGGAAAATTTAGGGCTAAGTCCTACTGCATTATTAGTGAAAAAAACACAGTGAAAAAAATTAAAGGAGTCAGCCGTAATGTGGTGTCTGGTATTGGTGTCGACAGTTTTAGGGAGGTGGTGGTTAACAATGATGATGCCCTCTTGCATACGATGGTATGCATCCGTAGTATTAAGCATATATATATATATATATATATATATATATATATATATATATAGTAGTATGTAAGTTAGTTATAAGACATACCTCCCATTGTTCAAAGGAGAATGTTTACCTGTTGCAGCCTTTTGTTAATGTTTAAATGTACTTAATTTTTAATAAAATATTTGTGGGAATTGTTTTTTATTATCTTAGCCAAAAGACCATCTAAAATTTGAAAGATATATGTGAAACAGCACGTTACTTTGGAAAAATTAATAGTGACTAATAAATTACTCAATGTAAAATCTAAACGAATCTTAGATGTTTTAAAAAATACAATCAGAAACAATAGTAAAATACACGATGATTGGTGTTTGCAAATAAATTCAGTTCTGCTTTAATAAAAAAATGCAGACCTACCTTAAATCTTCAATATGAGGAAAATTACTGCACAAAAGCAGGGGTGGTCCTATTTTAAATCTGTTTACAGATTCGAATTCTGCGTAAAATTCTAGACTAATTTGATGTATTGCATTACTAAAAAATTTATAAGGACGGTCAGAAATCGCTGTCGGTGAAAAAAATCTTAAAATGAGGGTAGCTCCCTGGGGGGTGATGCAATTTAAAAAGTTAAAGAAATTTGGGTAGCTAAGAAAAATCTAATATTAATTGATACCAAACAAGATAGGTTTATCTTGTGGGTGGAAATGGCTAGTCGAAGAAAACTATTTGGTCCAGATGTGGGGGGAAATGAGGATGCTAAGATGAAAATACAAGATATATTTATCTCGAAAGATAAAAATGCAAGATATATTTATCTCGAAAGATGAAAATGGCTAGTCGAAGAAAACTATTTGGTCCAGATGTGTGTGGAAATGTGGATGCTGGTGTAAATGTGGTCACAAAACCCTTGTCCTACATCTACTATGAACCATTCTGAGCGACTCGCTAGGTAACGAGCGAACATATACTCTGTTAGGTAATCAAAAAAAGTATAGAAAATATTTTTTCTATTACTTTTCAGGCAACTCAATTTTTACAGTTAATGAAATAAAAAAAAGGTAATATGATCATGCTCTCATAATAATAGGTAATTGTTTAGGTGGCGTTGAATAAAACCATTATGTATTTAGTTTCAGCTATCAACTGCAAGTTGAAAAAATGCATAGTGTGTGATACCCGTTTTACTTTTGTTGAAAAATTCACTCTCGAAACGATTTTTTAAAAAGAATTTCATTAACATGAGGACATTACATTACGGAAGTCGTATACATTCTGATCTGATAAATCTTACGCTAGCTTTATTTATACTGTTTCCTTAATGTTCTTTTGAATTACGTAACTCCTTCGGCCCTAGTGAGAATTATGGCGAGTCAAAGTTTAAAAGTCCAGGATTTTGAGAAAGATATTTTGCTGTGTATTATCCTTGGGTACATTCTTAGCTTTCAACTTCTTCATATGCCATATCAGTGAAAAAATTGTGATATACAAAATTATTGTGTAATATCTAATATTCTTAAAATACACTAAAGGGGTTTCTATTTTATTTAATTCTAATTTCTCTTTTTCCAAAACTCGATAAACTTTGTTTAGTTCGTCAAACTGTATCAGATCTGTTTCTAAAGGTATAAAGTAATAGTTTGACGTTTTAAAAACAATTGCTCTTTCAAATTCCAAGTGTGTGCCTATTTCGACCATCATCAACCTAAACCAAATTTTAGTGTGGTCACTTTTAATTTGTGTTGCTCAACCCTAATGATGACTGCACTAACTTCTGAATTAATTAAAATTATTTTATGCTTGATTTTTCCTATCTCGGTAAAATTTAGATAACTGTTCTAAAGGGACAACATTACTATCACATCCAAAGCTATCTTCCTAAATTACACCAACTACCTTCCTTAAATTGTTTATTTCCTATTTCACCTCTGTCATACTTGAGTTAGCTATTTCCTGAACCTCTCGTCTCGTGGACTATGTGAAATTATCTGGTTTATAGTTACTCTAGTTTAATTCCGGCCTATTTTTCCCTGGTCACGACTGAATTCTTCTTGCTGCTGTTTTTGTTGTGGATTGAATACTTGACTTAACGCTTCCATGTTCGATCTAAATTCCTTCCTTAATCTTTTCCGATTTTGTACTAATTTTTCTGTTTACTGTGCATACTTTTTAGTAAGTTCAGGATGTACCTTATACTTCGTTCTGCCTATACTTTTTCCCTTTCCATAGTATCAAAACTTTTTACAAAAGAAATTTACGCCAAAGAATTTACTTTCACTGAGTCTGATTGATTTATGTCCCTAATTCCTAACCTCTTTACATAAATAAGCCCAAAAATTGAATGGGTCATTCTAGTTGGGTCACCAATAAATAGAGTTAAAAAATAAGCAGACATGAGCTCTGCAAGTTCCCACAGATATGTGAGGGGCAGGGACAACATAAATACCCCGGGAGCCCCAAGACCAGTCAGTCTTCAGTATTTCTGCTTTAAGATTGCCGTTGGTTTAGGCTACTCACCCTAATATTAGTTCAACTATTAATTAATTTTTTGACTTAGTTTAATTTATACAAGTTTGTCAAATTTCCGCATTAATATCTGTTTTAATAAATAAATTTTGTTACGAAGTTTTGAAAGAAATTTTTAAAAAAACCGCTTCCAAGGCCCGAAACGTAACTCGCGTTGCATGTTCTTAAAATTCCCAGCTATTTTGAACTAGTTAACGACTTGTGATAAATTTTGAATTTCCTCAATTGTTCATGATAAAACATAAAATGTTTAATCTAAATTTGTTTTGAAAACTTTCAGTTCTCTTTAAATGTTTGTTTTCAACGGCCTCAAAACCGCCAATTCCATTAATTTATATTTCCATTGATCTCAGATTTTGCTTCCTCCATGCGAGGTATTTTTTACATCAATTACAATTTGCTTAAATTTTGATTAAAGTACTTTCAAGAAAGGTAATACCAGATTATTTCCTGGCCGGAACTCTTGGATAGTTGTAAGCAAACAAGGATGTCCTTTGTGTTTCCTTAAGGTTGAAGATCCGAAAATATTTTTTCGAATATTTAGCACACAAAAATATTGAGTTATGGGGAATATTTTCAATATATTGATTTGATTATATTCAATGTTGCGATAGGTTTGGTCTATATTCTCTTAGGTTTCCTTTGAAGAATTTTTTTCTATTTTATTTAAGTTTAGTCTTGTTCATCAGCGGGAAACTGTGGTATCTTTAGGTAATTCCAGTACACCTTTTATTAATGTAAAATAAATTTGAATCGGCTTTGCTTGAATACGTTTTATTATTTTTCATTTTTAAGAACGCATGGGATAAAGTTTATGTAGCAGCCATAGACTATTAATAATAGTAATTTAAGCAGTTGTCGTTTTTCACGGTTTTAGACGATCATTATTCGTAATTTCTAAAAATTAACCAAAATCTCAAGTTTTTCAAAAAATATTCTCTCTGAAGCAGGTATCAATTAGTATAAAAAATTGTCTCTCTTTATTCTTTCCAATGCAGCATTAAAACATTTAAAAAAATACTTTTTTAGGCTAGTATGAAGTCATCCGCTTAAACGAGTTAAAAATTGTAAGTTTTAAAATTACAGAATATTATGGTAGGAAGCAGTTTAGCGTGTCTGGTTTTATTAAGAAAAAAATTTAAAGTTCCATCTTCCCTAATTCATGAAACAGTGATTTTTGTACTAAAACTTTTGCCTTGAAGTAGGTAATTCTAACTTGATAAGTATTAATTTTAAGGGTATATCACACATAAAAGTTACCTTCAAATTTAATAAGGTGAATTAGACTCAGCGGTTCGCTAACTCTTTCTTATGAGTTCTATTCGAGGGTTCTTTAGGATCAAATGTACAATCGTTCCCTCCAACACAGCTTACGTAGTGGTAGCAAACAAAGGCGCAATGACGCGTCAATTTGCGTGTCTACGTTCCAGACAAACGCTCTAATAATAAACAAAGACTTCGAATCCAACGCAGATTCAAACTTATCAACTTTAAAAAAAGGTAGAGGTACCTGCATCCGCCGCGTTTCTTTGAAATCGCTACTTATGTATTTCAAATGGCGCTACTTCCCTTATAAATTCTCAACTCCTTGTTAAGAATCACTACTAATTCTTGAACACGGTACTTTCACGAATACACTTTAGAACTCAACTAAAAGTAGAATGCACTCTACTTTATCCCAAATCGTTACAACTGAACATTTTTACACGCTACACTAGTGATCATTTTAACATTCTATTCTCTCAACACCCTGGATGTAACTAACTCCCTTACCCTCGCGCACATGCCGACAGACGACCAACGCTCCCCATTAACACCGCTAGTCTGGGCTTCCCGACTTAAATTCTAACGTATTATCTATAACAAACGTGCAAATTCCAATATTAGGAAGAGCAAAATAAAGCAATAAAATTATAATATTATATAACAAGATTAAAATCTATGGTCGGGCATGGTTCACCACCCCCCAAATTAATTAGATAACTAACGGTTACTGATTCAATTTACTACCCCTAGACACGGCGACGTCAACCGGTACTACATACGGTTTCAAATTGACAATATTCTGGACCCCCAAGACAAACCCGTAGCTCATCCTTGATCTCGTAGGAGTTTGGGTTAACTACCCTAACAACGTTAGCAGAGCCCTTAAAGAGCATAAAAAAGTTCTTAATGGTTTTATTATCCAGAGAGGACTAAAGTTGTGATCGCACCAGTACCCTATCCCCTTGCTTAAAAACAGTTAGCTGACGAATACCTTTCTGACAGCGGTCCCTTCTACGCGCTGCTTCAGTGCGTAACTTTTCCCTCACCAACATACAAAAATTCTTCACCTCTATAGGAATGCCGAAAATTCTATTCCCTTAACAAATTGATTTTACCGCGATATCCTAAAATGAACCTCATTGGGGTACACCCTAAACCTTCGTGGATGGTTTCGTTTAGCCACTTACAATCCTCCTTTACTACTTGAGCCCATTTCGAATGATGCTCATTACAATACGCACGTAAAAGTCGAACAATTTCTTTATTTGTTCTTTCCGTATTGTTCCCTTAGGGCAAATAAACCGACGTATGAACAATCCTAATTCCTTTTTCCCTCAATGTTTTCTTCCATAATTTTCCCGAAACATGCAGCATTATCGCCGAGAATAGCACTCGGTTGCCCTACTTCCTGAATATACTTATTTAATAGACAACCCACAATACTTCTAGCCGTTCCCCGTCGAAGGGGGTAAAGTCTTACCAAATTCGAAAATCCGTTTACACCTACCACTCCGCCTCTATCTTTCGACAACGGTCCAATAAGGTCTACACAAACCAATTCTCACGGCCCATTGGGGATCACACTATACAACGGCCCATGATACTCCTATGATGCTTTAGTTTTTTGACACGTATCGCAACTAGAAATTACTTGGCGTGCCGTTTTCGCATTCTTGGCCAGAAATAATATCGACACAAATATTCAAAACATTTTTCTGCCCCAAAATGGATAAGATTATAATGTTCTTCTAGAATAATCGGAAAAATTAAATCCTTCGCTACACAAATCCGAGGACCCTTATTATCTCCCCTAATTCCCCGCCTAAACAATACTCGCTCGTGCACAATGTACCACTGATCCACACGCTTTTACCCTCCCCTTCTTTATTTAGTTCAGTTTAAACGGCTATCCAAAAAAGGTCCCTAGATTGGCCCTTTTGAATGGCCTGAATTCCTCTTTTCACAACACCTATCATCTGACGGCATTGAAGGACGAAAATATGAATATTTTTTTTGTCCGGAGTTTCCGTAACGCACTCACCCTCCAAAACCCTCGGAAATCGGGATAACGAGTCGGCAATAACATTTTCCGACCCTTTATAATATTGAATATCAAAGGAATACTTTTGCAAGAATAAGACACATCTCGATAAACGTGAACTTAATAATTTACAAGTTCAGATAAAAGACAAAGCTTTATGATCCGTTACAATAGTTAAATCTCGACCGAGCATAAATACACGCTACTGTTTCAACGCAGACAAAATGGTCAAGGCTTCCTTCTCGGTCACCGAATAATTTCTTCGCCCCTTTTAACGTACGACTTTTTTCAATCTTCCCGATTTGCTTTTTAACCTCCTCTTTGTAGGCACAAGGCACGGGATAACTTTTCAAATATAAAGGGGTCCTGTCTCTCATGATAATAGAATGCTCATAACCACGCATAAGACCAGGTTGTTCCGAAAAGACTGTGCTATAATCCTCTAATAACCCAACTAATTTTTCCTTTTCAGTTTGATTAAACATTTCGGCCCTTTGAACAACCTCCCACATTTCCTCTTCCAAATATCTTTGTCTTTGACCATTCCTCACTATATCCTCACTCTCTATCCTTACCTCATACACTCCTGCTTTTAAATCTTTCTCAATACACGTTTTATTCAACTTTATCCTACATTCCTTTCCATCAAATTCGCCCGTTAACAAAAATTTTTTAAAATCTATACGGACCGCAAATTGCGTCATCCAATCGCAGCCCAATATCACTTCTCTAATTAATTTTGGAACTACGATACACGCAAATCCGAACCCTACTCCATTAATTTCAAAATCTAAATAAACCTGCTGTTTTATTATTTGATTCTTGCCCTGTAATGCCCCATAAACTGTTACATCCGAAGCATGCAATAATAGGATCTTTGAATCTCCTTCTAAAATTTTTTCAAAAGAATTCCCCGCTAATGCAGCTCATCATTGAGCCGGTATCAACTAAAACATTAACTTCAAACCCTTGCATTTTAGATTCTATGACTGGCAGAACAATATCCCCTTTTTCGTCCTCTTGTTCATCCACCGCCAAATGTTCGTTACAACGATTAAACAGCGTTGCAACTACTCTGTTTCTCTCCTTATCTCCCTCCGGCGTATTTCGATAATAATTATCTCTTTCCCCCTGCTGCTCCTGCGGTCTATTATTAGCTCGATTAAAAATATCTGGATACGAACCCCTTGATCTTCAATCATAACGCCGGTCCTACCTCCCCGGACCTCTCGAATTACTATTTGAATATGCATATCTTGCGTTAGCATCGACTTCATCAATCCTACGTAAAAATCTCTCCGCTTCCTCTATTGTTTTCACTCCGGAATTTATAATACCTCTACAAATATCAACCTCAAAATGATTGGGCAGAATATCAATAATTTCTTCCTCTTCTAAAGGCCCCTCTAAATAAGGTCTTTACACTGCTTTAAAAAATAATCAGCGCGCGATTCTCTATCACATCCACCATATTTAAAATCCCGGAAAGCCTTCCGTTGGGTTTGAGCATCCCAATATCTATCTATCCAAAAATCTCTGCTTAAAATGAAGAATCTCTATAGGTATGCTCCTTAATTTCACCCCAATCTGCCGCAGACTCCTTCAAATTCCCTAAAGCTAAAGCTAATCGCGTTTGTTCAGGATCCTCTGTCTCTCGAAATAATGACTTCAATTTGTTTATAAACATCATCGGATTAGTTCTCCCATCAGGTCTAAAAATTATCAATTCACGCCCCGATTCCTTCCACATACTCAAATACTGAAGATTACCGGTACTTGGTGCCATAAAAGCCTTTTTTCAAAAATATTACTCTTTACGTTATGCCTTTCTACGTTCCCCCGATTAATCCCACTTGGTTCCGACTTAGTTTTTAAAGATCTAATTGCTGTCTGAAGTTCCTCTAATCCTCCATTTAACTTTCTATTATTTTCAGTTAACATTTCAAAATTATCACTCAACACTTCATTATTAGCTTTTAAACTCGAATTTATTTCTTTTATTAAACTAGCCAAATTTTTTAATATTTCCTCATTTACCCGTTCTACTTCTAATACTTCACTTTTCTTTGATTTCTTCCCTCTTCCTCGTTACGACATTGTTACAATATTTCTTATAACTAGTAATAACAAAATTTATTGTCTACCCTTTTAAAATTTCATAATCCTCTAGCCCCTTAGTTTGGGACGCCAATCAATTAGACTCAGGAGTTCGCTAACTCTTTCTTATGAGTTCTATTCGAGGGTTCTTTAGGATCATGAAACCTACCATCAAAACAAACTAGACTTCATCTTAATTTACTTTTAATTTAGTAGCCAAAATTAGGACAGATTACACAACGCAAAAACAAATGCCGCCCAGCTAATATTTCCCAACTACACTAACACAAGAATAAAACTTAATATTATTTTTAGTAAGGTAATCAAAACAGTTACTAAACACACTTTGTATTTATAGCGTAACAACTCCTATTTCTAATTTCTACTAGCGTATAATCGCAATGACAAGAAAGGATTCATTAACACTGCGATTACAGAAGGCAGCCTTAAAAGTAAATAATATTTAAACTTCCCACCCCGCTAAATTATCCGTTGGTACCAAACACGTGCTTCGCGGTCGAGAACGTTCTATTCTCCGGGGGGCCCAGTAAACCGACACAAAATCTCGTAAACAAAATGTACAATCGTTCCCTCCAACACAGCTTACGTAGTGGTAACAAACAACAGCACAATGACGTGTCAATTTGCGTGTCTAGGTTCTAAACAAACGCTCTACTAATAAACAAAGACTTCGTATCCAACGCAGATTCAAACTTATCAACTATAAAAAAGGTAGAAGTACCTGCATCCGCCACGTTTCTTTGATATCGCTGCTTATTTATTCCAAATGGCGCTACTTCCTTTATAAATTCTCAACTCTTTGTTAAGAATCACTACTAATTCTTGAATACGGTACTTTCACGAATACACTTTAGAACTCAACTAAAAGTAGAACGCACTCTACTTTATCCCAAATCGTTACAAGTGAACAATTTTACACTCTACACTAGTGATCATTTTAACATCTATTTTCTCAACACCCTGGATGTAGCTACCTCCCTTACCCTCGCGCACATTCCGACAGACGACCAACGCTCCCCATTAACACCGCTAGTCTGAGCTTCCCGACTTAAATTCTAACGTATTATCTATAACATGCGTGCAAATTCCAATGTTAGGAAGAGCAATATAAAGCAATAAAAATATAATATTAAATAACTAGATTAAATCCAGGGTTGGACCTGGTTTACCACCCACCAAATTAATTAGATAACTAACGGTTACTGATTCAATTTACTACCCCTAGACACGACGACGTCAACCGGTACTACATACGGTTTCAAATTGACAATATTTTGGACGCTCAAGGCAAACCCGTAGCTCATCCTTGATCTCGTAGGAGTTTGGGTTAACTACCCTAACAACGTTAGCAGAGCCCTTAAATAGCATAAAAAAGTTCTTAATGGTTTTATTATCCAGAGAGAACTAAAGTTGTGATCGCACCAGTACCCTATCATCTTGCTTAAAAACAGTTAGCTAACGCATACCTTTCTGATAGCGGTCCCTTCTACGCGCTGCTTTAGTGCGCAACTTTTCCCTCGCCAACATACAAAAATTCTTCACCTCTATAGGAATGCCGAAAATTCTATTCCCTTAACAAATTGATTTTACCGCGATATCCTAAAATGAACCTCATTGGGGGTACACCCCAAACTTTCGAGGATGGCTTCGTTTAGCCACTTACGAACCTCCTTTACTACTTGAGCCCATTTCGAATGATACTCATTACAATACGCACGTAAAAGTCGAACAACCTCTTTATTTCCTTTCCGTATTGTTCTCATGGGGGAAATAAACCGACGTATAAGCAATCCTAATTCTCTTTTCCCCTAACGTTTTCTTCCATAATTTTCCCGTAAAACATGTAGCATTATCGCTGAGAATAGCACTTGGTTGCCCTACTTCCGGAATATACTTATTTAATAGATAACCCACAATACTTCTAGCCGTTCCCCGTCGAAAGGGGTAAAGCCTTACCAACTTCGAGAATCCGTCTATAACTACCAATAACAGTACCACTCCGCCTCTACTTTTCGGCAACGGACGAATAAGGTCTACACAAACCAATTAACACGGTCCATTGGGGATCACACTATACTACGGCCCATGGCACCTCTCTGATGCTTTAGTTTTTTGACACGTATCGCAACTAGAAATCACTTGGCGTGCCGTTTTTCGCATCCATGACAAAAAATGATATCGACACAAGTACTCAAAGCATTTATCTGCCCCAAAATGGCCATGATTACAATGTTCTTCTAGAGTTATCGGAATAATTAAATCCTTTGGAACACAAATCCGAGGACCCCTATTATCTCCCCTAATTCCCCCCTAAACAATACTTGCTCATGCACTATATACCACTGATCCACACGCTTCTTACCCTCCCCTTCTTTATTTAGTTCAGCCTTAATGGTTATTCAAAAAGGGTTCCTAGATTGGCCCTTTTGAATGGCCTGAATTCCTCATTTCACAACACCCATCATCCGACGGAATTGAAGGACGAAAATATGAATATTTTTATTGTCCGAAGTTTCCGTAACGCACTCACCCTCCAAAACCCTCGGAAATCGGATAACGAGTCGGCAATAACATTTTCCGACCCCTTTTAATATTGAACATCAAAGGAATACTTTTGCAAGAATAAGACACATCTCGATAAACGTGAACTTAATAATTTACAAGTTCGGATAAAAGACAAAGCTTTATGATCCGTATCAATAGTTAAATCTCGACCGAGCATAAATACACGCTACTGTTTCAACGCAGACAAAATGGTCAAGGCTCCCTTTTCGGTCACCGAATAATTTAACTCCGCTCCTTTTAACGTAAAACTTTTTCCAATCTCCCCGATTTTCTTTCTAACCTTTTCTTTGAAGGCACAAGGCACGGGATAACTTTTCAAATATAAAGGGGTCATGTCTTTCATGATAATAGAATGCTCATAACTACGCACAAGACCAGGTTGTTCCGAAAAGACTCCGTTGGTACCAAACACGTGCTTTGCGGTCGAGAACGTTCTATTCGCCGGGGGCCCAGTAAACCGACACAAAATCTCGTAAACAAAATGTACAATCGTTCTTTCCAACACAGCTTCGTAGTGGTAACAAAGAAAAGCACAATGACGTACCAATTTGCGTGTCTACGTTCTAGACAAACGCTCTACTAATAAACAAGGACTTCGTAACCAACGCAGATTCAAACTTATCAACTATAAAAAAGGTAGAAGTACCTGCATCCGCCGCGTTTCTTTGAAATCGCTGCTTATTTATTCCAAATGGCGCTACTTCCTTTATAAATTCTCAACTCCTTGTTAAGAATCACTACTAATTCTTGAACACGGCACTTTCATGAATACACTTTAAAACTCAACTAAAAGTAGAATGCCTTCTACTTTATCCCAAATCGTTAGAACTGAACATTTTTACACGCTACACTAGTGATCATTTTAACATTCTATTCTCTTAACACCCTGGATGTAACTAACTCCCTTACCCTCCGCACATGCCGACAGACGACCAACGTTCCCCATTAACACCGCTAGCCTATAACACGAGTGCAAATTCCAATGTTAGAACTTGAGGAAAAGCAATATAAGGCAATAAAAATATAACATTAAATAACTAGATTAAAATCCAGGGTCGGGCCTGGCTCAAAGGTATTCAAAAAACAAAAAAATTGATTATTTTATTTAAAATAATAGTGTTATGGTGCTTCCCTGGTAGAACCGGAAATACCGCGGTTTCTAAAATATTTTTACCAAATTATTGCGACCTATGTTTCTCATGATCAGTTTTCATCAATCATTCTGAATACCCATTCCTCTTGTACGTTAAACAGATACAGGTATTATTCCCATAAAATTGTTTACTATAAATGAAAAGACGTTTTCGTTACCCTACTGATTTATGAGTTTCAAAATTTTCAGTGTTAAACTAGTTAGCTGCAAATCAAACCTTCGTGTGAACTAACATACGTAGTTTAACATATTTTATGGATCTAATACAATTTTCCATGACATTGATATTTTTGCAGGTTACTCTTTAAAGTGCTACCACTGTACCACACCAGATACACTAGGGTTTAGTCCAACTTCGTTAACAAACACTCAGCTTAAACCAACGATAAACTGCAAGGATCCTTTTGTTTCCACAGAAGTCGAAACGAAGGGTTGCCCTGATGCAGACTTTGAATGCATTAAAATTTCCTTAACGCATAAGGATGGTAAGTGATTCATTAATTTTTCTTTTCTTGCTTTATATTAGATAATTTTCAGAGTCTGTATACAATCTCAGAACCTGTGGTCCACCTGACATTTGTGACAATTTTAAATACTGTTCTGTTTGCAACGATGACTTATGTAACTCTACCGCCATCATAGTGCCTTCCTTTATTGCATTTATAACAGTTGCTTTAATTAGCATTTTAAACTTTATGTAGTTCAATCGTCCATTAACATTAAGTACAATAATAAAATGGAAGTGCATTTTGTTAAATAAAGTGTAGTGTTGTTGTTATTCATGTTACTACAATAAACTAAAACTTTCAGATTAAACTTTTCCTAAAATAACAATTTTAGGTATCTAAATACAAAATCTCTTTTCAGTTGTTGTGTGGGAGCACATGTAGCCTAGTTCTCTACATTTCCTCTTTTGGTTGCCCCAAGGACAATATCTTTTTACCTCTTTCATCCTCGGCACACATATGTACCACCAAAATATGAAAATCCTAGAATATTGGAGGGGCGTAACTTCCTCCACGTAATTAATTAAATAAGCGGATGGATTAAACAATTTAGTGTACAGAATATATCAGGATACAATATTGCGGGATTAAATTGGAAAGCGATAAAACGGTGGTTGTAATCTGGTTGTCTTGTACAACTTACAGTATAAATGTTTAACGTTAATCAAGTGCACAAATTCATATAAACAAAAGTCAAAAACTCACCGGAATTTCTTGGCTTTCTGTGCTATAGGTGATTTCGGCACGCACAATCCACGGTTAACACAGTTGCGGTTTATATTATATATTCAAGCGGTAAAACAAAAATTTAGGCACTTCTTGAGTACTCTGCGGTCACATACGAACCACGTTTTATATAATAATGCACTCTTGCGGACCAGGTGTTCGTTCCAAGATAAATTTGGTTCTATCTATCGCGCACTATCATTGTTTATTTTGAATACACAACGATACTTTTGTCGCGAACCAAGGCACTTATAAATTAACTATAAGTCGCCGAACCATACTCCCCTCCTTGAAAGTAGGAAACTTTCAAAGGAATGGAAAAGGAATGGAACCCCGCCTTGAAAGTAGGAAACTTTCAAAGGAATGGAAAAGGACTGGAACCCCGCCTTGAAAGTAGGAAACCTTCAAAGGAATGGAACCAAAGAATAAAAGAAATAAAACTCAGTGCTTGCTCAACACACAAGTAGTGCAAGAGTTTATGTAAGCGGTAAAGCATAATGCTATTAAACTAAACCTTTATAAGCGGATGAATAAATGCGGTTGAAGAAATGCGGGTAAGTATAGCAGTATTGAATTATTGGGTGGGCAACGGGCAAAGTTTCACAATTGCTCGTTTAAAGGAACTGTTTTCAACGAACTTCGTTCGTTTATGAAATCTATTTGTCTGTGTGTCTGTCTGTCTGTGTGTCCGAGGCCTTTTTAATGGTCGGACATCAATGTGTGATACATCAATCGATTCAGCTCGGTGTCCAGAGCTTAAGTTTTGATGTCAGTTAAAATCGCCACGGGGACGCCGAGCCCGGAAAATCCACAGGAATAATTAAAATTTTAAATAAGTTTAAAATCAATATGCGACACATATTTGAACAATTTATGGCATTTCATGCCAATTATTCCAATATTATAGACATTGTTTAAACTTACATTTTGATTACCGAAAATAATTAGATTCATATAAAAAAAAAAAAATTTCTTATCTTATTGATGAGAACTAATATATAGCTTTTAAAATATTTATTCAATAAAATAAAATATATTAAAATGTCTCTTTTGTTGTTTATAAATTTTTGTATTTTATCTGAATACTTATAATTATTACAACATAATAATTTTAATTTCTTTAAATTGTTTTAAAGTAAGTCTACATTTGGAAGTTCGTTGCGACAATGCCTTGCATTTTCAACTTGTTTGTTTTGTCAGTGGCAACTCTAACAACGCCATCTCGGCCTGGATGAATTTCCTGGATCATACTTAAGGGCCATCGCAGCGGAGGAGTATCGTCTTGATTAAGAAGAACTATAGTTCCTACCTTGATGGGATTACTAGAAGTGCACCACTTTTGACGACTTTGTAGCGTATGCAAGTAGTCTGTTTTCCATTTTTCCCAATAAGATCTTACTAATATATCTAATAATTTTTTGCGATTGACCAAGTTAATATTTTCTCTTGGTAAATCAAAGGCGGGTAAACATTGTAAGGGCGTAGACATTAAAAAGTGAGCAGGTGTGAGAACCTCAGGGTGAGGGTCTGAAGATAATAAACAAAGAGGTCTGGAATTTAACAGACATTCTATTTGAGTAAGGACAGTCAGTAACTCTTCGTACGATAATAGTTTACTTCCAATTACTCGAAATAGATGCGTCTTGCAACTCTTTATATTTGAATCCATATACCTCCAAAATGAGGAGCTCGTGGAGGAATCATTTTCCACTCAATACGGTGAATTGCAAGTTCATTTTTTTAAAGCGGTTTGATAATTTGCGGATACCAAAAACGTATATAATTCCTCTAATTGTGTCTTGGCACCAATAAAATTTGTCCCGTTGTCCGAATATAAACAAGCTTCAGGACCGCGGCGTGATATAAATCTTTTCAAAGCAGCCAGAAAACAATCAGAAGACAAGTCGGAGACTAATTCTATGTGTATCGCCTAAGTGGTCAGACACACAAAAAGACAAATGTAGGCCTTCTGTGATCGAAAACCTCGCCGTCGCGTTAGCGTAAATTTAATTGGACCTGCATAGTCTACGCCAGTATGTACAAATGCCTTTGTTTCTTGTACTCGACATAAAGGCAGATCAGCCATTTTTGGTACGGGATGAACAGGCGATAAACGAAAACAGGAGTTACATTGGTATACTCGTTTTCTAACAGTACTTCTAGCGGAAAGTATCCAAAAACGTTGACGTAATATGGACATCAACAAATTTGGACCCATATGACAATTTACTTTATGATAATAATCGATAATGAGATTAACGATATGATCATTTTTTGGCAATAAAGCGGCATGCTTAGTTTTAAAAGGAAGATCGGAATTAGATAATCGTCCTTGTATTCCTAAAATCCTGTCTTCGTCCAAAAACGGGCAAAGATTCTTAAACTTCTTGGAGCATAATTTAGAGTTACTTAACTTGCTAATTTCATCACAAAACTGCTCAAATTGAATTGACTGAATAACATATTTTTCAGCAATAATTAGGTCTGATGTTCTCAATTCGTTACAAAGTGGAAGTTTTTTAATAAAGCGGAGTACATACACTACTACTCTAAGTAGTTTGACCCATGAGGAACAGCGTTGAGCCAAAATATATAATACTGGTTGTTCACATTGAACAAAGGCGATCAAAGTATTTGATTTACGTTCAGGCAAATTATCAGTGTTATTAGAACTAAATGGCTTAATTGGCCATTCTGATATAGGAAAATGCAACCACTGTGGGCCATGCCACCATAGTTTGTTAACTATTAATTGAGAGGGCAACATGTCTCGCGACAAACTGTAGCTAGGATTTTCTATTCCAGAAATATGATAAAAATGACGAGGATGTAAATTTTCATGACATTGTGCTATGCGGTTACTCACAAATATTGACCATTTATGCGGTGAGGAATGGATCCACGATAATACTATAGTGGAGTCCAAAAAACAACGAATAATTTTGCGTTTGCCGTCAGAACCGGTTGCATATATTTGTGCGGTGGCTAATAATGTTATAGGATTAGACCTTGATTCAGAATTAAATGCTACGGTAATAGAACGTTCTACCTGAGAGCTTGTACCGGGTGAGATAGCGGCATTTGAAATATTATTATTATTCTTAGAAAGAGAACTTACGGACGTTCCTTGTGATAAATCACGAGTATAAGAATGTACATTTTTGTCCGATTTCTTCTTAAAACAAAGTAAACTATGATGCCTATTTTGACAATAATTACAAAAATGCCTTGAATTACACGAAGAAAGAGTATGAGTTACGCTTAAACAATTGACGCATCCATTTTTTTATTTAATAATTTCAAATCTGTCTTGTGGTGAATTCATATTTTTAAACTGCGGACATTGGTATATTTTAAAATGATTATCTTTTTTACACAATATGCACAAAGGCGAACTGGAAAAAAATGCTTTAGTCTTAAATGCGGGCGGTTGCGGTTTATGATTATAGTTGTAAGACTTCGTATTATTATTTGAGCGTTCTAAAATTTTAACTTGATCTTGAATAAAACTTATCAGCGTTTTATAAGAGGGAATTTCCGTATTTCGAACGGACAATTCAAACGCTTGTGCAGTTTCTGCATCTAGTTTCTTTAAACCCCAATGCAAAAATATAAAATCTTGCAAGTCGGTAATTCCCACCTGTAACAGCTCTGCAATAGACGCAAAATATTTTTTAATAAATGTATTTAAATTGTTAGCGGATCGTGGACAATTTTTTAATTCAAAAATATTATTTAATTAGTGTGCACCTAGCGTACGTTTATCCTGGTACTTTTTTTACCAAGCTATCCCACAATATATTGTAAGTTTCAGCACAGGAAACTATACCTGCAGTTATCTGCAGGGCGGAATCTTTTAATTTACCGATAAGGTATTGCACCCTCTGGCCATCAGAAAGTTGAGGGTTTAGGTGAATATTAGTCTTAAAAGACTGATAAAATACATCTCATTTTAAGATTTAACCGTTAAAATACGGGATTTCTATAGGCGGTAAAGGAATCTAAAATTTTAGGGGTAGCACTAGTAGCCCCTTGATGCGGTGGTTTAAATTGAATTATATTATTACGCGCGCGTTTGATTCTACTATGCATTTCCTCAAATGCATTTAAACTTTGATAATCAGGTTGAAATTCCGGTTTCAATAATAATTGATATTCATTTACCTTATCCACAATAGATTCAAACCTTGACCTTAATTCATCCATCGTTTCGGTATCTGCCATAAAATTTTTATTAGCTCGCAACTCAAATGAAGAAATATTTTTTGAACAATCTATAATGCTGTAAGCCGCTGAAATATACTCTCCTTCATCTTGTGCAACACTTTTAGCTTATCTTTCATTTTTAATAATATAGGAAAAAAGAGTTCAAAATTTAACTGCAAGCACTAGTAAACTATTTTTTTTTTGCTGGGATATTCGGGCTCTAAGGACCAATTTAATGAAGGGGCGTAACTTACTCCACGTAATTAATTAAATAAGCGGATGAATTAAACAATTCAGTGTACAGAAATTATCAGGATACAATATTGCAGGACTAAATTGGAAAGCGATAAAACGGTTGTAATCTGGTTGTCTTGTACAACTTACAGTATAAATGTTTAATGTTAATCAAGTGCACAAATTCATATAAACAGAAGTCAAAAACTCAACAGAATTTCTTGGCTTTCTGTGCTATAGGTGATTTCGGCACGCACAATCCACGGTTTACACAGTTGCGGTTTATATTATATTTTTAAGCGGTAAAACAAAAATTTAGGCACTTCTGAGTACTCTGCGGTCACACACGAACCACGTTTTATATAATAATGCACTCTTGCGGACCAGGTGTTCGTTCCAAGATAAATTCGGTTCTATCTATCGCGCACTATCATTGTTTATTTTGAATACACAACGATACTTTTGGCGCGAACCAAGGCACTTATAAATTAACTATAATTCGCCGAACCAAATATGTAACTTATTATTTTGGCATGGTAAGAGTATGACAGCAGTGTTTTTATTCTAATATATAAACTTTACCCTGGATTTACAGCAAAATTTAATTTGGTGGTTAATAATAGCCACCAAATTTTTCTATTGAAAACATGTTAGTATATTAAATTTAGTTAACAGAAATATATAGTAAAGCGTTTTTTATTTACAAAAAAGTAGTACAAAACTGTTCTTCCGACGGTACAAAGACCGTCCGATATATGGTAATGTAAAAATTAAGGAAGATCCTGCCTTAAGAAATACGTGGATCTTGTCTCAATATGGACTAGATCTGAGTGTAAAAAAGATTGACCTACGTAAAGCTAATCACCTTGCTAATCACATGCCTCGCTTTGTATATGCTTATCACTCAAACACGTGACCGCTTATGTTACTAACTCCTTCGCTAGACCTGCTTACCAGATTTTGGCATATCTAGTAACATTGAATGGGTTCAGCATGTTTAGCAATGTACGGCTGACGTCATACTATTTGCAAACCACAAGATTTATTCCTTTAACTAGACCTGTTTTATCATGTTGGGTTGATGCTAAATTTATTGTACGTAGTTGCACACACAGGTAAATGCTTTTATCTTAAAGTTTAGTAATCCGATGGTTGACAATCTCACTCTACAACCACGTAACTGATAATTAATTTAATAGCATCTTCATCTAAAAAAGTTATCTTATTTATTAACAGTCTGTTAGAGTGTAAAGCATTGGATGAACCTAAATTTTCCTGGAGGTTTTAATATGACATTACTTTTAATCTAGAACCAATTTCTAACAGTTTTACAACCCCTAAACTGCAATTATATAACTTTCTTTATATGCAAACATTTTCTTAGCGTACAAAACACTAATTAGCCTAAAATTCTTAAGTAAGCAAGAATCCGCAATTAAGAAGAGAGTTATAACACCAATCTCTTTAAGAATTTCTTTTTCAAAATATTAAAATTCATAGGGATTATGTATTATACTATCCTCTATAATTTTTACCCTATTGCTATACAGCACCTTCTTTCAATTTATAATATGAATCCGCAATTAATTTTAGCCATGGAGCACCCTAATCGATGTTCAACCCCTTTTTATTTCTAAACAGTTTCCTATCGTATAAAGCAGTAGGTGGCTTAACAGTTTTCGTAGCAGTAGGAAACCGCAATTACTTTTTACCTTGGACAGTTTTTATCGAGGTACAACTCCTAATGCTTACCTACTTTATTATTTATAAACATTTTGTAGCCGTGAAAAGCATTGAATGTGGTTAAATTTTTTTGGAACTTCCAGTTCGACATGATTTTAATATACGATCAACCCTTAACAGTTTTACGACCTCTAAAAGCCCACTTTTTTATTAAAAACAATTTTTAGCCTGTAAAGCATTGAATCTGCTCAAACTTTCTCGAAGCCCTCAATCCGACACCACTTGTGACCTAGAACAAACCCCTAACAGTTTTACAATCTTTACACCTAAGTTTCAAAGCTATCTTATTTCTAGATATTTTATCAGCGTGTAAAATATTTTGAGGATTAAAATTCTTTGGTAAGCATGAATCCGTAATTAATTTTAGCCATGAACCATCCATTCGGTGGCCAAAAATCTTTCATGGCAGTAGAAAACCGCAGTTATTTTTAATCTTGGACAGGCTCTATCGAGCTATAACTCTTAACGCCTACTTTTTATTTATAAAATTTTCGAAGCGTGCAAAGCATTGAATGGGGTTAGATTTTTTTGGAAATTCGAATTTGACATGACTTTAATATAGAACCAACCCCTAACAGATTTACAACCTCTAAACGCCCTCTTTTTTATTAAAAATAATTTCTTAGCGTGTAAAACATTGGCTATGCTCAAATTTTCTCGAAACTCTCAATACGACATTACTTGTGACCTAGGACAAACCCCTAACAGTATTACAATACTTAAACCTCTGTTTCAAAGCTTTCTTATTTCTAGACATTTTATTAGCGGGTAAAATATTTTGAGGCTTAAAATTCCTTGGTAAGCATGAATCCTTAATTAATTAATTATCCATGGACCATCCTTTTCAAGGTCCATCCCCTAAACCTCAGTTTATTACTTTTTTATTTCTAAACAATTTCCTATCGTATAAAGCATTAGGTGGCCTAAAATTTTTCATGGCAGTAGGAAACTGCAATTATTTTTAACCTTGAACAGTCTCTATCGAGGTATAACTCTTCACGTCTACTTTTTTATTTATTAAATTTACAAAGAGTCCAAAACTTTGAATAGGGTTAGATTTTTTCTGGACCTCCCAATTCGACATGACTTTAATATAGGACCAACTTCTAACAGATTTAAAACCCCTAAACGCGCGTTTTTTTTTATTAAAAACAATTTGATTATGTGTAAAGCATTGGATGTGATCAAATTTTCTTGGCACTCCCAATCCAACATTATTTGTAATCTAGGACCAACCCCTTAACAGTTTTACATCTTAAACCCCAGTTTTACAGTTTTTATGTTTCTAAACATTTTATTAGCGTTTAAAACATTTGGTGGCTTAAAATTTTTCGATTAGTATGAATCCTTAATTAATTTTAGCCATTTTAGCCCTTATTGAAGTTCAACCCCTAAACCCTAATTCTATAACATTTTATTTCTAAACAGCATTACAGTAAAAATCATTAGGTGGCCTAAAATTTTTCGTGGTAGTAGGAGTCTGCAATTACTTTCAACCTTGAACAGTCTTTATCGAGGCACAACTCTTAACGCCAACTTTTTACCTATAAAATTTTCTAAGCGTGGAAAGCGTTGAATGGGGTAGTTTTTTTGGAACTCCCAATTCGATATGACTTTAATATAGGACCGACTTCTAAAAGATTTACAACGCCCACTTTTTTATTTCTTATTAAGAACAATGTCTTAGCGTGTAAAGCATTGGATGTGCTCAAATTTTCTTGAAACTTTCAATCCGACATTACTTGTGATCTAGGACAAAGCCCTAACAGTTTTACAACCCTTAAACAGCAGTTTTACAGCATTCTTATTTCTAGACATTTCATTAGCATGTAAAACATTTTGTTGTTTAAAAATCTATGGTAAGCATAAATCCGCAATTACCCACCCTTATCGAAGTTCAACTCCTATACCCCAATTTTAAAACTTTTTATTGTTGAACAGGTTCAACCTCTAAACCCCAGTTTTATTACTTTTTTTATTTCTACACAGTTTCCTATCGTATAGAGCATTAGGTGGCCTAAATATTTTTCATGGCAGTAGCAAACCGCAATTACTTTTAACCTAGAACATTCTCTATCGAGGTATAACTCTTAACGCCTACTTTTTATATATAAAATTTTTTGCGTGCAAAACATTAAATGGGGTTAGCTTTTTGGAACTCCCAATTCGATATGACTTTAATATAGTACCAACTTCTAACAGATTTACAACCCCTAATCGCCCACTTTTTTGTTAAAAACAATTTCTTTGCGTGTAAAGCATTCGGTGTGCTAAAATTTTCTTAAATCTCTCAATCCGACACTACTTGTAATTTAGGGCAAACCCCTAAGAGTTTTACAACCCTTAAACGGCAGTTTTACAGCTTTCTTATTTCTAGACATTTTATTATTGTGTAAAATATTTGGTTGCTTAAAATTCTTAGGTAAGCATAAATCCGTAATTAATTTTAGCCATGGACTACCTTTTTCGAAGTTCAACCCCTAAACCCTATATTTATAATTTTTTACTTCTGTAACAGTTTCCTATCGTATAAAGATGCACTAAAATTTTTGGTGGCAGAAGGAAATCGCAATTATTTTTAACCTTGGACCACTCTTATCGAGGAACTCTTAACGTCTAATTTTTTATTTATAAACATTTTCTGCGAGTGCTTAAATAATAAAATTGCCTCGTGGTCAAGGTTCGTCATTTAACGTCCGAATGTAATCGGATAAGCAAGTGTTGAAACGTGGTCCAGCAGGTTTTATAAAACATGCAGTCCCAAAGGCAGGTGAAATGGTGTCGACGTATACTATTGCATCAATTAGTAGTTTTAATCGACCTATTGTTACTGTGAAATAAACATCTACGGTAGATAAATAATTTTCAATTTTTCATCCAAATCATTTTCTCGATTCGCAAGTAAAATGTAGATACACTGTTGAAACGTCCAATATGGAAACGCAAGTTTTAGGCCCAATTTTGAAACGCAAATTTTATAGTATTGGAACGCAAATTTTATGTAGGCACGTGATGTATAAAGTATTGAAACGCTAAATTTTATGTATATAATCGTTATAGAACACTGAAGCACAATTTTTTTGTTATGAAGTATTAAAAGTTCAAAGTCTCAAATGTTGCTATGGAGTATGGTGAAATTTTCCGTAAATTTTGTTTCGTACAAAAGTCAAGCCATAGAGCAGTGCACGTGCAAGCCGCACGCACCTGTTGTCGTAAGTACTCAAGATGGTTGGCGAAATCTGATGCCTAGCAGATTATTTGTGGTGAGTCATCTCCAATTTTAATTCAATTTTCGTTTCACGGAACCATTACTGGAAATGTACTAATAATTTTTGTAAATTTTATATGTTCATGTACACGTAATTTTTGTAAATTTTATATGGTTATTTAAATTAGTACACATAATTTTTGTTTAGAATTTAATAGTTGGATATTGCATAAATGTTCTTATAAACACAAAGAAATTTCTATAAAATAATTTTTAAATATACAAGGTTATACTAAAATGTTTTCGTAACTAAGCACGTAATACGTTGATATTCGTTTGTCACATTTTAAAATATAATTTTTTGACAGTACACTTGAAGTACAGATGAGTTCAAACAATAAGTATTTTTGACCTTTGATCCATCAATTAAATTAATGAAAAATGTATTCTGCAATTTAAGGAAAGTCAAAGTATTTAATCAATTAAATGTATCCCCAAACAGGATCCTATTTAGGTATCAAACACAAATTGTAGAATAATAACAAAAACACTTTATTTTTTCTAGAGAACTATAATAAATTTACAATTATAAAATTCTTACAAATAATGAGAGACTACCCCTTGACATTATTAAAAGTAGATATCTAAAGAGTTTCAGTACGTATAAAATTGTGCAAATGATTTATATATATATTTTTGTAAATCAATAGAAAGTGCAATAAGTTGTTTTAAAGCCTTCTTTCATTGAAGTCGATAATAATTTTTTTATAAAAGCAAGCAACCATATTTGTAAAATTTTTGTAGTGAAGAAGGATAGATTATTGGTATTGTGTTTAAAAAATTTTTTTGAGGTATAATCTTGACTAGTTAATCTTTTTGGAATTAATTTTTTGTGATAAAGTGACTAGGCTCTAATGCAGCCCTAGTTCTAAAATGTTTAAAAGTGATTAAATTTTCAGATAGTACGAGATCGTCGTTCTAATTCCAGTTTGCAGAGTCATAAGTAAGTGTTATATTCCTATGTTTTGCTCGTTAAGGATATTTTTTCTTTTTGAAGATTTCCGTATCTTATCTTCGGATTGTTTCCCATTATAGCTACTATTAAGATACGGTGGCGACCATTAATAATTCTTTTATTATCGTATACCATCCTACGACCCTGGCTCATACCTCTACCCTAAGTTGAAGAAGCTTAGCTGGCTGAAAAATCTCTTTAGAGGGTCCTTTTTTTACTCAAAGCCATTTTCCATCCTCTTTACCCTGGGCTTAAACCTTAGACAGGAACCCCTCATAATTTATTGAGGCTCTGCCGCCTATAAGATAGAGTAAATACACTATATATATATCCATACAAAAAGAAAAGTGTAACAGTCTTATTTTTGATAAATAAAAAATTCTTTCTTACAGGTTTGAAATAGAAACGACTAACAGGTCAGTTATTTTTTATTACCGTGATTAAGCTTATTGAAACATACGGGTTTCTGCGTTTTCCAGAAACTTTGGGTATTGGAAATTTATACGCCGTGGTGACTTTAAGTATTGTCTTTTCTTATGCTAAAACAAAATCGGTTCTCGACTTACTCTCATGCGAGAACGCTGGATTAAGTTCAACAGTTAGCCGTATAGCTTACAGGGAGTTTTTTTTTACTATTAGCCGTTTAGCAACCAAGTTTACCCTGGGCTACTTTAACATTCAGGAAACTTCGGTGTACTTCAGGGACGTTACCTGTTAGACTGTCGCCTCTGGCAAGGACGTATTAGAGTTTAGTTCCATCTTCCTCTGATACACTTTAGGTTACCTTGGAGCCCAGCTGTAACAAACATACAGCACAAGCTTAATTGGTATAACATTAAATCTGATATATGTTGAATATCAAATTTAAAGTGCAAGGTTTACAAGTACACCACTTTCAGTAGAAAAACATAAATTTCAACTTACAATAAACAAATGTGCCCTGTCTTATTTACAGTACGCTGGTACCTAAAGGGTTAATAGGGTTTAAATTCGAATGATGATGGGGTGATCCTATCGCGTCACTACCATTTAACTTAAAATAGTGATTCACTTTTAAGACAATAATTAGGTTACAAGCAATTATTAGGTAATGAATTTTAAACTTAAACATGTCTGCCTGGAATGATACAGTTTTTCTTGACAGTCACATCTGCAGATTGCTTGTTTTAGAAACATTTAAAAAGAAGCACTCATATTTCTGATTGCTTTAGAATGGAACATTACCAATCACTACAACACTATTTAGAAATGAATTACGCATGGCGTTTTTCCTTTGACTTTCACCATGTACAAGGATTTGCAATAAAACCACCTTTACCTCCAGCATCTAAAATAGTCAGTCTTGCACTCTATGAAATACACTTTTAATGACTTTTAGCATACACTTAAAAAAGTAGGTTAGACAATTTTAGTGAAACTAAATAAATGACCGATTACTTAACGCCGGCGGACCTTCTAAGAAAGTACTACATCCAATGCTAAATGAGGAAGTTGGTCAAAAAAAACCGATACGTTTCCAGTTAAATAGTAATGAATAACCTTATCTGGCAATGCGAAAGTAATTCGAGCATAGTGGACGAAAATTAATGTAAATTGTTGGTTACTTTACAAAAAGAAAAGTCCGTAACCGGTTTAGCAGTTGTTGCAGCTCGCCATACAAACGCATTTCTTTCTGCAAAACAGCCAACCCAGTTCTATTTAACTGGAAACGTATTAGTTTCCGTTGATCAACTTTTTCATATAGCATTGGGTGTAGTGCTTACTTATAAGGTCCACCAGTGTTAAGTAAATAACCGATCATTTGTTGATTTTTATTTCCGTGTTGTTGTTGACCAGCTATTAAAATTTTGTCTAACAGTGCCATCTATACTATAATGACGAAGACTTGAAATAGTCACGGATAGATAGTTGTGCACATTCGAGTATAGAATGCGTATAGAAGTATGTAGCGCTTATAGATACACCTTGATTTGTGTATAATTCAAGAACTTGGTTTTAATTCCTTTTTAAACCCAGGTAGTGTAACCAATAATTCAAATAAACCTAATTTTAGTACTGTTTAAACACATGATGCATAATGTCAATAATGAATACCTCAATTTCATGCATAGTTTACAGAATTGTTACTTTTTAAAAAATTATCATGTTGGCTATCTCTCCCGAGTACCTGGGTGAAATAGCTATGACTCTAAGGGAGAGATTTTGTAAAGACCTAATATATTAAACAGTGAAATTATTTCGGGCTGTAAGTATTTTCATACTTTTTCTTTAAGACAAAACAAAAAATATTAAATAAAAATATATTTGTAAGTAATTAGCTATTAGTTATTAACATAACATTGCTATTCTAACTAAAAATTAGTAAAGAAAACTAGTATTTCTGTCGAGACGAAACTGAGATCTAAATATAACAAACGAGACCCAGACCAGTTACCTATTTCAAAACCGAAACCAATTACATATTTCGATACGCAGACCTACATTATCGCACTAGACCAAGATCTAGACATTGTTGTTCTCGTTCAGTCTCGTCTCGTATCGCTTCGGTTTTGTCTTGTTGTTTGAATTGAGACCGAGGTCTAGACCTAAGGGATAAGACTGAGACTGGGACTAGTTATCTGTTTCAAGATAGAGAGCAAAATCTACATTGTCGAGACGAGATCGAAACTGAGATTTGCTGGAATTTTTCTCTTCTCGACAAAAACACTAAAAGGAACAAAGCAAAGCACCTCTGAGACCTATTTATGAGTAGTTAGTCAATAGTATTAACATTGGCTATTTTAAACTAATTTCTTCTATGTTACAGTTTTATCGTAGGAATTGCGAATGTCTGTAAATGACGAACAACCATCATGCAGCCATTGTTTGCATAGTATGCATTCAAACCAGTCATCTCCTTTTGCTGTTCGATCATAACCTTGCCTATATCCAACGCAAGCATATTATACAGCACTTGGAGGAGAATTAGATCTGTTATTGAACTCGACATTTTCAAGACAGCTGCTGCTGCTGGAAACTATCCCCTGTTGTCGTTTCACTGCCCTTTTTTTTTAATAAATGACTTTTTTGGAGCATTTTTAATTTCTTGGTCCTTCCAATCGTCTCCTTGGCTTTATCTTTATCTTTGGCAATATGTTCGGGAGATGTAAGTAGAGGTACTTTAATTATTCGGCGAGTATTATTAGAATATCCAGAGATGGATGGAATAGGAGGAACCTTATGTAGCAGCAAGTTGGCTTAAAGTCAGGTATTTTATCTTGAGAGTAGCCTGGATGTGTGGATACGATGTCCAGCGTTTACGTGTTGTCAGCACCCAATTGTTCTAGCGTAGTTTGAATGGACGGTTCAGTTTTATGGTTTCATTCTATAAAATTGTCCCAGGTATTTGTTCATTTTCAATTATCAACTACAATAAATGCATAACTAGTTTTGATATCTGCATGGAAAGAAAAGATACCAGTATCACGAAAACCTGATATTGCATTACCTGTGATGGCAGATTTTCCCCAACAATCTCTCAATATCTCTCGAAACTGCGTTCGACCAATTTTGCAATCTTTAAGTTGGTTTTGCCACCTATTAAGAGTTGTATAGAAGAATGATTTTAGTGATTTAAAAACCGCACGATCAAGGCTGTGTAGTGTGATGGGCAAACAAACCAGTGCAAGACTATCAGCTACGGCAAATTCCAACACATCAACAGAGTTAATGTGCGATATACGCCCATCTAACTTAAAAATTATTTTGCTGGCTGGTTTTGTAGAGACAAAGTGTTGCTTCAACTACAAAAGAAAAATACCTGTATTTACATACGCCGATTTCTGTGACATAATAATTTCTGACCCTGGTGGCATGTTATTTTCCCAATACAGTTTTTGTTCTTACCTTTCATAATAGCAATTGGTGGCAGGAACATGCCCTCCACATTACAGCAAGCGACAACAGTTACTGTTTTACCTTTTTCAGATGACGTTATACTCAGCATAGCTTTTGCACCACTTTCAGCAACAACGTAACCGCTGCGACTATACAATTGCAGTCATGTCTCGTCCACATTAAAAATACACGATGGCTTATTTACCAGGACATTATCTTCTAAGATGGATTTCAACATAGACAAGTATTTACAGATTTTTTTACGGTTCGTAACTTTAACTCTTGCTAGTGAAACTTCTTCGTAATGTAAGGTCACGGTGTCTAGATAAGTAAGGTTGAAGCCAACCGTATCCTGTCTTTCCCGTTTCTTTCCTGAGTTTGTGAGAGCCCTAACTACTCAGCGAAATTAAAGGCTGGCGTTCGAAGACCTTTTCGAGTAACCAAGCCTTACTTGTAATTTTTCCCAATGCTTCACTCTAAGATATAACATTGGCCAGCAAATGAGTTTTTTACCTATACATTTTGAATTTTACCGAATCCTTACTGTTCCAAGCGAGGTAGGGATCATTAACGTGCGTGACAAACACACACGGGATCTTTATTTTACCTCTCATCTGAAAGACATTTTTCAAGCGATCAACTAGCGTGGTACTAAGTAAACATGCTCAAGTGTATAAAGTTATTCATAGTCTTTTTATCGCTGTGTGCAATTAGAGAAGAAAATTATATCTTACAGTAATGAATTTATATATTTAAACACCATCAAAGGGTATTAACGTTTAATATCAATTATGATGAGTGTGAGTTGAATTCTAACGGGGAATTTTATACAACGCCAATAAAGTACCTTCGACTTCAGGAACAAGATAATCTTATTGTGGCTTACATTTAT
The DNA here is from genome assembly GCA_036346225.1 of Platerodrilus igneus. Taxonomy (NCBI): domain Eukaryota; kingdom Metazoa; phylum Arthropoda; class Insecta; order Coleoptera; family Lycidae; genus Platerodrilus; species Platerodrilus igneus. The sequence goes on along the minus strand of JARFIW010001638.1, from coordinate 17,954,348 downwards.
TTGAACAAAGGGGCGCCAAACTTTAAGTGACTATACCGTATCTTATCTATACTTATTTAGTCTAAACGTATATGATCCGATATTATTTACAAAGTGGTTGATGTGAGATATCTTTTTGAGCGATTTTAGTAAAATAGAATATCTGACTTACACAAAAATAAAATCATTTGCGATGTTGTTTTTGGTAATTTTTTATTTGCAACATGCTTTCATGTTGGTAAGTGTCTTGCTCTATGCTCTTTAGTGAAACAAATGTAGTTAAACAATATTGACGCGTCAAATATGTGTTTTACTACATATTTATAGGTTTTACAGAATTCTGTCCAAAGGAATTTGATAATAAACCTGTAGCTAAAAAATACTAAATAAATACATTCCTGATTATACACTTTGGGTTGATAAAGAGTTGAGATCGTTCGTGTTCAAACTATTCCATTCATCAAAAATAGATTATTGCACATCATATTTGTGTTAGTGGTCGATTCAGTCTTGTCGCTTGCTCATATATAGCATTAGTCGTGAGGAACTGCACTATGCAGTTGAAGCTTGAACGAAGAAGTGGTGACTGCATACCATAGTTGTAGTCTATAACAAATTTTGGTTAAACACGTTTCTTTTCTATTTGTTCTTTCAATATCATGTTTTGCCCATACTCCGATTCCAGAGTTCCATTTTCGATAGTACCATGATTTTAGAATTTTTAGTACTCTAAGGAATATATTTTCATCACAAACTTACTAAACGCATAGTGTGCTGAACGGACAGTTCTAGAAGATCCACGTTTGCTTCTTGCTTTATTTTAAATGTGAGTTTTTTTCCGTTACAAAACCATATCATGTATCAGTTTGCCATCTTTTATTTAAAAATAATGCGTTCTCACTTACACAAAATAAATCTACTACTATGCTATTATATTAGCCATTATAGCAGAGTCTAGAAAAGAGTTAGGAGAGTTTTTAAATATTTTAGATGAGATACTACGGAGTAACTATAGTATGAGAATTAACTCAGTAAAGACAAAGATAATGACAAGTGAGTTACAGCCTAGTTCTAAACCAAAATTAAAAATAGGTAATACCGAGCTAGAGGAGGTAGATGAATTTTGCTATTTAGGTAGTATAATTACAAAGGATGGACGTAGCAGAAGGGATATAGTAGCTAGAATAGCTCAAGCTAGAAAAATGTTTTTAAAAAAGAAAAACTTACTAATAGCTAAAAGTATTAGTTTAGATAATAGAAAAAGTTTCTTAAAGTCGTACGTATGGAGCGTTCTACTATACGGTAGTGAGACTTGGACAATTAAAGAAGTAGATAAGAAAAAGATAGAAGCTTTTGAAACTTGGTGTTATAGGAGAATGTTAAAGATTGGTTGGACAGATAGAGTAACAAACGAGGAAGCTTATAGAAGGATAGGTGAGGATCCCAGTATGTGGAAACAATTGAAGGTCAGGAAAGATAGAATGATAGGGCACCAGTTAAGACATGAGGGACTATTTAGTAAAGTCTTAGATTATAGACTACCAAATAAAAATAGAGTAGGAAGGCCTAGACAAAGCTATATTAGTCAAATTATTAGAGATTTAGGTTGTGAAGGGTATGCAGACCTTTTTAGACTAGCTCAGAATAGACATGAATTTAGAGTTGCGTCAAACCGACTTTAAGTAAGTTCGAAAACAAAACAAAAAAAAAATAAAAATCAGTTAACTAAATGTCACCAGGACATAACTCACAATTAGTTAGCGGTCTGGCATGTTGGTAGCGTTTCGTTGCTTAAGCCTCACCATAACATATAATTTAATAAACGTCACCATGACATAACTCACAATTAGGTAGCGGTCTGGCATGCTGGTAGCGATTTGTTGCTTAAGCCTTACCATAACATATAATTTAATAAACGTCATCATGACATAACTCACAATTAGGTAGCGGTCTGGCATGTTGGTAGCGTTTCGTTGCTTAAGCCTTACCATAACAGATAATTTAATAAACGTCATCATGACATATCTCACAACTAGGTAGCGGTCTGGCATGTTGGTAGCGGTTCGTTGCTTAAGCCTTACCATAACATATAATTTAATAAACGTCACCATGACATAACCCACAATTAGGTAGCGGTCTGGCATGTTGGTAGCAATTTGTTGCTTAAGCCTTGCCATAACATATAATTTAATAAACGTCATCATGACATAACTCACAATTAGGTAGCGGTCTGGCATGTTGGTAGCGTTTCGTTGCTTAAGCCTTACCATAACAGATAATTTAATAAACGTCATCATGACATATCTCACAACTAGGTAGCGGTCTGGCATGTTGGTAGCGGTTCGTTGCTTAAGCCTTACCATAACATATAATTTAATAAACGTCATCATGACATAACTCACAATTAGGTAGCGGTCTGGCATGTTGGTAGCGTTTCGTTGCTTAAGCCTTACCATAACAGATAATTTAATAAACGTCATCATGACATATCTCACAACTAGGTAGCGGTCTGGCATGTTGGTAGCGGTTCGTTGCTTAAGCCTTACCATAACATATAATTTAATAATCGTCACCATGACATAACTCACAATTAGGTAGCGGTCTGGCATGTTGGCAGCGATTCGTTGCTTAAGCCTTACCATAACATATAATTTAACACTTTTCCTTTTTGAAGCGGATAACCAGGTTATATTTCATTTCCTTATAAATGGTAATCATGTAAACATGTTAGAGCTCTTTAACAACCATCAGGTTGCTAATATCTATGTAGAGCCAGCTGGATAGGAAAAAGATAGAAGGATATAGGAAGACCTAGACCAAACTATATTAGTCAAATTATTAGAAATTTAGGTTGTGAAGGGTATGTAGAGCTTTTTAGATTAGCACAGAATAGAAAAGAAGTTAGAGCTGCGTCAAACCGACCTTAAGTAAGGTCGAAAACAAAATGATGATGATGGCTATTATATATACACTCTAGCTATGTATAATTTAAAAAATATTGTAAAAATGTAAGATATATTTTTGATTAAAATATTTATAAGTTTATATTTTGTTTTTTTTTAATATATCGTATCGTTACTTTTTTGGTGGTACTACTTAAAAAATATTTTTTGTAATAATACATTTTTAGCGTTTATCTTACTATAAAGTTTATGTATAGTATAAAACGATATACGACTTTTATTTCAAATTATGAAAAATTTTTAGTTCTAGGTACTTATTTATATTTGTCCCTGGCCCGGCAATTTTATAAATTTTTGAAAATAATATACAGAGTAAAGAACAAAGCCTTTGTTACAAAGGCACAATTTTTTGAAAAAATTAAATAATGTACCTGAAGCTAAGATGCAAGCAACACACTCCTACTCTACTCCATTAAAAAAATTCACCTACAATAAAAAGGCGCCTTAATGTTTTTGCCCCAGGGCGCTATATAGCCTCGGCGCGGCCCTGTCCGTTGACCACTTTTCCCGCATAGCCATCTATTACGGACTTACCCTACATTATCGGTCTTCTTTCCAGTCTATAGTGCATTATTTGTTTTAGAAGATTAATTTGGAGACGCCTTATAGGTAGACGTTCTATTAAAATATTCCTCGTTTCTACACTTTTTGCACCTAAACATGGCGGGATTACTTTCCTTTTTCAGCAAACTTTCACAGCACATATAATTGAAATTATGGGAAAATTTCATGATAATACTTATTAATGTTAGCATAAGAATATGAGCAATTTGAAATTTTAACATGACTCTTCAGTCATCCTCAGCAAAATCGTCAAATAGCTTAAAAACTATGGAACTGTTTATCTCTAGAAACCTATTTTGAATAATATTAGAAACTTCATTAGCAACTGTCACAATATGCATAATGAGCAAAATATTTTCAGGCGTTGAAAGTAACGATAAGTAGTCTGAAAGTAAAGTATAGGGTTTACCTATTACAAAATAATAGAAAGCTTTTGGACAGTCCCTAGTAAGCATTTTAGTATTTGCTGTTTCCGTAATGGATAGCAGCTGTCGTGTGACGCCGTTATATTTGAATAATGTAAGACATTTCGTATTTCACATTTTAGTCATGTTTTATATGCACAAACATAAAGATCATACTAAGCAAAAATTTTGAATTCATACAGAAACATTTTCGAAATCAGTATGTATTTATGTCTCCGTTGACTTCTATCCAAGATGCCCAAATAGCAAAACTATAGCTATAAAATTGTAAATAAAAAATTGTGAATACTATTAATTGGAAAATAATTTTCACCATCAACTCTATTAGTATATTACATTTCCCTTAAAATAATTTGTTATTAACCTTGTTTATATTAGTATTTTGCATTATTTGCAGTTCATCATTAGGTCTTCAGTCCTTTAACTGATTAGACGAGTACCCTCATTGTTTCCTACCCTGAACTAACCTACACATTTCCCTGAAATTTGCACAGTCTGCATCTATTGCTATCTGAAATAGTTTTACATCTATCTTCTTTTTTCTATCTCTGCTTGTAATATATTCCATACTATTTCCAAAAAATGCCTTAGATCGTATTCTGCACTTCTATTTCTCCCAATTTTTTTCAACAGATATCTTTATTCTTCTACCATTTCTATAACATATTTTCTTATTAACTTGGTCTGTCCATGCAATCGTCCTCATACATCTGAAGCACATCATTCCAAAAGGCTGCTACCGTTTTTCTGTCAACTTTTCCTACTGCGCGTATTTCATACGCATACTGTGCTGTGCTCCACACATATGCTTTCGACAATTTTCTTCTTGTTTCTATATTTGTTGTCTTTGATCATAAGCGCTGTTCTCCCTTGCTAGATGCAGTTCGGTCCCATTCTTTTGTTTTACAATTATATACCCTATTTCTCCGACATTCAATGGTTGTAAAGGGGGGTAAGCAACCTGCGGCTGCCAATTTCCCCCAGCACTTAAAACATTTCACCATCATTAGGTCTTCAGTCCTGGAACTGGTTAGACGCGTACCCTCATTGTTTCCTATTCTGAACTAACCTACACATTTCGCTGAAATTTGCACAGTCTGCATCTATCCCTATCTGATCTAAGTCTACATCTACATTCTTTTTTCTATTTCTGCTTGTAATATATCCCATACTATTCCCCAAAAATGCCTAAAAACGTATTCTGCCCTGCTGTTCCTCCTACTTTTTTTCAACAGACATTTTTATTCCTCTACCATTTCTATAACCTATTTGTTATTAACTTTGTCTGTCCAAGCTATAATCTTTAAACATCTGAACCAAAGTATTCCAAAAGGCTGCTGTCGTTTTTCTGTCTGCTTTTCCTGCTTTGCCCGTATTTTATAGGCATATGTGCTGTGCTCCACACATATGCTTTTAACAAATTTCTTCTTGTTTCTATGTTTGTTGTCTTTGATCATGGGCGCTGTTCTCTCTTGTTAGATGCAGTTCGGTCCCCTTCTATTGTTTTACAATTACATACCCCATTTCTTCGACATTTAGCGATTGTTAAGGGGGGGCGGCACCGTGGCGTAGTGGTATGTGTGTGACAACTACGCCCAAGGTCCCGGGTTCAAATCCCGACACGGTCCGCTTGAAAAATGCTGGGCGAGCGTTTTTCACAAAAATACACCCTCGCTCGAATGAGAGGTAAAATGGAGGTCCCATGTGTGAGTGTTGTCACGCACGTTGAAGATCCCTACCTTGCTTGGAACAACAAAGGTTCGGCAAAATTCCAAATTATCCAGGTAAAAACTTGCTTACTGGTCAATGTAGAACCTTTAGGTGGAACATTGGAAAATCACATGTAAGGTTGTGAAGGGGGGTAAGCAGCCTGTGGCTGCCAAGTTCCCCCAGCACTTGAACATTTGCCAATTTAAATTTTTTCAATATACCTTTTCGTGGAGTTAACATTAGTTGCAGATATATCACAACCAACCCTTGTAATTGTTTATAATAACCGTCAGATTTATCTGCGCTTATTTTTTTCGTCATTAGGTTTTCCGTCTCAAAACTGGTTGGACATGTACTTCCACATTTTTATATTCTGAGCTAGCCTACACAGTTCTCTGCAATTCCCACACAAGGGGGTTATGCAGCTTGTGGCTGCCAAGATCCTCCAGCACTTAGACATTTGCCGAATTAATAGTTTCCAGTAAGTCCTTTCACACAATTAACATTATTCAAGAATAATGCACAACCAATACCTGTAGTTTCTTATAATAATCATCATGTTTAAGTACAGTTATTTTTTCGTCATTAGTTTATCCATATTGGGACTGGTAGGATGCGTACCTCCATTGATTTCTATTCTGAGCTAGCCTATACATTTCCCTGAAATTTCTACACCCTAGATCTTTCGCCATCTGTGTGCAATAGTCTAACCTAGCTCTACCTCTACTTCTCTTTTTTTCTGTCTCTGTTTCTAATATATTCCGCACTATTTCCTCATGCCGTAGTATGTGGCCTATCATCCCATCTCTCCTATTTTTTACCGTTTTCCACATACTTTTTTCTTCTCCTACCATTTTTAGTAGCTCTTTGTTCTTAACTTTATCTGTTCATGATATCTTCATCATTCGTCTGTAGCACCACATTTCAACGGCTTCTACCTTTTCTTGTTCGCTTTTCCTACTGTCCAGGCTTCACAGCCGTACAGTGCTGTGCTCCACACATATGTTTTAAGCAATCTTTCCCTTGTTTCTATGCTTGTTGTCTCAGAACACAGTAGTTGCTTTTTCTTGTTAAACGTAGCACGTTGTGCTAATTTTTGTTTTATATCTTTTGCGCTTTTCCCATCTTGCGTTATTTGGCTTCCTAAGTAGCAGAAATTCTTAACTTTTTGTAAGTTCTTGTTACCTATTTGTATTCTTGTTTTTGATTTATTTTCTCCTCTTTTGCATACTTGAACTTTAGTTTTATTTTTGTTAATTTTCATACCGTATCTCTCTGTTAGCACCATTTCGATTTCATTAAGAGCAGCTTCTAGCTCTTCCTTGCTAGATGCAAATAACGCTATATCATCTGCAAACCTAAGCGTGTCACTCTATTGTCCTTGCATAGTAATTTTAAATGTCTTCCTGCATTTGACAGTATTCATTGCCTTTTCAATGTACAAGTTAAAAATTAATGGGGATAGGGCACATCCCTGTTTCACTCCTTTCTTGATGTTTACTTCTTTACATTCCTGCTCTAATTCTATTAGTGCTGTTTGTTCTTTATATAAGCTATGTACTATTTGTCTATCCCTATAACTCATTCCAATCTTTTTGAGCATTTCAAATATTTTTTTTCATTTTACATTGTCGAATGCTTTTTTCAGATCTAAAAACCCTATATACACGTTTTCTCCTTTTTCTATTGTTTTCTCCATTATCACTCTCAGAGCTATAACAGCCTTCCGTGCTCTTCTGTTTTGCCTAAACACAAATTGAGCATCTCCTAGTTTTTTTCAGCTCGTTTCTCCATTTGTCTTTGTACAATTTTAGTTAAAATTTTGAAACGTGTGCGGTCAAACTTATTGTTTGAAAATTTTCACGTCTATCCGCACCTTTCTTTTTTGGTATAGTTACTAGGATGTTACGTTTGTAATCTTTGGGTATCTCGCCTCTTTCATACATATAGCTTACAAGTTGGAAGAGACGTTCTGTAACTGCTTGTCCAGCGGCTTTTAGAGTTTCTGCTTGTACCTTATCTGTACCCGGCGCCTTACCATTTTTCAGACCCTTTAATGCTAATTTAAACTCCTCTTTAAGTATAAAATATCTCAAGTCATCATTTTGTATGTCTGATTCCCGTTCTAATTCTGTTAGTTCCCCTCCTGCAGATAAATTCCCTATATATTCTTGCCATCTACCTGCTCTTTCTACATTTTCTGCAATGACCTTTTCTCCCGTGTCCATTATACTTTTTGCTATACGGTTTTATATCTCTAAGATTGATTCCAATTAGTTTGTATGCTTCATCTGTCTTTCCTATTTCCATCCTACTTTGTAGCGTTTTGCACTTTTCATCAATCCATTGTTCTTTAGCTTTCCTGCATTTGCGAATAATTTTCCATTTTATGGCTTTGTATCTTTGTTTTCCTGTTTCGTCTGATTTATTTTTGTATGTTCGTCTTTCTTCTATTAAATTCAGGATATTATTTGTTATCCATGGTTTCTTATTTTCTTTTTGTGCATACCCCAGAATATTTCTGGCCGCCATGTCTAAGCTGGATTTAATTTTATTCTATTCTGTTTCTACTTCCTTGGTATAAGATATTTTCCCGATATTTTTCAGCAATTCATTTGACTTTTTTTCGAGTCTTTCTTGAATATCCTTATCTTTTAGTTCTCAAAGTCAAAGTGCCTTTTCCGTTTCTTTTTTTCCAAATTTTTAAATTTAAGTGAAGCCTTCATACTTACGATGTTGTGGTCAGTGTCTATATCTGCTTCTGGGTAGCTTCTACAGTCTTATACTTGATTCCTAAGTCGTTGTCTAACAAAAATGTAATCTGTTTAATATCTTTCTATATCTCCTGGCATCTTCCACGTATATCGTCTTCTAGCATGATGTTGAAATAATGTGTTTGTGATGATTAAATTGTTGTTGTTGTATAATTCCACTAGTCTATTTCCCCTGTCGTTTCTCGTGCCTAAACCAAATAAACTTACTACTACTTTTTCACCACCCTCACCTACCACTGCATTAAAATCCCCCGTAATTATTAAATTTTCATGTTCTTTTACGTATTTTAGTATGTCTTCGATATCTTTATAGATAACTCCTAGCCCCTCCACACTGTAGCTAGAGGTGGGCATGTATACTTGTATTATTACTGTATTTACTGGTTTAGATTAAAATCTAACTAGAGTACTCTTTCGTTCTTTTGTAAGTAATTATTTACATAGTGTCTTATCTTTTTTTGCATAACTATCACCACACCTGAATTTCCTTCTTCTGCTCCTGTATGAACTACTCTGAAGTCTCCACTCCAAAAATCCCCCGTCTCTGGCCACCAAACTTCTCTGATCCCTACTATGTCTGGTGCTAACCTATTCATCTCAATTTTCAGGTTCTCTAGCTTACCTACTTGCTTCATACTTCTAACATTCCACGCTCCGACTCGCAAAATGTTCCCGACTTTTTTTTTTGAACTTTCCGATCGCATCCTCCGAAGTAGTCCCCTTCCGGAGATCCGAGTGGGAGACTATTTTATCTCCGAAATTTTTTACCCCAAAGAATGTCATCATGTTTTACAATTTAAGTACGCTGTGTACGTGGGAGGAAATGTGGTGGTGGTTTCACGTTGCCCATCACATCGCGGTAGTGTGTTTTAGACTGCCATACCTACTTCTACGGTCTTTCCCAATCTAAGTACAGAAAGAACCGCTGCCCTCTTTCGGGGACCTGTCTTAGTCTGGTTCCTCACTAACGACCCTTCCACTTTGGTTGGACCTGTAGTTTGGCTCTTTAGCTCATTAGAACACGTAAGCCATTTCACCTGTTCTAGTAATCTAGAACTCAGGCAAGGTGCAGATCCATCGTAATGGTATTTGCAGTTAAAATCGATTATTTCAAATCGTGAGCTAAAATCATTTCAAAGTATTATCGATCAATTAGTATGGCACGAAGTACACTAAGTATAAGGTTGTTCATAGTCTTTTTATCGCTGTGTGCAATTATAGAAGAGAATTATACCTTTCAGTAATGAATTTATATATTAAAAAACCATCAGAGTATTAACGTTTAATAGCAAATACGACGAGTGTGATTCGAATTCTACCGGGGAATTCTATAAAACACCAAAAAAGTACCTTCCACTTCAGGAACAGATAATCTTATTGTGGCTTACATTTATTCGAACAAGGGGCGCCAAACTGTAAGTGACTATACCGTATCTTATCTATACTTATTTAGTTTACCCTATATAAACCGATATATTATCCTGGATACAAGTATAGTTCAGTGCCATTATTTACAAAGGGGTTGATGTGAGATATCTTTTTGAGTGATTTTCGTGAAATAGAATATCTGACTTACAGAAAAATGAAATCATTTCCTGTGTCGTTTGTAGTTATTTTTATATTTGCAACATGCTTTCAAGGTGGTAAGTGTCTTGCTCTTTAGTGAAACAAATGTAGTTGAACAATATTGACTTGCGTTAAATATGTGTTTTACTACATATTTTTAGGTTTTACGGAATTCTGTCTAAAGGAATTTGATACTAAACCTATAGCTAAAAACACTAAATAGATAAATTCCAGATTGAACACTTTGGGTTGATAAAGATTTGAGATCGTTCGTGTTTAAACTATTCCATCCCCCAAAAATAAATTATTACCACATCGTATTTGTGTTAGTGGATGATTCAGTCTTGTCGCTTTCATTTAATCATGAGGAACCACCTTATACACTTGAAGCTTTTGAACGTTGAAGTGGTCACTGTATGCCATAGTTGTATACTTCTATAACAAACTGTGCTTAAACATTTTTTCTCTAGCTGTTCTTTCAATATCTTGTTTTGCCCATACGCCGATTCCAGAGCACCATTTTTGATAGTACCATGATTTCAGAGTTTTTCGTCTTCAAAAATGCATTTTCATCACAACCTTACTAACCACATAGTGTGCTGAACAGACAGTTCTGGAACCTCCATGTTTGGTAATTGGTTTTTTTTAAATGTGAAATGAATAAATTTTTTCGTTACTAAACCATGTCAGATATCAGTTTGCCATTTTTTATTTAAAAACATTACATCCTCACTTACACAAAGTAAATCCAGTTTAAAAACTTTTACCACTCCATATTCTTGTTTGATACTTTTTAATGTCTAATAAGCAAATTTTTTTAAAGTTCGAGCAATAAAAAATATTATAAAATAATGCAAAACTGCTACTGCTAAAATCATTCATTTTCGGGAAGAAAAACTTAAACGCTTTACTCAACGTTATTTTTAAAGGAAGAAAAAAATTCATTATGTTTGACCCTTAACAACAATTTATACAGATTGCTTATACTTAAAGCTGAATGTTCAAAAGAAATTAATTCAAATTAGTGCTGTTAATTTTACAAATAGTTTAATATGTTAAGCACAAGCTTATTTCAGTGAACAGTGATTTATATATTTATGCCAACAAGTACTGTCTGTGAAAAAAAAATTGTTACTAGTATTCGTTTACCCTTACTTACATCAAGATAAATAAGTAAGTACTTTAAAAAGGTTTTCGTAAAATTTTTTTATTGATTATTTTTGATATCGACTCTGAGAGAAATTTTAGGTCTTTTTTAGCTTAATTTACCCCTAATCCCCGATGAGCCCGTAAAAGTTTATTATGGGCTTATGCATAACCTTAAACCGATAAGCTTATTACTGGATTGCATTCTACGTCATCAACTTTATGACGTAAGCACTGACATTAGTGTTGTCCCGTACAATAAAGGTTACATAATCTGGGAACAAAAGTTAGAACGATTCGTATTTAGCGTAAGATCATTCGAATTCATGGATACAAGAATGACAGTATAAACGTAACAATTACATTATAACGTTAAATCCCGGCTTTATAAAACCAATGTGTGTGTTCATGTAACCTCAAAACTAGATTACCTTGCTCACTTTTTCTTCTTGCAATCGCATATTGCGAGTTGCTTACCTACAACTTCCGGGTAAATAATATCACCCGCACATCGCAATAGAGCGTGATTTAGATTTCATAACCTAATAACCAGTTATGTAATGTCCTATAAAAGGTCCTCTGATGGGTATGTAACCACATTTTAGGATTGCTGTAACCCCATTTTTGACACATAACTCTATAAGTTAATTCTTATAAGCTTATATATGGAAGTCGGTATCATATTTTGATAGGTAAGTAATCTCTATACAGATTTCTGTAATCCGATATTGAGCTTCAGTTGAATTTTGTAAACATCGATGCAGTTTCATTATTCTAACAAGCATCTTACAAAACCTCATTGTTGGGTTATTTTAACACCACATTCCAGTTATTGAATCACTCTTTAACCTTATAATCGGGGTATTTTTAATGCTATAAGAAGATGACTTTTATACTCCCATATTTGATATTTCGAATTATACGAAAATTTTATTTAGTGCATGGCGAAAATGTTCCCATCTTCTTGATTAGGTATTTATAGAATGTTCCCAAGATAAAAGGCTACCCTTCTTTTAACCGAATTGTAATTTTCTGAAAGTTGTTCTTTGTCTATAGCTGCCGCTTTTTGGCAAATGAAATGCAATTACAATCCAGCCAAGCGAAAACTGTTCCCTTTTAACTTGCTAACATTCATTAGACACCTAAGAAAAGAAAAATGGAAAAATGTTAACAGAGCACTATAACAAAATGTTTCTATATTTGAAAATATAAAATATTGGTGTAATAGTAATCGTAATACAGCATCAAAGTATTGTAAGTAACCAAAAACATTGAAGCTTTTCAAGAAATTGTTTAATTATTCATATAAAAAGGAGATCGTGGAAGCAGTCATAAACAATTTGTATCAAACCCCTAATTTCTATAAATATAAAAGAACACAGCCAAAATCATACCTCACGTTTTTGGAAAAAAGTTTTTGTAGTGTATGTCACTCATTCGTTTATTTAAAAATTTTTTCAACCAATAAGCACACTGTCACACTTTTTTATACTTCTTGAAGTTAGTACTGTAAAAAAATTAACTAGGGCACAAAATGTGTACTGTACTATTTAATATAAGTAAGTTGTACACAGGATACTGAAAATGTTAGGACAATTTATGGTTAACTCAACAAATCAAAATATAGAACGGTCTTCCCAAAAATGGTGAATATAGAACCAAAATACTTACCTTTAACTTTTCTATTGTCAAAAACATGTACAAGGACTAGAGATCTTTCACTTGACACTGTGCTTACTCCTCAACTATCGTACGGTTGTACGCACAAATCTTAATTAAGAAACCTCTCGCATTTCATAAATATATTGTTAACACCCATGATTTAAATTTTTAGAAGGAAATTAAGCTTATACAAAAATCCAAAAATTATGATATATTGGACCTAATGATAAAACTTATTAATTTGAGAATGAAAAATGTACTTGGCCATAAATTTTACATTAAGTTATATACGAATATATACAAAACATACTTTTGAATAGTTAGACTGTTATACATATTTATATGAAATCAATCAATTGAAACTTAATTAATCGAATGGCCTTAGAACGAAATTAAGCATATGTAACAATCCAAAAACTGTTATACATTAGACCTAATAATAAAACTCATTAATCTAAGAATGAAAAATGTAATAGTCATCACTGGTTGAGGGTCGGCTGTTGTCATTTCCTTGACCCAGGGTACCTAGGGAAGTCTAATTTTGGGTCGTCTTCATTTAAAAGCTGCATTGTTGCTCTGTTCACAGAGTGATCTATAGTATAATAAAATTATGCCTTGGTAAATAAGGAAAAAGAAAAATCATAGGTATATTAAACACATATACAGGGTGTCCAAGACGAGCTGGCATTAAAAGTTATTTTAAAAACTACAAAAACTAGAAAATTGAAATTTTGAACAAGGTGAATCTAGCTAAAATATTGCCAACTACGTGCAACTTCCGGTTATACCAGAAGTAGTACTCAACTTCGTTATTTTAAATGGCACACCCTATATGTTATTACATATTTGAATAGTGCTTGAGCAAAGGATTAATTTGGTATAAGAGTTTATATAACTATCTTTAATTGTTTGCTTACAGGAAGGTTTTTGTCTTAAAAAAGGGTGCACTTTGAAAAATCATAAAATCGGAATAATAAATATTTTTTCAAAACCCTTTGTACGTTGTGTTTCCATAACACCTTAACAAATGTTTATTAATAACATTAGTTATGTAGCCTTCTCCATTGTAAAAGATGAAAAAAACGCGAATTGTCAAATTACGTGACTTTTTTTTAAATTGACCCCTTATACCAAATTAATCCTTTGCTCAAGCACTATTTAAATATGTAATAACATATAAAATATGCCATTTAAAATAACGAAATTGAGCACTACTTCCGATATAACCGGAAATTGTACGTAGTTGGTAATATCTTAGCTTGATTCTCCTTGTTCGATAATCCCTGCATACAAAATTTAAATTTTCTAATTTTTGTAGATTTGGAGATACCTTTAATGAAAGCTCGTCGTGGGAAACTCTGTATTGAGTCTAATATAATTTCTAGACAAGGATTTTTAGAGCTGTTATTAACATTCCGGGGATTTTCTAATTTCAATGGCAAGTTACTCATTTTAAAATATTCCAAACACACCTACAATTAGTCAAAAAATTTGAAAATTAAATCTCTTGAAAAGTGTAACAATTAGAAATTGCTATTGTGAGTAGACAATATACAGGATACCCCATTTAAAATCTTCGATTTGCCTAACTTTGAAAATAAAATTGCTTAGGTATATTAATTTGGGTTGATAGGACTGGGCTGTATGTTTCAATTTCAATGAAATAAAATAACAACTTTCAGCTACTATAGGCCACTAATAGCATTAACATATTCGACAAACTTTCAATGTTCCTCTATGAATTCAATATGGGTGTGTTTGTGTGTGTGTGTGTGTGTGTGTGTGTGTGTGTGTGTGTGTGTGTGATCTTTGGAATTTTGAAATTCAGATTTTAGATTTAGATCAGTTAGGAAAAGTAAACAAGAACTTGTATGATGTAGAGTTTGTCTCGTTTTGTACCTATTAGGATAAGAATGTTATGAGGGTTTATCCAAATTTGATAATTGAATATTTCTGGCGTGTATGAATGAATCCTTGGAGTTTTGAAATTCTCATTTGAGATTTGGATTCAGTAGGAAGAAGTAAACAAATATCATTTTATATAAAAAATTGTGCTTACTAGGAAAAAAAGTTATGGAGGTTTAAAGTTTTCATATTTGCATAGTTCAATAATTCTCTCTGTATGTATCCTCGGAATTTCAAAATTCTGCTTTTCTAATATTAGATTTGTATTCAGTATATGAAAATAAACAAAAAATTGTGTAACGAAAAGTTTGTACCTATTAAGTTCAAAAAGTTATAGGAGTTTATAATTTCAAAATTTGCTTTTTAAAAAACATTATGAGAAAGTTCGTTCTGGCAATCTGCTAGCTTGCACATTCCCAACTGGATAAATTATATTTTATGCAGAATAAAGCATTCTTTAATTTTTTCCAAAATGTAAATGGAAACAGCATTTGATGAGAGCGTTTTCGAACATAGCTTTAAATTGAACCGGAGACAATTGAATTTTTAAATAAAAACATTTAATTTGGTTGTTGATAAAATGGCATTAATAAAATTTAATTTGTTGACAATAGTTGGGCTCATTGATAGGACATGCAATGCAAATTGAAAGAATAAATATTCCCCGAAAAAATCGCACTTTGTGTGAATATTTTGTAGCGTGTTCCTCTCAAAAAATGTTGATTCCCATTGATGTCTTAAATTTTAAGACTAAATTCCAAGGACAAGTAATACGTATAGCTATAGTAAATCTTAAGTCGATGGAAAATCTAAATTGCTGTGAGTGAAAGAATGTTTAATGTTGAATTTTCTTTCGTTTTGAACAAAGGAAACTTACTATTATCAATGGTATAAGTGTTATTAGAGGTGAAAAGTTTGGCGTTGGGTTGGTGAAATGTTGCATAAAAGCACGTTTCTAAGATTAGCTATAGTCTAATAGCAATATACATAATACCTAGATAGTGAAAATTACCAAAATTCTCTCTGAGAAAAGCAACCTGAATACCGACTTTTCCAATTTGCAAGGTTTTTTTAAGGTTTCTTTTCTAACATCTAAACTTTGAAACGAGATTATCTTTGTTGAAAAAAGAGCCTATACAAAACCAAATAAAAACGTGTGTGTGAAACATGATTATCCTATGTAGTTTACAAAGAATTATGTTCATCTTATAGCTATAAAAGCAATTACTACACTTCACTTAACTACCAGTAGTACTACTAGTTGCTGTGTTTGATTAACTTTATAAATGCTTCATACAAACAATGGCAAAATAGTGTGTTTAATTTATAACAATGATATTTGTTTTCAAACCTAAGTCGACTTTCTGAGAAGCGGGAAAACTATTAAACGGTCATTTTTTACTTTTCCCAGTATATGTGGCTGCTCTTTCAAAATTTTAAACAAAAAAATTTTTTATTTGAAAATAGAATTTGAAATAATCCAATAGTTCTGAACACACGGTTTTCGAATGGAAATATTGGACGGACGTTCCCTGTATTTTTTATGCTTTAAAGAATTTATTATCAAACTTTTAAAATAACAACAGGTACACTTCCCGGAGCAATTCCCATATAAAATTAAATCGAATTAAATAATTGCGGCTCCGAGCAACCACCTCACCGCATCGTCGTAAAAGCGGTCCAGAATATACCACACAACTGCAAAGTTCATTTTTTAGCACTGTCCACCAAAAATTAAATACATGCGGAAACGAGCGTGTGTGAAATAACATCTTACTATTATCATTTCATGTGTATTTAAAAATGCAATTACACGTTAAATTTATGATTCTTATTGCACACGATTTAATAATTTGTATAATTATGTAATATAAGTTGTCAGTGTCAAGAGGATGACACACTGAAGTTTAATTTCACGAACGGCATGGCATCGATGCAACATTGTTCACCAAATTGTAAATATGCTTTTATTCCATATTATTATTTATCAAATAATTAAAAAATTTATATTAAAAACAGTACCGTATTTCCAATTCTACTTACATACCAAAAGTAACATAATATTATATGTACATACCTGAAAACGTTTCTATGAGATGAGATGCAAATGGATCGGCCATTTACTGCAATATTCAATGTTTGTACTTAGGTACAAAAATATAGGTACACCAAAATTTGCAGCACTATTCATTTTATAAGACGTGATGAACATGAACAGGATGTCCTGCGTATGAGCACTTACAATTACAAAGTGAACAACGCCAAACTAATCTTTCTGCTCCAATAATAAAATAAATCTATTTCCAGGAAGTACTGGAAATAATGACGTATGGTATGCTTGTATTGAAATTGCAAAACGCTATTGAGTGGTTTCTCACGCTCGTGTTGCAGTATTCCGAGCTTAAGCGACCCAATATTTTGGTACGAGAACCTCATATCGGGAGCTCTCAAATATTGGCATTACTTAATCTTGTATGTGAATTACGGAACCACATATTAATTGTACGCTTGTTCAAGCGATTCATGAAGGAATGGATAAGTAACCACAATAGTGAGCTAATAAAGCCCATTCTAGGTGTATGAATGAATGACAATGTCAACTTTATTGAAATTTAATAACTAAACATTTTGAAACCTAATAACTGTATAAAACAATTCCATACATACATACTGACTAGATATTGTCTAGTTTATTTCAAAAATATTAGGCATAAATAAAACAAGCAACATTAACAAGAACATTGAGAATCATTTCTAAAAAATTAAATTATGGTATATTGTGCACCTTGTACGTTTTAAGAAGCACAGTTCGGAGGGTATGACTATAGTTTTAATCAAACCCATTCAATAAAGTATATTACAATAATGTTAGTAACATCATATTTTTGTTCCATTTAAACCTAAACAAAAGTTACGAATAACGAGATTTCAAGGGTACATTACCCTACATCTAAGGTGACATTATAAATTTTACCTGTTATTCAAGGTTACGATCAGTCTTGTAAGTCAATTCATTACCTCCAATTACGAATAATCTTGGAATGAAATTCTATAAGCTCATCCTAATGACGTCATTCGTTTCATAACTTCAGATTGACATGTTTACCACCAATTTTCAATTCTGGTTATGACCAAGTTCAAAATAAAATTACAATTTTTAATTGAAACTTCATATTACGCTTCTTTACTTTTATATTTAGGGTACAATCTTATAAGGGGTGTAATATACTCTTGATTTTGTTTGAGCTTAATTTACGCCTAAGTTTCAGACACAATTTCTCTCAGGGGAACAATAATAAAGGATACCTGTGTCAAAGTTTAGTCATCGAAGAGTGACTTAAATTATATATACATATACAACAACGACTCCGAATAATATTGAATTGAATAGATAAAGCAATTAAGCAAACAATGGAATGAAATTGATCGACAGCTACAAAACATATTTAAAAAATTATATAAAGCAAACAAGATGCGTCATTTACTTCAGGCTCCGAGTACTCTTTAACAGAATGGTAAATGAGCATAATTCTAGATCAAAGTTGGCTTTTATGTGTTTTGAACTTTGTCAACAACAGGCAAATTGGAAGAATATTTTTAGGCTTGACAATAGACACAACAGCAAAATCAGACTGCATAACTTTACACCAAACCCCTTTCTAGCTGGTATGAAAAGGATGTGTGCACGATATTGTGATAAATTTTACTCTGGCACCGTTACATGTCGCTTTGAGAAGCAAAAGTCTTAGATAAAAAATATCTCAGGGAGGTATAAACACGTCTATAAAAATTAAAGAAAATAAATAAAATAAAACACTTGATTGGAACAAAGTACTTGATATATAATTACTTAAGTAATTTTAATGCAAGCGGATTAAGAGTTCTGATTAAAACAAATACTGTATTTGTAAATGAATTCCAGCATTGGCTTTTATATACAACAAAACCATAATTTTTATGTATGGAAAGATTTTCTTTTATCACTTGATAATGATCGTAAAATATACAATTAACTATTTAAATGTACATTAAACAATAACAACCTAAATATTTGATTTCTTTCCAAAATTATGGAAAAAGAAGCATTCATTATGTAAGGCAGTATATGACAAAAAAGTTCATGAAACCTCTCCAACATTGCTTAAACTTGTCATTAAAATTTTTTTCAAATATTCGGAAGGTTAACTAAATATAGCACAAACAGCTGAGTTTTTAATTTTGGTAAACAATTGTATTATTTAACATATTATATTTTGAGACAATATTTTTTTATATTTGACATGTGTGTCTAGTTAAGAAGAACATTCATGTGTGTTAAGTAACTAATTAGTAGCAAGTGTTATCCCATTTTACTTTCTATAGTTCAAGTAACAGAGGTCCTAATGATGAATCGCAGAGTCATCTTACAGAACAAATCCCAATTGTTTAAATTCGCTGCTTCTTCAGAAAATAAAATTTTGACCAACAGCGTGTTATTACCAGTAGAGCAAAACATATATTCCCAGAATGCGTTCCGAATTAACCATAAAAACATTGTTCAGGTAGTAGTTCCAAGTAAGTTATATACAACGTTAAATTTAAGTTTTATAACCAACCATTTATGCTAACACTTTAATTTGGAATTTAAAATAATATCGAATCTAGTACCTGAAGGAAAGAAACGTAAAGGTAATTCTCTGTGATGCCTGGAAACCCTGAAATATTACAGTACTAGATGTAACGTGACAGGGTAGTTCAACGGAAAACAGAAATTAAATCCATTTGCATTCAAAATGAGTTCAATGCAGCACGATTTGTAGAAACCTCTTCTTAAGCACTTCGTATAATTTATTTTGTAAGGAACAAACGAATATACTTAAGAAACACATATCTTTAACGGCTTTATGTTTACAAAATTAGGAAGGGCACAATTTTGCCAGTTCTTTATAAATCAGAAAACCATATGGACAAAATCAAGCATCCGATCAGCAAACATATATTACCAAAATAAAGAAAGAAAACGATAATAAAACTGGAATAAATAGAATTGGCAGAATTCGAATACATTCATATTATGTATGAATAACATCACTGCTAATGAAAATAAAGCAACGTACACCTTAGCCAAATGTATAACTATTTATACTGCTTTAATTGTATTAATAGTTAAATATAATAGAAGTTAATTTTGGGGATTTAAATTTATTTCTGTTTAAGCAAATTTAGAAGTGTTGTGTAGAATAAATAGAGAAAGAAATGAATAAAAACCCTAAAAATAAAGAAAAACAAAACAAAAACAACGATACACACAACAAAATGCTCTCAATACCATACATAAAAGGATTCTCCAAAAAAATTCAAAGAATAGGAAACAAATTTAGAATTAAAACAGTATTTAGAACCAACAATACACTAAGAGCACAATTAACAAAAACAAAACCCAAAAACGCAATACAAAGTTCAAAAAACTGTATCTACAAAATTCCGTGCGAATGTAATAAGTTTTATATAGGGGAAAGTTCCAGACCATTTGAAGTTCGATTAAGAAAACGTAAATCATATATAAAAAATAGAAAATTTGAAAAATCCATGATTTGCCAACATGCATGGGACTCCAGTCATAAAATAAAATGGGAAGATGCAAAAATTATCGACAAAGAAGAAAACCACCAAAAACGCAAAATCAAAGAAGCTGCCTATATAACCCTACATAAAAATAACTGCGTTGCAAACAAATTCGTGACTTTCAGTAAACAATGGATTCCATTACTAAAAAAAATAACAAAAGAAATAACAAATGAAGATCAAATGCCCACAATATCTAGGTAGCATTGCAAGTTTTTCCTGGGTTTTCCTTGCGATATTAACATGAAATACAGCCTACATACATGATTTCTATTTATACATACAATAATTAATTACATAACAATAAGCATATTAACTAGAAAACCATTATTTCGGCAAATTATAAATGTTGGGGGATCTTGGTAGCCACAGGTTGCTTAACCCCCTTCACTGAATCTCGGTAAAATAAGACATAAAATTAGAAATCTCTCAATTGTATAAATAGAAACATGTTAAAAAATGTTTTCCAAATTATTGAATTTATATAAAATTCACCGATAAAAATTAATCAGCTGATTTCACGTAAGCTTATTGGCTACCTTAGGAAAGTCGATCCCAGGTCGCAACACAAATTGAAGGCAATCATTCTTTTAAACTTTAAAAATTTTTGCTTAGTGTACTCAAACCAAATATTTCAAACATCAATAAATCAAAGTAACCTTCAATTTATGTCATAAACGTCAAACTTGAAGTTTTTATTATTTTGACAACGATCCTAGGTCATGGATCGAAACGTAAATAAAGATCATTTTAAAAACTTTGAGTGGTTTAATTCCCAAAGAAACTTAACTAGAATAAACTTAGGCAAGAAAGAAATAGCTTAAGTAAAACTGAATAGTTTACTTAGCTGGAAGATGGTAATTTCCTCTAGGCAAAAAGGGGTGTTATAACTTTGCTTTTCCTAACTAACTGGAACATAATTTTTGGTCGATTTTTGTTGACTTAAAACTTTAAAGAGGCGATATTACAATTCTTGAAGGGACCGGACATCAGGTAACTGTGAAATATAAACGGGTGAAATGTAACTTAGCACTATTCTTTAATGAATATTTTCTGAGACGTCGTAAAAGAAATAATAGCCACAACATGTAATAATTTGAATGAAGTTATAGCCGACTTACATAGGGTGTTTCAAAAACCCGGGCATAAGTGATACGGACGATAGAACTCTGAAAAAATAGTAGAGCTTACTTAATAAACATATACCCTAAGACTCTTTTGTGTTACAAGGCGTTAAAATTAAAAATTAAAAAATATTGTTTCCCATAACTTTGAAAGCAGTACGAAATTTTTTAACTAAAACTAGCAGACAGTTTTAATTGTGCCGCGTCAGTAGTTGTAGTATCTATTATTCCTTTTAACATTAGTTTGAAATATTCTCGTTTAGTATGACATCCTGCCACTGGGTTTTGTGTTGGTATAAGACAGTATTAGTATAAGATGTGTAGGCCAGAGTAGGGATCTGTTACTAATAGAATCCCAAACGTTTTGCGAGTGTTCTTAGGTATTATGAAGAGACTACGAATCGTATCGTTCGGTTTGCAGTGTAATGATTAAAGCACAACTAAAAAGTAAGCAAGTGCGTTGTGAATAATGCAAGTGCAAACGAAATTGTGTTTAACAATCCAGTCTAGTAGTGAAGCTTGCTGAAATCTTCCCCGAAAACAGCTTGGATCGATCCTACTTATTATTTACCTTACTGTAAGTGCATGTCGACATCGTTCCATATATTAAGGTTACTTAACTGGACTAATAGATATCTGGGGTTTGTGTGAAGTAGACATTCACTACGTGTTCGGGTTGTATAAATAGGTAAGTTTTAATATTTCAGAAAGTTCACTTTTGCTGGTTGTAGTGCTAGTATATTTTAGTACAGGAATTCACTTACGCTACGTTTAGATATTCAAACTTAGCTTATTTAAGGGCAATTATAAATAATATCTATCATTTCACTATGAGCTATAGTTAGTTTTCTTAAGTAGTGTAGGATCGACTTAGTAATTGGTTATACGAGTTTGTTCATTATTTCTTTTATACTTTGACTAAAAATTACTGCATTAAAGATTGTACAAAAGTGTAACTGTTATTATTCACTCTATTTCAATTATGTAAAAAAACCGTTGTTTACGAGTAAGTATCAAGCTGATATAAAATACACATAACTGCAAATAAATCACTTTAGCACCTTTGCCAGCAGCGTACAGCATCAGTATGGGACCTCTTAACTTCTCTATTTTGCACGACACAACTTAAATTTAACTTTGGTTGAATTTGTTGATTTGGCAATGCTTTTTATGTAAATAATATATGATTATTTCACTTCGTTAAAAATGATATTTATCGAAATATAAGTATTATAAAGAATGTGGTTTATTGATAGTTCGAGTTCAATTAATGAATTTAAACACTGATATTTATGTAAACTTAAATAATCAGTATAGTTTTAGTAACATGGTATCAAAATAACCTAAAAACAATAACTACTAACATAAAAATGAGAAAAACCTATGACAAATATTCAAAATGACCTCCACTTTGCACTATGCACAACCGGATTTGTTTTTCTAAGGAAAACATAAGTTTTAACATAGTAGGGAGTTATTTATTATGGTGTTGCTCTGTTGTTTAATTCGATATCTTAATTCGTGAACAGTATTTACCTCAGATGAGTACACTTTTTCGTTTAGATAACTCCAAATGGTAAAGTCTAAAGGATTTAAATCGGGCGATCGAAGAGCCCAATGAAAAGGGACATTTACACCTCAACCTATCCATACATTGGGATAATGATCATTAAGCCACCTTCGAGGTTGTGTGACAAAAAGTGGAATGGTGCTCCGTCGTGCATAAAATACAGAGACCTACGTTCAGCCTAGGACAAATCCTCTAAAATTTCCAATAAATGATTCTCAAGAAAATCGAGGTATTCTTCTCCATCTAAATTTGTAGGAAAAAATAACATCCGATAAATTGCTTACACAACGTTACCGCCCAAACATTAACTTTAAATGTATGTTGGTAATGTGTAGTTCGTGTTACCTTAGGACTTTATTCGTCCCAGTAATGAACGTTGTGAAAGTTAAACATCCCTTTACGAGTTCACTTAGCTTCATCTGTAAAAAGTATCTTCAACAAAAAATGTGCGTCATCTTTCACATTTTCCTGTAAGAATTCACAGAATTCGAGTCTCGTAGGTGGATCGTCAGGCGTAAATTCTTGCATTGCCTATAATGATATGGGTGTATTTGCTGTTCCTTTAGGGTCCTCCATACACTGGTAGATGATGTGTTCGTTTGTTAAGAAATTCTGCTTACACTAATTGTCGGATCTTGGGCTAAATTTAAATTTTCCTTCTATCTTTAAACAATTTTGGCTAATCTACGTCGACCTGAATCAATTTTTCTTGGTTTTACAGAACCAGTTTCTCGATATTGCATTTTTACAGCTAAAAATGCTTTTCTATCTAGCAACTGCCTAATAGGGAATGTTTTAGAATAAAGTCTTACTGCTTCTGTTACCTTGTTGAAATATTCTCCTAAAGTTAGTAACATATCAGAGTGTTCTTGATAAGTATAAGTTTTCTTTATTATTGAAGATTAACTAACAAGTTTATTAACATTCACTAACAACACTTCTGATGATCTCAAATTACAAAATCATAAATATCGTTGTTTGCAGGACTGTCAGTTGTTCATAGCCAGTTTGGTTCCACATATTACTGTTTCTAAATATTTGATTAATAAAAAGTTGAGTGTTTTGCATTCAGTTTGTAATTTTATTATGCAGACAGTGTTTTTAGTTTCGTTATTTTCAATTACATTTTTACTAGACACTTCAAATTATTCGAAATTAAAAATTTCAATACATAAAAAGAATAAACCACATTCATTATACTACTGATATGTAGGAAATATCAATTTTAAAGAAGTGAAACAGGAATACATTATTTACGTAAAAAGCATTGTCAAATTCTACAATTCAACCAAAATTGAAATTTAAGCAGTACCGCGCGAAATAGAGGAAGTTAAGAGGTTCTATACTGCTGCTGGCAAAAGAGCATAAAGCGATTTGTTTGCATATGTGTATTTTATATCACCTAAACCGTCTGCTAAGTTTAGTAAAAAAATTCACACAACATTTAAAGCTATAGAAAATAATAATTTTTTAATTTTTAACCTTAACACCATATAGAACAAAAATAAAGAGTCTCAGGGTATACGTTTATTAAACAAACTCTACTTATTTTTTATAGTTCTATCGGCCGTATCATTTATACCAGGTTTTTTAAACACCCTATATTAAAGAAACACCGTTATTTTCAGAACGTTTTAGAAGAAACCTGATCAGGAAGTATTATACACTTTGAATCTGTTTAAGCTTGTTGGCGTTGGTCGCAGGGTATATGTTTATTAGGCAAACTCTACTTATTTTT
The DNA here is from genome assembly GCA_036346225.1 of Platerodrilus igneus. Lineage (NCBI taxonomy): Eukaryota > Metazoa > Arthropoda > Insecta > Coleoptera > Lycidae > Platerodrilus > Platerodrilus igneus. The sequence goes on along the minus strand of JARFIW010001638.1, from coordinate 17,929,618 downwards.
TATAGTTTTAGCGGCCGTATCATTTATACCAGGTTTTTTAAAACACCCTGTATTAAAGAAACACCGTTATTTTCTGAACGTTTTAGAAGAAAATTTGTACTATAACGCTGAACCTTGTTTAAGCCTATTGGCGTTGGCGGCCTTCATTTCATTAGAAACTTGCTGGCGATCACTTTGGTGTAGCGTTACCAAATAATCCACATAATGAATTCGTACTTCACAAAAAATATAAAAAAATGACATTACAATACTTGACAAGAAAATTTGGCATTTCAAGACGATGATTCCTTTGATAAATAAAGACAACATTACATTGCACTAAAATTTGATTGGAATGGGGCAAAAACTCTAGAGTATAAAGGCGTCAAAGATTATTTCAAGTACATATTTTATAGAAAGCTATTCTGCCCAACGCCTCGCATCTGCATAGTGCATCCATTGCAGTCTCCGATTTCTCTCAGCAGAGTCTGCATTCGAGGTCTCCGTTATATTTATGCATCCTCTGAAGCTGAACCTTGACAGAAGTATGTTCTGTCAGTAACCCCACAGCCCCTTTATCAGCCCCTTGCTATGTGTTAGTCCTAGTCTGTTCTGCCAGTATTTTTGGTGTTCGCTGAACATCCATTCGCTAAGATAGCTACAGATGGCAGCTTTGGTGATTTCAAAGGCAGTTTCGGGACCCATAAATGGTCCTTGCGCCCCCTGTCTTGCAAGTTCATCTGCAATTTAATTTTCCTTGAGTCCTTGATGGCCTGGCACCCACTGTAATGTAACAGAGTTTTGTTGTGCCAGTCTATTAAGTGCCTCAATACATTCCCACACCAGTCTAGATGACACTTTCTGCCTTGTTAGAGCCCTGAGTGCCGCCTGGCTGTCTTTTAATAAAGGCATCTCTTATACTTTCCAGCACACTTTGCAGTACGGTGTATATTTCCGTTTGAAAAACGATAGCTTTTGTCATTAAGGAAACGCTTAAACGTACCTCCGGTCTCTCCCTAAAGAGTTCAGATCCGTACCCGGTCTCGCCCAGAGTCATGCGTGTACCAGACCATGCTGCCCGGAGGTAATCTACCCTCCATTTTTTCCCACTTCACATCCTGGGTAATAGTCTTGAAGAGTGCATCCGGCGGATGCTGGGGAGTCATTTGGTCTGAACGCATCTCAAACAAATGCCCTCAATTTCTCGCAAGCAATCTCGTATGCTTCGTACCTTCAATGATCTTAGACTGAAGGTTCTCAAGTCTGTATAGTCCAAACCTTGCCTCCTCCACCACCACCAAGTGTAATGGGGGAAGGCCAAAGAGAGTCTCCATAACAGCAGTGGGCGTGGAACACATCGCCCTTGTAATACTTAAACAGGCCAGTCTCTGGATCCTGCGCAACTTTATTTTAATGTTTGATTGTACAGCCTTGAGCCACCATACCAAGAAGGTACATGTTATTGCTGGTCTGACCACCCTAGTGTACAACCAGTGTACCATGTTTGGTCTTAGGCCCCCCCCCCCGATTTGTCGCAAGTGCGTCTAACTATTGCCAAGGAGGTTTCCGCCTTGCGTATGGTCTTATCAATCTGCAGATTCCATGTGAGTTTGGAGTCCAGAGTGACTTCCAAGTACACCACTTCGCCTGACAGGCCGATTTCGTTGCTGTTAAGGAAGAGGGGTGTAATGCCCTCAATCTTCTTTCTACGGGTGAAAGGTACTGAGGTGGACTTTTGGGGGTTGACTCGAAGGCCTTCCCTCATTGTCCACCTCTCTATTATTTTTAGGGCTTCTTGCATTCGATCTCTGATAATATTATTGTATTTACCCTCCATTAAGACTGATAAACCATCAGCATATCCCAGCGGAATAAACCCTTCTCTGCTCAGCTCCCACAACAGTCCGTGCATGACTAGGTTTCACAACAGGGTAGACAAGACTCCTGCTGGTATATTATAACGTTGAATCGTGTCTAAGTCTGTTGGAGTTGGTGGCCTTCATTTCATTAGAAACTTGCTGGCGATCACTTTAGTGTAGCGCTACCAAATAATCCACACAATGAATTCGTACTTCACAGAAAATATAAAAAGAAAACGACATTATAATACTTGACAAGAAAATTAGACATTTCAAGACGATGATTCCTTTGATAAATAAAGACAACATTACATTGCAGTAAAATTTGATCGGAATGGGGCAAAAGCTTTAGAGTATAGAGGCGTCAAAGATTAATTTAAGTACATATTCTATAGAAAGCTATTATGTTTTGTAATTTTAAAAAAAGCGTTTGTGTTTGCTTTAGATAATTTTAATAATGTGGTTTTATAATAATTGATAAATCTGTCCTAATATGTATTTTACCATAAATAACATCGACTTCCTGCTTTCAGTTTATTGCACAATGCCTCCTCAATTTAATGTGAAAAATCTGTTTTCCCTGTTTGTGGTTTTCAAATAATTTATAAATCTGAGTTCTATTCTAATATGTATTTTACCATAAATAACTTTAATTTTGGGATTTAATAGTAATTTTGACTAGTTTAGAAAGGTAAATCAAAGCATAGCGAAGGAGACTTAAATTGTTGGTTATTTTACAAAGACAAAAATCAACCGGTAATGCTTTAGTTGCAGCTCGTCAGATTGGCGCATTTCTCTTTGCAAAACAACCAACAAAATTCTTGAATTTTATACAAGTTATTGTGTATTAATGTATATAAAAGATTTATATCCGCCCTCTGTACTTGAATGCAATGAACAAACTATCCGTGACTTTTTGAGTCCCCGATATGATAGTAAAGATGGTATTGCCAGACAAAGTTTTATAACTAGTCGAAAAACCACTAAGGTGTGACTTTGAGTTTACTACATATTGCCCTGTATTCTATATTTCTTTAACATTGTTTTTTTATATATTTACTATATTGTATGATTTATGAAATCTTTTAATTCAACGGTTTCTGTTGTTGCAACGTTACCCTATTTAACGACTAGGCATTATTTCGATATTGTGTTAAGTTGTACCAATTTATTTTAAGAAAATTCATTTTAATTGATTAGTTATTCTAACTGTCCTAATTTGAAACTATATTTTCTAAAACAAAAGAATTAAAATATTGTGCTTAATTAAGAATAATTATTTGTGAAATCTTTTTATATAAGGTGTGTTCCTATCTTTAGCCTGACCACTCAAATTTACTAATATTTTCTTCCCGTCCGAATTTATAGCTAGCGTAATGCAACGCGTTGCATGTTCTTGAAATTCCCAGGTATTTTAAACTAGTTAACGACTCGTGATAAATTTTGAATTTCCCAAATTGTTCATGACAACACATAAAACGTTTAATCTAAATTTGATATGAAAACCTTCAGTTCTCTTTAATTGTTTGCTTTAACGGCCTCGAAACCGCCAATTCTATTAATTTATAGTTCCATTGGTCTCAGATTTTGCTTTCTCCATTCAAGGTATTTTTTTTACATCAATTATAATCTGCTTAAATTTTGATTAAAATACTTTTAAGAAATGTAATAGCAGAGTATCTCCTGGCCGGAACTCCTGAATAGTTGTAAGCGAACAAGGATGTCCTTTGTGTTTCCTTAAGGTTGAAGATCCAAAAAATAATTTTTTATAATATTTAGCACACAAAAATATTGAGTTATGGAGGATTATTTTCAATATATCGATTTGGTCTATATTCTCTTAGGTTTCCTTTGAAAAATTTTCTTCCATTTTATTTAAGCTTGTTCATCAGTGGAAAACTGTAGTATCGTTAGGTAATTCCAGTACACCTTTTATTAATGTAAAATAAATTTGAATCGGCTTTGCTTGAATACGTTTTATTATTTTTCATTTTTGACAACGCATGGGATTAGTTGATATAGCAACGGTAGACTATTAATAGTAGTAATTTAAGCAGTTGTCGTTTCTTACGGTCTTTAGACGATCACTATTCATAATTTCTAAAAATTAACCAAAATCTCAAGTTTTTCAAAAAAAATATTCTTTCTGGAGCAGGTACCAATTAGTATAAAGAAATTGACTCTATTCTTCCCAATGAAGTGGTCAAACGGGTTTTAAAAAATACTTTTTTAGGCTCGTATGAAGTCATCCGCTTAACGAGTTAAAAATTGTAAGTTTTTAAATTTACAGTATCTTATGGTAGGAAGCAGTCCTAACGTGTCTACTTTTATTAAGAAAAAAATTTAAAGCTCTAGCTTCCCTAAGTCATGAGACAATAATTTTTCTACTAAAACTTTTACCTTGAAGTAGGTAGTTCTAACTGAATAAGATTAGTTTTAGGGGTATATCACACATAAAAGTTACCTTCAAATTTAATAAGAAACAAAAAATTGATTATTTTATTTAAAATGATAGTGTTACGGCGCTTCTCTGGTAGAACCGGAAATACTGTGGTTTCGAAAATATTTATACCAAATTATTGCGACCTATGTTTCTCGTAAACGGTTTTCGTCAATCATCCTGATATCCATTCATCCTGTACTTTAAACAGTTACAGATATTATTTCCATAAAACTGAAAGTCTGAAAATTTTCAGTGTATAACCTGTTATCTGTTAATCATGCCTTTGTGTAGACTAATATACGTAGTTTAACATATTATACGAATCCAAAACATTTTTCCCATGGCATTCATGTTTTTCAGGTTACTCTTTAAAGTGTTACCACTGTTTCACACCAATTCCAACAGGGTTTAGTAAATTTTCGTTAAGAAACAACGAGATTGAACCAACGATAAACTGCAAGGATCCTTTTATTTCCAAAGAAGTCGGAATGACTGGCTGCACTGGTGAAGAAGAATGCATTAAAATTTCCTTCGCGCATAAGGGTGGTAAGTGTTTCATTAGTTTTTTTTGCTCTATAGTAGAAAATTTTTCAGAGTCTGTACTCACTATCAGAACCTGTGGTCCACCTGATCTTTGTGACAATTTTAAACACTGTTCTGCTTGCAAGGATGACCTATGTAACTCTTCCGCCATCATAGTGCCTTCCTTTATTGCTTTTATAGCAGTTGCTTTAATTAGTATTTTAAACTTTTTGTAGCTCAATCATCCATTAACATTAAGTACAATAATAAAATAGAAGTGCATATTGTTAAATAAAGTGTATTGATGTTGTTATTTATGTTACTAGAAGTAGTACAAAAATGGGGGGCCCAGGTCCACATTTACAACAGCATTTCCACCCGCGAGATAAATCTTTCTCCATATTTCGAGCCACGAGATAAATCTATCTTCTTTGGTATCAATTAATATTAGATTTTTCTCAGCTACCTGAATTTCTAGGAATTTTTTAAATAGCATCATCCCCAGGGAGCTACTCACATTTTAAGATTTTTTACCAGCAGCGATTTTTGGTCGTCCTTATAAATTTTTTATCCATGCGACCATCAAAATGAGTCTAGAACTTTATGCAGAATCCGAATCTGCAAAGAGATTTAAAATCCGACAACCCCTAATCATTTTAAACACATACCCTCTAGCGAACATATAAAAGATTATTTTAGTTTCCTTCGAGATAAATATACCTTGTTGATATCAGAAATATTTCTCAGTTACTTAAATTTCTAGGAATTTTTTAGATTGTATCATCCCCCAGGGAGCTCCCTCATTTTAAGAGTTTTTGACTAGCAGCGACTTCTAATCATTTTTCTTTTTAACATCTGGTATTATAACGTTGAATTTTGTCTAAGCCTATTGGCGTTGGCGGCCTTCATTTCATTAGCGTTACCAAATAATCCACATAATGAATTCGTACTTCACAAAAATAAAAAAAATGACATTACACTACTTGACAAGAAAATTTGGCATTTCAAGACGATGATTCCTTTGATAAATAAAGACAACATTACATTGCACTAAAATTTGATTGGAATGGGGCAAAAGCTCTAGAGTATAAAGGCGTCAAAGATTAATTCAAGTACATATTTTATAGAAAGCTATTCTGCCCAACGCCTCGCATCTGCATAGTACATCCATTGCAGTTTCCGATTTCTCTCAGCAGAGTCTGCATTCGAGGTCTCCGTTATATTTATGCATCCTCTGAAGCTGAACCTTGACAGAAGTATGTTCCGTCAGTAACCCCACAGTGATTCTGAGTTGATCTCTGCTTAAATGAAGCAGTTCCTGGATTCTGTTTTTGCTGGGCCCCTTTATCAGCCCCTTGCTATGTGTTAGTCCTGGTCTGTTCTGCCAGTCTTTTTGGTGTTCGCTGCACATCCATTCGCTAAGATAGCTACGGATGGCAGCTTTGGTGACTTCAAAGACAGTTTCGGCACCGATAAATGGTCCTTGCGCCCCCTGTCTTGCAAGTTCATCTGCAATTTAATTTCCCTTGAGTCCTTGATGGCCTGGCACCCACTGTAATGTAACAGAGTTTTGTTGTGCCAGTCTATTAAGTGCCTCAATACATTCCCACACCAGTCTAGATGACACTTTCTGCCTTGTTAGAGCCCTGAGTGCTGTGCTGAGGGCTGTCTTTTAATAAAGGCATCTCTTATACTTTCCAGCACACTTTGCAGTACGGCGTATATTTCCGTTTGAAAAACGATAGCGCTTGTCCTTAAGGAAACGCTCAAACGTACCTCCGGTCTCTCCCTAAAGAGCCCGAAGGTAATCTACCCTTTATTTTTTCCCACTCCACATCCTGGGTAATAGTCTTGAAGAGTGTATCCGACGGATGCTGGGGAGTCATTTGGTCTGAACGCATCTCAAGCAAATGCCCTCAATTTCTCGCAAGCAATCTCGTATGCTCCGTACCTTCAATAATCTTAGACTGAAGGTTCTCAAGTCTGTATAGTCCAAGCCTTGCCTCCTCCACCACCACCAAGTGTAGTGGGGGAAGGCCAAAGAGAGTATCCATAACAGCAGTGGGCGTGAAATACATCGCCCTTGTAATACTTAGACAGGCCAGTCTCTGGATCCTGCGCAACTTTATTTTAATGTTTGATTGTACAGCCTTGGACCACCATACCAAGGCTGTATATGTTATTGCTGGTCTGACGATCCTAGTGCACAACCAGTGTACCATGTTTGGTCTTAGCCCCCAGGATTTGTCGCAAGTGCGTCTAACTATTGCCAAGGAGGTTTCCGCCTTGCGTATGGTCTTATCAATCTGCAGGTTCCATGTGAGTTTGGAGTCCAGAGTGACTGCTAAGTACACTACTTCGCCTGACAGGCCGATTTCGTTACTGTTGAGGAAGAGGGGTGTAATCCCCTCAATCATCCTTCTACGGGTGAAAGGTACTGAGGTGGACTTTTGGGGGTTGACTCAAAGGCCTTCCCTCATTGTCCACCTCTCTATTATTTTTAGGGCTTCTTGCATTCGATCTCTGATAAAATTATTGTATTTACCCTCCATTAAGACTGCTAAACCATCAGCATATCCCAGCGGAATAAACCCTTCTCTGCTCAGCTCCCACAACAGTCCGTGCATGACTAGGTTTCACAACAGGGTAGACAAGACTCTTCCTGCTGGTATATTATAACTTTGAATCGTGTCTAAGTCTGTTGGCGTTGGTGGCCTTCATTTCATTAGAAACTTGCTGGCGATCACTTTAGTGTAGCGCTACCAAATAATCCACACAATGAATTCGTACTTCACAGAAAATATAAAAAGAAAACGACATTATAATACTTGACAAGAAAATTAAACATTTCAAGACGATGATTCCTTTGATAAATAAAGACAACATTACATTGCAGTAAAATTTGATCGGAATGGGGCAAAAGCTTTAGAGTATAGAGGCGTCAAAGATTAATTCAAGTACATATTCTATAGAAAGCTATTATGTTTTGTAATTTAAAAAAAAAGCGTTTGTGTTTGCTTTAGATAATTTTAATAATGTGGTTTTATAATAATTGATAAATCTGTCCTAATATGTATTTTACCATAAATAACATCGACTTCCTGCTTTCAGTTTATTGCACAATGCCTTCTCAATTTAATGTGAAAAATCTGTTTTCCCTGTTTGTGGTTTTCAAATAATTTATAAATCTGAGTTCTATTCTAATATGTATTTTACCATAAATAACTTTAATTTTGGGATTTAATAGTAATTTTGGTTAGTTTAGAAAGGTAAATCAAAGCATAGCGAAGGAGACTTAAATTGTTGGTTATTCTACAGAGACAAAAATCAACCGGTATTGCTTTAGTTGCAGCTCGTCAGATTGGCGCATTTCTCTTTGCAAAACAACCAACAAAATTCTTGAATTATATACAAGTTATGGTGTATTAATGTATATAAAAGATTTATATCCGCCCTCTGTACTTGAATGCAATAAACGAACTATCCGTGACTTTTAGAGTCCCCGATATGATAGTAAAGATGGTATTGCCAGACAAAGTTTTATAACTAGTCGAAAAACCACTAAGGTGTGACTTTGAGTTTACTACATATTGCCCTGTATTCTATATTTCTTTAACATTGTTTTTTTAGATACATACTATATTGTATGATTTATGAAATCTTTTAATTCAACGGTTTCTATTGTTGCAACGTTACCCTATTTAACGACTGATGCATTATTTCGATATTGCGTTAAGTTGTACCAATTTATTTTAAGAAAATTCACTTTTATTGCTCAGTTATTCTAACTGTCCTAATTTGAAACTATATTTTCTAAAACAAAAGAAATAAAATATTGTATTTAATTAAGATTAATTATTTGTGAAATCTTTTTATATAAAGTGTGTCCGTATCTTTAGCCTGACCATCAAATTTACTAATATTTTCTTCCTGACCTAATTTAGAGCTAGCGTAACGCAACGCGCTGCATATTCTTGAAATTCCCAGGTATTTTAAACTAGTTAACGACTCGTGATAAACTTTGAATTTCCGCAATTGTTCATGACAAGACATAAAACGTTTAATCTAAATTTGATATAAAAACTTTCAGTTTTGTTTAATTGTTTGTTTTAACGGCCTCAGAACCCCCAATTTTATTAATTTATAATTCCATTGGTCTCAGATTTTGCTTTCTCCATTCAAGGTATTTTTTTACATCAATTATAATCTGCTTAAATTTTGATTAAAATACTTTTAAGAAATGTAATAGCAGAGTATCTCCTGGCCGGAACTCCTGAATAGTTGTAAGCGAACAAGGATGTCCTTTGTGTTTCCTTAAGGTTGAAGATTCGAAAAATAATTTTTATAATATTTAGCACACGAAAATATTGAGTTATGGGGGATTATTTTCAATACATCGATTTGGTCTATATTCTCTTAGGTTTTCTTTGAAAAACTTTTTTCCATTTTATTTAAGCTTGTTCATCAGCGGAAAACTGTAGTATCGTTAGGTAATTCCAGTACACCTTTTATTAATGTAAAATAAATTTGAATCGGCTTTGCTTGAATACGTTTTATTATTTTTCATTTTTGAGAACGCATGGGATTAAGTTGATATAGCAACGGTAGACTATTAATAGTAGTAATTTAAGCAGTTGTCGTTTCTTACGGTCTTTAGACGATCACTATTCATAATTTCTAAAAATTAACCAAAATCTCAAGTTTTTCAAAAAAAAAATTCTTTCTGGAGCAGGTACCAATTAGTATAAAGAAATTGACTCTATTCTTTCCAATGAAGTGGTCAAACGGGTTTTAAAAAATACTTTTTTAGGCTCGTATGAAGTCATCCGCTTAACGAGTTAAAAATTGTAAGTTTTTAAATTTACAGTATCTTATGGTAGGAAGCAGTCCTAACGTGTCTACTTTTATTAAGAAAAAAATTTAAAGCTTTAGCTTCCCTAAGTCATGAGACAATAATTTTTCTACTAAAACTTTTACCTTGAAGTAGGTAGTTCTAACTGAATAAGATTAGTTTTAGGGGTATATCACACATAAAAGTTACCTTCAAATTTAATAAGGTATTCAAAGAAACAAAAAATTGATTATTTTATTTAAAATGATAGTGTTACGGCGCTTCTCTGGTAGAACCGGAAATACTGTGGTTTCGAAAATATTTATACCAAATTATTGCGACCTATGTTTCTCGTAAATGGTTTTCGTCAATCATCCTGATATCCATTCATCCTGTACTTTAAACAGTTACAGATAGTATTTCCATAAAACTGAAAGTCTGAAAATTTTCAGTGTATAACCTGTTATCTGTTAATCATGCCTTTGTGTAGACTAATATACGTAGTTTAACATATTATACGAATCCAAAACATTTTTCCCATGGCATTCATGTTTTTCAGGTTACTCTTTAAAGTGTTACCACTGTTTCACACCAATTCCAACAGGGTTTAGTAAATTTTCGTTAAGAAACAACGAGATTGAACCAACGATAAACTGCAAGGATCCTTTTATTTCCAAAGAAGTCGGAATGACTGGCTGCACTGGTGAAGAAGAATGCATTAAAATTTCCTTCGCGCATAAGGGTGGTAAGTGTTTCATTAGTTTTTTTTGCTCTATAGTAGAAAATTTTTCAGAGTCTGTACTCACTATCAGAACCTGTGGTCCACCTGATCTTTGTGACAATTTTAAACACTGTTCTGCTTGCAATGATGACCTATGTAACTCTTCCGCCATCATAGTGCCTTCCTTTATTGCTTTTATAGCAGTTGCTTTAATTAGTATTTTAAACTTTTTGTAGCTCAATCATCCATTAACATTAAGTACAATAATAAAATAGAAGTGCATATTGTTAAATAAAGTGTATTGATGTTGTTATTCATTGTTATATTTAGTATTGTTTATTGTCATTTCTTATAATTTAGTACATGTGATTAGCTTACGTCTACACTTCATGATTAACTACTAAGAATTGCCAGCCGCCTGTATTGGACTCGCGCTCCCTACTCTTCTATATACGAGTGCCTCTAATGGCAGCGGACCTTACTACTCACTATTAACTACAACATCTTCCCTTTTTTAACAATTTTTATAAATCTTAATCCTACTCTTATTTTAGTGTTGCCGTCTTGAAGGAGTAACTATTACTCGACCGTAACGCGAAGTAATCGTGGTGCGATCTCGCTTTGCGTTAGTCTCTGTTGCACTACACTTTTCACCTGCCGCCACTTCACTTGCGTCATTATGTGCTAATTTAGAGCATGATGGTGTGTCACTCATTACATTACTCTGCTGATTATTTACAATGACATCTTGTTCTAACTTATCACTATAATTAATTAACTTAGGAAAATCTATACTATTATAATAAGCTTTTGCATCTGCTCTACCTTCTTTCTCTTTTACAGTTTGATCTTTTGACCATGACACCGTTTTCGGAATATTGAGGTGTTGGTCGTCTTTTATTGCAGATGGTCTTAAAAATTTCCTATTTCTTATATAAATTCAATTATTTACAGAAACCTTATATCTACGTTTATCAAGCTTCTTTAAAATTTTACCTGATTGCCAGATTGATTGAGGTTTTATTTGTATCCACACGTTTGTATTTGGTTTTAATATTGACAATTCTTTCGCCCCCCTTTTTTCATTATAATTTTCTATTTGCTTGTTTTGATTAATTTTAAGGTGACTGCTATACTGAGCCGTGTTAACTAAGTGTGATTTTAATTTTTTGGTTGCTGTGGGAAGCAAAGGGTTACGAGTAGCTCTCGACATTAATATTTCATTTGGTGAGTTATTTTTAAAAATATGCGTATTTCGGTATTGTAGAAGTGCAAGATTTAAATCTCTACCATCTTCAATAACCTTTTTCATCATTTTTTTAATTGTTTGTATGTGCATTTCACTCATTCCATTAGACTGACTATGGGTCGGTGAACTTACACTATGTTGAAATTGCCATTCATCTGCAAAATCTTGAAATTTGGGAACTCCAAATCTTGCAAAAATGGTTTTGAATGTGTTAATTATAATCTTACTAGTTATATTATTTAATTTTTCAATTTCGACAAATTTAGAATAATAATCTACCACTATTACATAATATTTTCCTCTAAGTTCGTATATATCGCAACCAATTTTATACCACGGGATTGAGTGTATTTCGTGCGGTTGTAACGGTTCTGCTGGTTGTGAATTTGCATATTTTTGGCAAAGTGCACAATTTTCAATCATTGATTTAATTTCGTTGCGAATCGTTGGCCAAAATACTGATTCTAGTGCTAGCTTTACACATTTCGTATACCCTAAGTGACTGTAATGAATTTTCTCTAGTATTGTTTTCCTCAGACTTAGTGGAATTACACAACTGTTATTTTTATAAATGATCTCATTTTCAATTATTAATTCGCTTTTATATTTAAGATATGGCCTAACACAATTTTTTAATAATTTATTATTTTTTGGCCAGCCCTTAGCGATTACCATTCGTAATTGCTGTAATTCTGGATCAGCATTAGTTGCCGATTTAATTTTATTTAAATATTCTTCACTAATATTAGCCTCAATAACTACACAAATTTGATCTTTTAAATCTAAATCATTACTCGCGGTGTCTTTAGAACAAGCTCGCGATAATGCATCCGCTATAACGAGATCTTTGCCTCTTTTGTATTTAAGATTAAAGTTGTACCTCTGTAAAAATAATATTATGCGCTGTAAACGAGCTGGTACTTTATTTAACGGTTTATTAATTAATGTTATCAAAGGCTTGTGATCCGTTTCAACGATCACTGACCTTGCAAATACGTAATCATGATATTTAGTTAACCCATAATAAATCGCTAATAGCTCTTTTGTGATTTGGGGTTGTTGTACCTGGGATTCCGTTAGAGCTTTTGATGCGTATGAAACAGGTATATTTTCTTGTAACATGCATGCCCCTAAACCATTCTGACTTGCATCTACAGATATAGTTATTTCTTTGGAAGAGTCGAAATACCTGAGTACCGGACTATTTGTTAACATTTGTTTAAGTTTTTCAAATGCAGCTTTATGTTGATCTGTCCATACAAAATAAACATCCTTCCTCAAGAGTTCACGTAAAGCTTTCGTTTCTTCTGAGAAATTTTCAACATACTTACTCATATAGTTTATAATACCTAACAGCCTCTGAACGTCTTTCTTGTCCTTGGGTTCCTGGTATTCTTGTATGGCTTTTAACCTGTCAGGATCTAATCCTATACCTTCACTGCTTAAATAATGCCCCATAAATTTAACTTTCGAAACACTTATGATACATTTTTTTGAATTGAATTTAATATTACGTTCTTTTGCCCTTTTTAATACTTCTATTAGTGCTTTATCATGTTCTTCTTTTGTCTTTCCCCATATAATTACATCATCTATATACACTGCTACATTACTCATCTCAAATATTTCCCTGAACCTTTCATTGAACACTTCCGGGCCGCTTTTAATTCCATACGGTAATCGAAGAAAACGATAGCGACCATAGGGTGTACCTACTGTACAAAGTTTACTACTTTCGTCATCTAACGGTATCTGATAGAATGCTTGACTTGCATCTAACTTAGAAAATATGCATGCCCCATGTAATTTCGCCGTTATTTCCTCTAACGTTAATAGTTTGCAATGTTCTCGTTTGAGTACTTTATTTAATTGCAAGGGGTCTAAACAAATTCTTAATGTACCATTTTCTTTCTTATTAATACTAGTGGATGTACCCACTGCTAGCGCCGTTTACTTTTTCGATAATATTTAATTTTTCTAATTCTAACAAATTGTCTTTTAATTTGTCCATCAGTGCAAATGGGACTTTTCTTATTGGCGTGATACAAGGAACTGCGCTAGGATCAATTTTCATTTTATAAGGTGGGTTGATACAACCTATACCTGAAAATACCTCACCAAACATTTGTATAATTTGTTCATAATTTAAATTGAAAGTATTATTAATGTGATCAATACTCTTAATAAAATGAGCTTCTGGTTCTATACGATTAATTAATTTCAGACTTATTGAGCTTGCTAACCCTAATATCGGTTCAGTGTCATCATTAACTATAAAAATGCAATTTCAAGCTCTCTACTATTATACTTGCAATCAATTCTACATTCCCCAATAAGTGGCAAAATGTCACCTGTGTACGATTTCAAGAGGGTCTTTGACTCTACTAATTGTTCAAAAGGCATATTTAAACGAATAAAGTATTTTACAGGTAAAATGTTGACCATTGCACCTGTGTCAATTTCAAAGGACATCTTAACTGCACCTATTGTTAAGTCTACCCACCAAGCCTTATCGTTTACAAGAACCCTTTTACAATTTGTATTACCTGTCGCTTCATTCAGGGTACCTATAAAAACTACATTTTCTTGATTATAATTTTCCTGAGTTAAACTACTAATTTGTTTCTCGCTTCTACATACTGTTGCAAAGTGATTGTATTTTTTACACTTACCGCAAACCTTTTTATATGCCGGACATTTATTAATTGCGTGATTGAGCCCACACCGCTTACAATTTTTAATTTGCGACCTCCTACCTTGCGATTGTGATCTGGCTCGTCCACGGAAAGGTGATGTCGCGCTTCCTTTGTTGACCTCGCCAAATCGATGTTGTTGGCTTGGCTGCTGTCTACCTGGACCAGATTAAAGGGCCAGTTCCTGCATATATATATATATATATATATATATTTGCTGTGAAACCTACAAAAGCCTCACCAAAGTAAAAAAAAATATTCGAGCCTCTCGAACTGGGCACCTAGATTTGCTGTGATTTTCGCCCTGTTGACTCTCTTCTGATAATCGCCTCTTTACTCTTTCCGCCTCGGCTGCTCACCTAGTTGAAACTTTCATCCTCATTTATAAAAAACAAACACATTCCTACCACAAACATCAACGTTAACTCTATTTACATTAATATTCATAATACATTAAAATTTCAAAATTAAATTTCAGCATAAATTTCAGTATCATAGAATTTCAAGTTTAAATTTGTCATCATTTTAATTTGCATCCAGAATTAAAGTCCTTGTAGGATGCATACTAATGTAGTTAACAATAAGTGCAGACCTAAGTCTGAATAAAAGGGAGCATCTCCCACCACTTTACGTTAATTAAACAGGTTAGTCTAATTGAGCTCAAAGACAGACCCAAATTTTCATCATAATCAAAACATAAACTGCTAAATACTCCTTTCTACTTAAATAAGAAAATTTTACCTTAAAATTCAAAATTTGTTGTTTATACAAATTCACTACTGTCCATCTTTATCAAACAAATTATAAAGATATTCAACCCACACCAAAACATCTAAGCTCGAAAAAATTGTATAATTTACCTGAAGGTTACTGCACTCGTGGCTTCAATGTACATCGTCCTTGCTAATTTCACCATTCCAACTGGGTTATGTATACGTCCTCTGATTCTGACCGCTTTTAAAATTTTTCTACACCACCATTCATCTAAAATAGTTTCAGGGCTTTTCAGGAACTCATCTATGTATATCTAAATCTTGTTTTGTGGATCCAATCACGTTTAAGAATAACATTTGATTACTCACTCCCGAAAAATAGCAAAGCAATTGATAATTCGTTCACGCTATACAAAGCTGCATACTTAAATGTATTTATTTATCGCTACTAATTTAGATAATTGGTACAGTAATACCCGCAAATATAACTAGATTTTATTACCTTATCTATGTTTTCTAAGTGCACTAAAGCATAATAACTTGTATCGTAGCAAGTATTCTGCTTGAAGTATGGTATAACAGCAAAAAATAAAGAGTAAACTGTTTTAAATTATTGAATAAAAATCGAAAATCTAAGAGAGCCAAACTCCTATAAACACGGGTTTATATAATAGCGCGCTTGCACGTCGGATTTGTCCCTTAACGGATAATTTTTAGAATTTTGCATTCTCTTTTCCCTTTTCGACAGTCCGGCACAGCGATTCTCCTAATTTTTTGCACTCATGCCAGTTAAATCTAAGAAATTTTCACACGGCTCGCAACGCGTCTGCGAACAACTAATTAAATTTTATATAAAAATTGTTGTTTCCACCTCTCATATCTGCATCTTATTTTAACCAATCGCAAACCAAGTGAAGCTTCACAAATCACGCCTTTATTATCGGTGTCTCTGTTTTACGCGTTTATCCATCCCTTTCTACCTTGGTCTGAGTGGTACAAATCGATATTCTTTACTATCGGCAGTCTAAACTACACGTGGACTCGCGACGTGACTTTTAAATAAACGCTATTTTGTATTTCGTGCTAAAGCATCCGACCGTTTCCAATATACGTAGAAGCTGCATGTTTATCTATTCAAATTTATTAGAACTTTGATATTTAAAAATACGCAGGTGTTCAATTGTAATACTTCTACGATTTGGATATTCTACGTATTTTAACCTTCTTGAAAGATTTGTATGCTAGCAACGCGTCTCATATTTGGTATTATTGGGTTTTTAAAAGCTTTTATGCATATTATACCTTAATAATCGTTCAATTAACTCCAATTAAAATAATAATGAATGGCATTGACTTCTACCCTTTAATTTTTAGCGAATACTAATTAAATATTAATTATTATTTGTACACTTTGTTTAATACCCGTTACTTAAAAATTGAATTAATTGATATAAATTTCGCACGTAATTTCTATTTGTTTCTTTATACAAGGTGATTGAAATTGTTTGATGTTGTTAATTAATATTCTACCCTGGTCTAAATTTGAGTAATATATATATATATATATATATATATATATATATATATAAACTAACCGTAGTCCCTCTCCATAGACTCATCCTGTTCTTAACGGCTGTAGCAATTGTTTCAAGCTAACCCCATCCAGGACGCAACTAGCATTAGCCTTGTGGAGGTTGTTGCGCTGGTGGATTGATAAGTTGACAACATCCACATCGCACTCCATGCATTTCCGCGGTCTCTTGGGTGTAGACCCCTCAACCGCTGGTGCAGCCTGTGTTTTGACTCCGGATACCTTGGCAACCGGCATCACTACATAATGCTTCACGTCCTTATGCCTTTTAAGGCTGTCCTTTCGGGAGAAGGATGTCTAACACACGTCACAGACAAAAAGGCCGGGGGTATTCGACACCAGTCTATGCGTGATAAATTGATGTCGTTTAAGAGCATCTTTACGACTGAACACACTCCCACATACATCACAAGTAAAAGAAACCATTTTTTCTATAAAGAAATTAAAACTTTTTAAATAGACAAAGACTAAACAGAAACTGAATTATATTGCATCGAACGGTGCTTTTATACACAATTGGTACAATTAGGTAGTTCACTTTTAAATTAGGAGAAACCCAACGTTGTTTTAGCCTTGAATTACATTTCAAATCAGTCTATTCACGTCGGTGAAAACCAATTAACTTTTCGCTCACGCATTCTAAGTCACTCGTGTACAATTTACGCATGCGCAACAACAACCCTGAAACATTCAAAAAGATGCATAAGATCCTTTCTCAGTTATCTCGGTGAAAGCAGTGTGAAGCAATGGAGTTTGTAGTTATTAATAATGCACGTCTCGCATACCAAAAATCTAATCAACAAGTTTACATATAGTTTAAATGAGTTGGGTGAACACCGTCATGATGTGGAAATTAGGTTTGCTATAAACCAGACAATAAAACCCGCATTGCAATTGGTGTGTAGCAAGAAATATTGTATCAACCATGTTCTGGAATTGGCATACGAAAATTGGATAGCCTTTACTAATTTCCAAATGGAATTTCAAATTAACGTATTTTCTCGTGACGTGCTACACAGTTGATTAAATGGTGCACCCGAAATGAAAAATCTACACATACAACTAGGAGGTCCATTTTTTATCACTCTATCACTAGTGTCTGGAACAACTGAGGACGAAACGTTCCAGTTAAAAATGATAATGGGTATTAGCTCGATAGTTATAAACGAATTAGAGTGCCGTACACTACTCCACATGCGAAAGCTGTTAAGTATCAATTTAAGCAATTGAAAAGTTGTGACTTTCCGGTATTATACAGCGAATTAGTAGGGTTTGTTGCTAATTCTAATTTAAATGATGGTGATCAGTTTACTACTCTGACTGAAGGGGAGAAACGAATTAAAATCTTGGTTGAAGGCGAAGTTCGAATTGGCAATATTTTATTCCACAACGAATCGAATCAGAGTGCACTAAATGCTTTGGAGCTGGTTATACGTTTTCCGAATATATTTGTGCGAGACGTGACACGTACAAGAACATTGGTGGGGATATTTAGACGTTTAAATTATATCTTATAAAAGACAGTTGTGAGCAATCATAGATAGTTGTAGTTAATGCGTTAACTGTGTAGGAATAATTAAACAAATTTAGAATATGTAACCGTCTAGTACCAAGTTTGCGAACAATTGCAAAGGATCGCGTACGATATTTGTTTCAAACTGAATGGGGCTACATTAAGAATATTCTTCCTACTACTTTATTTAAAGAATTGACGCGTGATTGGATAGATGAGAATGTAATAGAACCTTTAAAAGGATTCAAACGTTGGCAGTTTGATTACAACTCCGTCTGGGATGGAAGATCTCTAGTCACATACCTCTTTATCTACATATTCCAATTTCCAGTGTTTGTCGATTATTTTATATATGAAGTGTCGTACAACTATTCATTAAACATAGATAATCGACGCGTGTGCTACAACTGCTGGCTACAGAGCCCACCACTTCCCGATAGAAGTTACAAATGCTATGAAAAAAATATTGGACAAAATGTTGCAAGGAGAAATTAACGCAAAAATTAATCTACAAACGGATTTTGGGAAAGAGTACTACAACCGTCGGTTTAAAAATCTTATGCAAAAATATATAGTGAACCATTATTCTACGTATTCCGCAATCAAAGCTAGTATGGTTGATCGGTTGATCAGAACAATCAAAAACAAGTTGTACAGAAGATTTTACTTGCAAGGCAGTCATAAATGGCTGAATATTTTGTCTAAGGTTATGGAAGAATACAATAATACACCGCATCGAGCTATTAACATGACACCTATGGAGTCGAAAGAACATCCGGAAAGAATAAAACTTTACACCTCTGACGGTGCTTCTATAAGTCACAAAAAGTTCCACGGAGTTAGCCAGATTGTACGTAAGTTATGGTTCGGGCCTTGGGAGCTGCCTTTTTAAAAACCAGTTCCAAAACTTCTTAACAAATTTTATTTTAAATAAACAGAATTGAACATGGAATTTTACAAAACTAGATTTAATTTTACTCTAAGTGTAAAAAGAATTAATGGTGCGACGTATACCTCGGGATTCTAACGAGTAGGTATACACCCAAATTAAATTTTGAAAATATTCTTGTTCTGCTCCGATCTCTTTAGGCATCCAAAATAGGAAATCGTCCTGGAACGGATAGCATAGAATATGGAGCAGATTCTAATTTTCTTGGAAGTTCCAATCCGACATTACTTTAATCTTGAACCACTTTTATCCAGGTACAGCTACCAAACGCCTACTTTCTTATCTATAAACATTGTCTTAGCGTGAAAGCATTGAATGAGCCCAAAGCCTCTTGAAACTTCTAATCAAACATGACTGGTAACGCAGGACCTACCCCTAACAGCGTTACAACTCCCAAACGTCTACATTCTATTTTAAAAATTTTTGTTAGCGTGCAAAGCATTGAATGTACTCAAATTCCTTTGGAAGGCCTAATTCGACATTACTTTTAATCTAGGAGCAACCTTTAAACGCCCACTTTTTATTTATAAACATTTTCTTACCGTGTAAAGAATTGGATAGGCTCAAATCCTCTTGAAAGTTTCAATAGAACGTTAATGAACAAGAGCTTGTTTAATGCCAATTTGATTTTTATAGATAGCTGTAACTCTTCAAAATCTTCGAATAGGACTGTATCTTCTATGTACTATAGGTTTGACGTGGTGCACTAAATGTGTTAATGCCGACCACGAACACGACACGCACTTGGGTGACGAATTACTTTCATTGTATAGGTACTGCACGAAGGTCTCTACGTACGACTTGTTACGTCCACTGTTGCAGAACGGCTCATTCGAAGTAAGTACAATCCAACGAAGGAAGTAGTGGTTCGGATTGGTTCGGCCGAGATGGTACAGGTTAAGATTAATTATATACAAATCAAGGAGGTCCTTAATAAATTTTGTACAATTAATATATAATTTATATATTACTCAAACAGCATGAACATACCGCCCACCAACATAAAAGTAAAAAGACTTATTTTCTGACAATAAACAAAAATATGAAAATATGTACATAGCTACTGAAACGTATATACGCCTATTGCAATAAAGTTTATACTATGTATGTACTCTCTTCCAAAGGAGAGAGCAAAGTTTGACTAAAGGTCGTTCGATGAGACTACTAGCCGTTCTTACTAATGCGATACGAGAAACACAGTCTGTACCTGGGTGCAGCTTTTCAATTCGACCTAACCCCCAAGACAACGGTGGCGCTTTTATGATAACTAACATCCTAACCTTTACTAATGACTTAAATGAATGCCATGCCACCTTTTGCTGCAATGTATGCATATATTCAAGATGCCATTTTTTCCAAAAGAATTGCTGTAGACACCGAATAAGCTGCCAACGATTAAAATGCGATAGCTTTGTGTCTGTGAGATCTGGATCCGGTTGACGAATACAGGTTCGACATTGAGAAAATGACTGGGAGTCAAATATGAAAAATCTATTGGAACACTGCTAATTGGACAGAGTGGTCTAGAGTTCAAAATTACTTCAGTCTGAACTAAGAAATTCTTCATACGATAATATTTGATCACCAATTCACCTTGTCAAATGAAATTTTACTGATTTGATGCCAGCTTCCTCCAAACCATCAAAGTGGATTAAAAGCAAAATTCATACCTTCTGATTCTGCCGATTGATTCATCAGTTGCACAATTCCTTTGACATAATACGTTCCACAATCGCTGTGGATTTGCACACATTTGCCTCTGCTTGCTACAAAATGACAAAGTACGGCAATAAATGACTGTTGATAAGCAAGTTTTAAATGTATAGCCCTAGTGCTAAAAGAAAAAATAAACAGATGTAAGCCCTTAATGACTTAGCACCTCTAACACGACTCAGGGTAATAGAAAATGAAACACCATAATCTACAACTGTATGAAAGAATGGCTTGATAGGAGTGATTCTGGTAATAGAAAGATCACCCATGGTAGGAGGAACAGTAACAGGTCTTATACGAAAACAACGAATGCAAGTTTTCAAATACGTTTGAAGAGCCCGCTTTGCAGACAATATTCGAAAATTTTGAACCAATAAACAATGGGTGGTTCGATCACCTGGGTGTAGATGTTTCTTGTGACAATCAAAAATTAAAGTTCCATACACGATGAGATCGTAGAAGCAAAATTGGGAATTTTGCATCATCTGGTAGATCTGAGTTATTCAGTCGACCGCCTACCTTGAACAAACCACGATTGTTAAGGAAAGGACTAAGATGACGAAGTTGCTTGATACATAATTTGCCATTACGAATATTTCTTTATGTTTTGATCAAAAGCTTCTGTTTGTATTATTTTGATTAACAAATGATGTGCGTCCTATTGTCGATGTATTGATATATTTTGCGTCAATTTTAACCGAGTTCTCTTGAGAACTTGTAAATTGTGGATAAAATGACAAACATATGTAATTATTTTCAAGATCTTTTGTAGATCTGTTCATTTTGTTAACAACGAATCCAAAAAATTTGTAAAACGACAACATTCAACAAAAGTGTACGTTTTTTAATTTTTATGTGTGACGAATTAATAAGACTAGGTTGAATTTTCACTGGCCATTGATCTTCTGGAAGTTTTAACCACGGAGGACCTGACCACCATAATCAATGATTAATCAATTATGAAGCACAAAGTCCACAAGATGCACAATCTGCTGGATTGTCTTGTGATTTAATATAAAACCATGAAGAAGGTGAAACTCGTTCCTGCATACGAGAGAAGCAATTGTTCGCAAAAGTTTTCCGATTGTATGATGACAAACGAATCCACGATATTGTAACTATGGAATCTGACTACACAAAGGTTTCTTTAAACGATAAACTATTTTCATAACCGATTTTAACGAATTTTACTAAATTGGATAAAAGAACTGCAGCGCATGGCTCCAATCTGGGCAATGAAATCAGATTTTTAGATGCAACTTTAAATTTTGCACGCACCAACGAAATGTTAATACTGCCGTTATTATTATAACAGCAAATGTAAACCACAACAACATAACCTGCTTCCGTTGCGTCACAAAATGCATGATCTTGTAACTTACGATAGTTTTTCACAACCCAACGTGGAATTTTTATCTTACACAACTCGGGCAAATGTAGTACGAAACTTTTTTATTTTGAAACAATATTTACAGGAGGGCTGTCGTCCCACCCAATACCTAGAATCCATTAATGTTGAATGTGATGTTTTGCAAAGAATATAAGTGGTGATAGTAAACCAAGAGGTTAGAAGGAATGTTGTAAACAATATAAGTGTAGATAGTTTTAAGAATACTGTACAGAATAATGCCGCACCCCTCATGCATAGAATGTTGTGTTTACGCAGCAAGAAACAACTTCTGTACAACTTATTAATAAAATTAGTTTGTTTGGGGATGCTGATAAGCATTTTATCATCCCCGGATCTACTAATACGTATGCATCAGGGCATAGAGACATTGATAAATTTTATTTTACCTAGCTTTACGTAGTTCTAGATTAAATTCTATGTATATAATTATTTGTACTTATAGTAGTTGTAAGTTTCTAACCTCTACCTTTCCCAGTCCTACTTCCCTGCCCTTTTTATCTTGGCGAGCATTGTGTTACCCCCACGTGGTGTTTGTTGGACAGCTACGATATTCTGTAGGCTAACAACACACTTCCTTAGACATTACCCTTCTTGTTAGTTTTTTTATTTTCATGTTTCTAATACTTTTCTGTTTTCAGATTCACAGCGAATACTAGATCACTCCGATACGCAATTATCTAAATTTATCATTTTGTAAAGTCAACACAAGAAAAAATATTATTAATAAATATAATAATTATGTTGTTTTTATTCTCAAGTTTAAGTGGGTAGTCCTATTGACGGAAAACCATATCCTTAATTAAATCGATGCGAGGAAAAAGGTGAGGGTAATTAAAAGAGACTTAAACCCCAAGTTGTTCAGTCTTTAAGGGTCTGTTGATCACTGTAAACATCTATAATGTGATTTAATTCTGCTCATTAATAAAAAATATTCAGGGTCAGTCTATATAAAATTTGGGGTTAGGTACTTTTAAATTAATCTCTAAAATTCAAATGGAGTCTGTAAACCGATCCTTAATCATCCTGAAATTTTTTCATATTTAAATGCACTCTTAAGTTAATTTTAAATTAAAAATGGGTTCTATGTTATTGCTACAATACTGAGATATGCAAGTACTAAAGAAAAATGGCCTATGACAGATGTGACGTTAGCAAAATGGCGGATGACATATCTGACGTAAGAAAAATGACGGATGACAGATGTGACGTCAGAAAAAAATGACAAATGACTGATGTGATGTAAGAAAAAATATCGAATGACAGAAGTAGCGTAAGAAAAAAGATGGTATTATCGATAATGAGCTTTTCCTTTAAAAAGCCATTAGAGCTAATGCGTTTTCCTATTAAAAAACGATTAGCGTAAATGAGCTTCTCATTAAGTAACGATTAGAACTAATGGGTTTCCCAATTGAGTGCTAATGAGTTTCTTATTAAAAAACAGTTAGTACTAATAAGTTTTCCCATTAGAAACGATTAGTGCTAATGACCTTTCACATTAAAATACGATTAACCCTGAGTTTGTAGCGGATCAGTTCGAGTAGGCCAGAGACGTTTTTAATTATCATGACAGTTCCGTTTTTGTTTTGATAGAATAAAGAGATTTTTTTGTTTTTCCTAATAAAAAGAGTCATTAAAGTTATTCGTTGAATGTTTATTCAAGTTTACGTTAGTATAGAACGATAGGTTCTAAGGGTTTTCTAGTTAAAAGACGATTAGCTGTGGCGGTGGAGAAGCATGCACCAGAAAGTCCATATACCACTACTGACTTTGTTTCTTAACTTATCAATATTTAAGATTTATGGTTGCAATTAGTCTTGTTTTATCTTATAATTTGGATGATGTCATTTACTTTTGTTCCATTTTAGTACTTAATTATTCCAGCGGATCAATTGAAATACACTTCGTAACTTTTATTTAGAATATAGACTGATATTTTAAAACTTAATTGTATACGCTTTTGTCTAAGTATCAACGTATGTTTGCTGTTAGGAGGAAAATGCAACTAAATATTATACGCACGCTTTATATAAAGTGGAAATCAATGCATTTTTCAATTATTACGTCAATTCTTCATAGAGTATCGGCAGACGTTCTTTTTTATTAACTGTAAACATGAAATCTCTTTTAATAATTAATTATATATTCGTAGTCGATATATAATTGATTACTTTGTGGGTGAAGCTCTTCGAAAAACGCCATTTTATGCACAGTACGTCGTAAATACCATTATTCTTATCTTAGTACATGATTAAGTAATGTAACAGGAATAAAAACTTTTTTCAATCACGGGTTTTTATGCATCTATAATTCATATACAGAGTGCTTTTCCAAATATGCTTCTCAATCCAAACAAATTAATAATTACATAATTTGAGCTTTTTCTTAAATATTTCCTAATCTTCTTCCAAACAAATTAATATTTACATAATTTGAGCTTTTTCCCAAATATTTCCGAATCTGATTCGGTTTGCAGCGTGGTATGTTTACGAGATTATGCTATATGACCTTTTAGTGACCCCTAATCACATCACTATAGATATTTGTATAGAGAAGTGGGTTTGTAGAAACGCTCAGTATATGAAGTAAGAATGCAGAGGAACCACGATTAAAGGGGTTTAAGTTTTTATTACATAAACTTGATTAGGAATAAACAATGTTTTAACATAAGAATTTGGTATTCGCTATATTCTGCACATAGGAGGGAGTTTTTTAAAAAGTTTCATTCTTAATTAGATAATTTAACAACGTGTTTGCAATCCTCAATATTCATGATGCGTAAACAAGCGCTTCATCCAAATTTTTGTTATCAAAATACCCAATTGTGTATAAATCCATGTAATTTTTATTTTAAGGAAAACCGCGTGTACAATATTTAAATTTTCCTTTCAATAACAAACATACATTGGTATTTAGACGAATGCGTATTCAATTTATATCAGTCGAATATTTTAAGAAGAAATGCGATTAAAACTAGGAACCCGTTTTATTGACCTATATCTTAGAACAAACCATAAGCGAATTATGAAATAGCTGAAGGTGATGATAAATCTATGAATGTCTTCGTGAAAGCTCTAAATTAATATTGATAAGATAACAAAACGACATCAACTAATTAGTGTAGCTTGTGACTGTTAGAAAACGATGAATCTACGAATCTTGCATTACACGCCTTACAAAAACGAACTAATTAAAAATTTGTGAACACGAACTAGAGTTAACACGAGTTTCCTAGATGCGTAACGTCAAAACCCAATAGAAGGCGAGAATCAGGCCAGTTGCTATTCAAGCTATACCATACTAATCTGATTATACGCCACGTAGTAGTGGTGGAGGTTATTTTAGAAGATGAAATTGAAAGTTTGTATACACTCGGAAGTGAGTAGGTTATTTGCAGTTATTACAATGCTTTAAAAATGGTAACAAAGAGTTAAAAAGCCCAAACGACAAATTACCTTCCACCAAGACAATGCAAGTTTGCACACAGTCCGACCAAAAACTGAATTTTTAACGCAACAAAACGTCAAGTTGTTAGACTATCTTCCGTTCAGTCTACATCCAAGTCACGACGATTTCTATACCTTTCCGAAAATCAAGGACGGACTGCGTAGTCAAAGGTTTAAGCCCTCAGAGGAAGCAGTCGAAGACATCAAAAATGAAATTTTGACTGTATTAACAAACGAGTGAAATAACTGCTTCCAGGAGGTCGATAGAGTTTTAAACGATAAAAACTACTATAACTCGTTGTAGTATTTGTTATACAACTTATTAACACCATTTGCCGTTTGTTCGTTTCTTTGATTTTAATAACTGCAATGATGATAATAATAATAATGTGTAAAGGTTATTACTAAGAAAGGTTATTAACTTTGATGCCCGCTTATTTATTGAGTATTGTAGAGACCGACTTTTCATAAAGAGAAGATCACAATTATATCGGCTTAATTCGAATGTGATAATTAAACTGGTTAAATGTTCATCATTGATATTATTAATTTGCTTTTGTAGCTATACGCATATCTGACTAAGTAGGGGTAGATTACAGGTTTTTCTATGACTATGTTCACGGCTTTAATCATGTTTTACAATATAGATTAGGTATACACTAAGTGGAGTTTTAATTTTTATAGTTGACTAGTAGAAGTCTGTAAGCAGTGCTCCATCAACCCCTCCAGCAACTATAAAAATTTAAAGTATTACCCAAAACACCCAACTTCGAGGTAGGCTGTAGCCTTGTTTATTTTTTTCAGATGGGCCGGCGCTTAAAAAGCAAAACAGAAACAAGAGGATTTAAAGATCTTTCAAGATGAACGTATCAATATTTATTAGAAGTGTTGGAATTTGTATTCCCGTAAAACTAGTATATATGGTTTCATAGAACCCATCTTGCACCCTACACCAAGGAAAGTTAGCTAATTTACTTTTACGTTACTCCGCTCCCATGCAAATTAAAATTACTTCAGAATTGTAACCTCAATTCAGCACGTAACAATTTGCTTGATACCTATTCTTTCTTGACACTACAAAGCTGAACTTTTTGTCGTAGCCTGTATGCTTAGTATCTGAATCTGACAGTTTTCTAATAATCAATCTCGCAATTGTTAAATTTTTATGCATCTCTCTAACAAACTAAGAGTTGCAGGTAGAGACAGCATGCGTTCTTTATATCTACTTTGGTGAATAGTAGTAATAGTAGTCAGTGTCTTTTGATGTACTGAACTAACAATTAAGAGAAATGTATGTGAATCACGATGAGCATATTTCGAAAATATGTCAGTTTATTTTTAAAACGTGAAATATTGTTTTAATTAAATTGAAACACAAAATACAATATCTAATCTATATAAATATAGGATAAGTAATTTATTAATACGTTAAGCTTTTACCTAGATTAGTTGCCTGCAATCTGCTGTGACTCATGAATTCCTGTGTTTTGTAATAATACTTGTGCAACTAGTCAGCTAAAAAAATGAAGATCGAACAAGTATATCTTTGTATTTCTGTCATATTTGCTGTTTACGTTAAACACGGTAAGTACATGTTGTAGCAAAAGGTATTTTATGGGACATCTATAAATTGTATGCGGTACTGGACAAATCCGAAAGCAGAATATTTTCATTTGGACTAGACCAAACGCAAACTTTCTGCTGCACATTGAAGCTTTGCAAATTTCTGATACTATATACAAAATAACTAGTTGGTTTAGCGAGTATGAGTTTAAAGATAGAGATTTTAATTTATCTTTAAGTGGTAACGCCAGTGCGTTATTTAATAAAACATTAGGTGATAGAAATAAATTTTTCAATTTCAATCAGTAAAATGAGCTTTTAACACGAAAGTATCCTGAAGAATATTTAGAAGCTCTGGTGGTTTACATTAGATAGCATTGCGATTCCAATATGAAATTAAATTAGGTTACAGAATTAAAATAGTAAAGCATCTAATATATTAAATACAAACGTTAGTGACTGCTTTACCTTTATCGTCTTAGATTCAGAACAATTACAGGATAGACATTCGAGAAATAAACGGCATATCATGGTTAGTTAAAGAAATTCACGCTGGCTTACAGAAATTGCAGCCATGAGAAATACAACCCAATAATCCTATGTTTATAAATTTCAGCAATAAACAATGTGCAGAAACATAAACAAATGTGCAGCTTTCTGCATCCGATGTAAAAGTGTGAGCACAAAATCACCATTTACATAAATAGTACGACATCGATCTCAAAAATCGAGTTTAAACGAACTATTCCGAGAGAACGAGGACATTGGGTAATACCTCCTGGTATAAAAGCCACGGATAATAAAGGAAAGGACAATCTCTTCAGTTATTTGAGAACAGAGGTCAGAGTAGAACTTTGAATTCGATTGAAACAAACTATGGCCGTGTGGGACAAGATTGATTATCGGGTAATTAAAGTGACGGCTTTAAACACCTTATATGTGATTTTCCAATGCTTCACCCAAAGGTACTACATTGGCCAGAAAACGAATTTTTCTTTACCTGAAAAATTTTGAATTTTGCCGAACCCTTGCTGTTCCAAGCGAGGTAGGGATCCTAAACGTGCGTAAAAACACACACACGAGACCTCAATTTTACTTCTCATCCGAACGAGGGTGTAATTTTGTGAAAAATGCTTGCCTAACATTTTTCAAGCGGACCGTGTCGGGATTTGAACATGGGACCTTGTGCGTAGTAGTCATATGCATACCAACTACGCCACGGAGCCGCCTGACGGGTTTAAGCGCCAGGATTGTTAGTGAACAGATTCCAAACGCGAGTAAAAGTGTGGATATAAAATTAGCGTTGAAGGTAAAAGTGCCCTGTGTTGAGAGCGTTAATTCAACATCAAGTTGGAGTAATTCACCCATTAAATACTGGTCATTAAAATAAACAAACTTTTATAATTTTTTTTATTAACTATTAATCTTAGATTCATCCTAATGATACTATGCTAAAAAAAATTTTTCTTTTTTGTTTATAGTTTTCAAGAAAAAAGCTGCCCTGTATACACTGGTACATTGTGTATTAAATAATTGTATATAGGGTTTGGCAAATGTTGAAAGTAATGTGCATTATTTCATATGATATGGTTCAAAGCATTCAACACATAATGTAATGACACACTTATAACAAAATGTCAAAGGCTTCTTCTAACAGTTTGGGAATTGACATCCTCGTAGTTCGTCTCTTCGCCTTATCCAGTGATTCATTGCGTCATATCTTATATTAGGTACCAACGTTGTTTATTCTTGTTATTCCCGTATGCTCTAAATTTAAGCAGGATAAGGAAGTCGACCCGTGAATTTTTCGGTAAAGAATTCATGCATTCTTGTAATTAGTGGCCAATACAATTTTTTTGTCTCTAATTCTAATAGCATACTTTCCAACCAGTCAATCATGGTGGTCGACGACACCCATGTGTTGATTATATGATTTAAATATCATCGGCCGTGGAATAGAAATCTTTTGTTGTTTTGACTTACACCATCTTGTTACTTTTCCTAAAGGTTCAATGCTGTCAAAGTTTATATCCATTATGACACAATTATTGTGATTCCATTTTAGTATCAACATTTCACCGTTTCGGTCAAACCTGAAATCAAATGTGCTACGTTCTTTTTTTTGAAAGTTTCTTGGAATTGATCAGAGGACATTTATCTGTCCGGTTTTCACGCATTGCCCCTGTAACATGTAAAACTAACTTTATCACTACCATAAACATGATAATAACATTACGTGTAGCTCTACACCCAATTGCCCTTAAATGAATTAGTATGTTAGGATTTGTAAAAAAATTATCAAAAGTTACTAAATGATCGTTGGGATTCTCAATATTTTCCAAAAGGTCTAAACTAACTTGTGAACCTTGCAGTACCTGGAAATGCATTCTTATCCTTATTCGTATAAACCGAGAATTTGTAACACTATCCATCTGAGGTACAGAGGGACCATAATTTGTATCCAAATCTTATTGGTTTTGATTGTATAAACTGTTTCAGACTGCAAATCTAAGCATATCAATCTTTTGTCCCTGCATAATAATTCCAAATGTTTTCCTGCATTTGACAGTATTCATTGTCTCTTCGATGTGCAAGATAAAAATTAATGTGGATAGGGGACATCCCTGTTTTGTCCCTTTTCTAATATTTACTACTCTACGTTCCTGCTCTAATTTTACTACCGCTGTTTGCTCATTGTATAAGCTATGCACTATTTGTATATTCTGAAAGCTCATTCCAATTTTTTTGAGTATTTCGAACATTTTTTCCATTTTACATTGTTGAATGCTTTTTCCAGATCTACAAACCTTATATACACGCTTTTCCCTTTTTCTATTGTTTTCTCCATTATCACCCTCAGAGGTACAATAAACCCAAATTGATCTTTTGCTAGTATTTCTTTAGTTCGTTTATACATTGGTACCATTTTGTACCATTCTAGTTAATATTTTTGACACGTGTGCTGTCAAACTTTCACATCTATCTGAGTTACTCTTTTTAGGTATAGTGACTATCAAGTTACGTTTGAAATATTTGGGTATCTCGCCTGTCTCATACATATAGCATACAAGTTGGAAGAGACGTTCTGTTGTGCTTGCGTAGCAGCTTTTAGAGTTTCTGCTTGCACCTTATCTGTACCCGGCGAATGACCATTTTTCAGACCCTTTAATGCTAATTGAAACTCATCTCTAAGTATAAGATATCCTAAGTCATTATTTTCAATTTCTGATTCCCGTTCTAATGCTGTTAGTTCCTCTCCTGCACATAAATTTGCTATATATTCTTGCCATTTAGCCACTTCCCTGCATTTTCTATAATGATATCCTCGCGCGTCCCTTGTATTTTTGCTGTACGGTTTTATACTACTTAAATTGATTCTAATTAGTTTGCAAGCTTCATCTGTCTTTCCTATTTCCATCTTAGTTTGTACCTCTTTGCACTTTTTATTAATCCATTGTTCTTTAGCTTTCCTGCATTTGCGAATAATGTCCAATTTTATGGCTTTGTATCTCTGTTTTCCTGTCTCGTCTGATCTTTTTTTGTATTTTCGTCTTCCTTCTATTAAATTTAGGATATACTTTGTTACCCATGGTCTCCTATTTTCTTTTTGTGGATACCCCAGAATATCTCAGACCACCATGTCTAAGCTGAATTTAATGTTATTCCATTCTGTTTCTACCTACTTGGTATAAGAAATTTTCCCGATATCTTTCTGCAATCCATTTATCTTTTTTTGAAATCTTTCTTGGATATCTTTATCTTTTAGTTTCTCTATGTCAAAGTGCTTTTTTCCGTTCCCTCTTTTCAAATTTTTTAATTTAAAAGTGGCATTCATAATTACGATGTTGTGGTCAGTGTCTATATCTGCTTTTGTAGGTTTTACAGTCTTTTATTTGATTCCTAAACCGTTGCCTAACAAGAACGTGATCTATTCGATATCTTCCTATATCTCATGGCATTTTCCACGTGTATCGTTTTCTAGCATGTTTGTGATGATTAAATTATTTTTGTCGCAAAACTCTATCAGCCTATTTCCCATGTTGTTTCTCACGCTAACACTAAATAAACCTGCTACCGCTCCTTTCCTACCCTCACCTACTACTGCATTAAAATCGCCCGTTATTATTATATTTTCATGTCCGTTTACGTATCTTAGTATGTCTTCGATATCCTTCTAGATGATTTCTACATCCTCCTCACTATAGCTGGAGGTGGGCACGTATGCTTACTGTATTTACCGATTTGGAGTATAATCTAATGAGTACTCTTTCGTTCTTTTGTAGGTAGTTTTCTATGCAGTATCCTATCTTATTTCGCATAACTATCCTCACACTCGAATTTCTTACCTCTGTAATATATGAATTATTCTAAAATCTCCACCACCAAAGTCACCCGTTTCAAGCCATCGAACTTCGCTGATCCCTACTATGTCTATTGCTGACCTATTCATTTTAATTTTCAAGTTCTGTAGCTTACCTACCTGTTTCATACTTCTGACATTCCACGCTTCGACTCGCAGAATGTTCCCAACTCTTTTTCTAAACTTACCGATCACATACTCCGAAGTAGTCCCCTCCCGGAGATCCAAATGGATCACTATCTTAACTCCGAGATTTTATACGCCAGAGAATGCTATCATCTTAAATAACAATTTAAGTACGCAGTGTACTTGGGAGGTAATGTGGTGGTTTTCCATTGCCTTTCACATCGCAGAAGTGTGTCTTAGAATGCTATACCAACTCCTATGATCTCTGCCAATCTAAGTACCGAAAGAGCTGCTTCCCTCTTTCGGGTACCTGTTTTAGTCTGTTTTAGTCACTAAAGACCCTACTGCTTTGGTTCAACCTGTAGTTTCGCTCTTTAAATCACTGGAATGCAGAAGCCATTCCACCCGTTCTAGTAATCTAGAACTTCTTCAAGGTGCAGGTCTATTCGGAACAGAGATCACTTTGAAAGTTTAAAAAACATTATGTTAGAGAGAAACCACACTTAATCTTCCACGTTGACGAGAAATGGCCAGCTAGCCGTCCATAAGGAGCTGCAAAGGAATAAAAAGAGTATTTTTTGTAGCACCAGAACACGCCAAAAATTTCATGGTGGTGTCATGTGGAAACGCCGTAGGTCGAGAAATACTACCTTTCATTTTGTTCGAAGTCAAAAGGAATAAGCCTGAATTTTCGGAAAATCTTCCTCCTGAAGCTAAAGTATTCATGACCTAAAAGGGCAACAGGACTTGTGCCACATTCGTTGAATGCATTCATCATGTTGTGTAGCACAAACCTCCAGGTAAGCTGTATTATAAAAATATACTTTTATATTTCTTTATCCTCGTGACTATCAGCTATAAATTAAACCTCCCAATTTCCTAAACCTTAATCTGATATCACAAGGTCGAGAATTTCTTCTTTTTCTTTTAAGCCCAAGGTAATGTCGGATGGAGAATGGCTTGAGACAAAGAAAAACTCTTAAGATATAAACGGCTAGTCGAGTGTTAGCTCTGGGTAGATCATGAGCTTGGGTCATGGGTGAATAAAAGACCAAAAATATATTTAATGAGCGCCACCGTATTTTTTAATACAATAACCAACAATATTTAACTGTGCTTGTATAAGGGGAATGCGAAAACCTTATCTTAAACTGTTCGGAACGAGGCTTATTGAAAATCATGCTCACGCAACCGCTGTTAGGCTCGACCTCCAGACACCAAGAATTTTCAATGCTCTACTTTTTCCTAACTTTGTTAGAAGCCATGTGTTTCGACAGGGCCATTTCGACTTCACCTCGTCTGCAAAAGCGGCTTGCATTTTCGAACGTTGAGAATGAAGTGCCGACTGACAACTTAACAGAGCTTGGTAACGAACTTTAGAGTATATACATACGAGAATCTATGCATTATTATGAATATTATATATTAATTTTTATTGGATGATAATTCTCAAATTAAATATTTTAAATTATAGCTGTTTTATTTTTATTTTATTGAACTAAATGTAACTAGAAAAAAAATACGTTACAAAGCAACTTCTATTTATCGGTAGAGCCAAATCTAATTTAGATGTTAACGTTGTTGCTGCTGCGGATGAAGCCGATGTTGCATTGTTCTATCTTCCCAGCAACGGTACCCACGAATTACAGCCTATGAATAAATCTGTATTTCGTTCATTTCAGTATCATTGGGATGAAAAGCTTCAAGGCTTTAGGGGTGTTGGCTCAGACAGAAAACTAACAAAATCAGGTATTTTCTAAAGTATGGTTAAAAACCACTACACCGTGAAATGTATGGGCAAAATTGCGTGCAACTGGCATCTATCCGTTTGATCCCGAAACAGCATTTGCACCAACAAGAAAACCACGATAGAAATGTTACTCAACTTCCGGATGCAGCTTTCCCAAAACCTTCGAGTTCTAGCCAACATATCGAAAATGAATCAAATTCTACAGACGAAGACAGTGAAAGGGAGGCATCATCGTCTTTACTTACTTTTCCTTCACACTTTACTCTCGAAGAATTGACCCACGCTTCAGATAGTGACCATTTACATCTTTTTCAGGATTTTTACCAACGCCAGAACTTCCAGCTAAGTCCACAACTATTAGACCGTTATAGTAACAAATTACTGTTCTTAGAAAAAGATACATTTGCCACATCAACGTCAAAATGTCAGCCCTATAATAAAGACACATTAACCAATAAAGGTTTGACGAGTTCTAAGCAAGAGAATATCAGGAATATTACCCTCTATATAAAAACCCAACAAAGAGATATGAAACGGTTACTTTGTGCACCACATGGGTACACGAAAAATGTTGCGGTTTAACCTCAAAGAATACCACAAAAATTTCAAATGTCCGACTTGTGAAAACTAGATTAGTTTGTAAGGAACTTGGTTAAAAATATTCCTTTTACACGTATGGTTTGTTTCTTATATTCATAGAATGGAATGTACTGTTCATACAGATCCACCTTGAGTCCAAGTGTTTCGCTTAGAGAATTTATCTTGAGCCTGTTGGAAGAGGGTGAGACTATACTGGTATGATAATTAATAATATATGTCCCAGTTCCTTTTAACTTAGATCTATTAGGTAGAACGCGCTTACGATCACGATAGCTAATACATTTTGCAATTATATTCGCTTGGTACTAGTTGAAAGTCCAAAACGACGGAATCTGTCGATAAGGTCGTAATTCAAGTTCACATCCTTGAATAATTGCATAATTACATGATCGCAATTTTCACCCTGTTTCTCATTTATACAAATAATACGGATATTGTTGCGTCTCGAATATTGCTGCATATTATTTAGGGATTTCAGCTGTTACGATCAATTCCTTAACTTGATCTAATTATGCACGCGCTACTGTTATTTTTCGTTCATTCTGAACAAAACTACTGTTTTCCCCTATTCTAAATGCATGACATAACATAACTACGCAGGCGATTCGACGCCCCGATACTAGATGTGATTACCTGATCGTATCGATATAGTTATTCTGGGTTTTGTTTGAAATTTGTCATAATTTTTTGACTTTGTGTTTGAACTAAGAGGTTCTTACCTTTTACTTAGCCCTTACGTGTACTATAGAAATTATAAGGCTCGGCGAACTCCTCGAACAAGTTGTACAACAATATTACTTTCCTGTATAGCAACCAGTAGAATTGTTCGTCCTAGGCCCTGGTTACACCCTGGATTTCTATTTATGCCCTGATTCATTGTTACGTCCTGATGTACAACTGTTCCTACCTACTTAGTTACTACACCGGACTACAGCTGGCCGTGATTCCGAGACGACCCGAAGTTGGTTGTGTGATGCCTGGTACCTATCATTCTGGGTGAGAATTTTCTGTTTATTTTGTTGAGTGCGTATAGATATATATATATATATATATATATATATATATATATATATATATATATATATATCTATATCTCCTTCATGGTTACATTTCTGTTACGATGATGGTGTCATACTTTACTTGGATAACTAACTGGTCGATTAACCCTCGTTCCTGTCACAGATCGACTTATACCTACGAATGTTGGCAGTAAGCCAAATCCAATTTTTATAATGTACCAATGTTTTTGAATGATTCTCGCGTTTCTGTAGTATAAGCTGGTTTGCTAAAGCTTTATTTATGATCCCTTAAAAGCTACACATTAATTTAATGTCGTTTAGATTAAAAATATAAGTCGTATTGTCCGGCTTGACCAGAATGGCAACGTTCTAGTACGTGCATAACTCCCCAATAATATTTATTTGAGTATCCCTTGTAACAATCCAATTTTCCATTCTATTACCATGTTACATTGTGGTCCAATTTCCCTCAATAAGAAAGCATTATTTGTCTTAAGTTTATACTAATACCGTTTATAATCACAAAAGTTTTGATTTGTGTAACATTTCCTTATAGTATTATTAAATAATACACTATATACATCTATCTTTAGTCTTGTTTTAATATTCTTTCCTTTGTATAAATAATTAAGATCAGATGTAATTTTCCTATTGGTTAACCTATGAATAATATCCATAAATACACAACTGGTGTATATATTAATCTAGCATTTAGGTAGTTTTCTTGTTTTGCCCATCTCTCAAAAGTGTGGTTATCAGTAAACCAGAACTAAAATTTGGTTTGTCTTGACGTTTAATGCATAGATTAATGAGAAGAAGATAGGAAACGAAGCGACCGTATTTTTTTAGCGGTATCTGTCGTCTCAAATGTTAACTAAAGCGGTATTACAGAATGACTTGCTTACCGATGGCGTGCTTATTATAATACCTATTTATAACCTAAAATCATAAGTTTTCCTAAAATTATATTTTGTTTCCGTTCTTCTTAAAGTGTTTGCGTTTATTCAAGCTCCACTTAATTGAATATTTATTAGAATCAACTTTAATTTAAATGTGAAAATGAGTCGCGGTGCATATTGTATTGGTAACTTCTGTTACAATAATAAATTTGAAAATCCAGATATAGCGTTTTTAATTGTCCTAAAGACCGTATGATGTAAGTGGAATCCTTTAAACTTGAAAAATTATATAATTAAATTTGTACTTTCATTATAGCGCTATGCAATGGATTGAGTTAATGGACAGAAATGACTTGATAATTAATAATAAATATTTGACTGGTCACTACCAGGTGTGCAGTAAGCATTTCTCCTGGAATCAATTTAAAAAAACCTACCCTAGAATTATTCTTAAACCAGGAGCTGTGCCATTTAACTACAATAATATTACAGAGATTAGAAATCTAATTAGTAGTGAACATAATTATTGTAGAAAGTTATCAACAAATAAAAATATTGTTAATTGATAGTTATAGACTTTAAATGTGTTTTTGAAAATTACACGAAATTATTAGCAAAAACATTCTTATAACTTTTGCTTGTTTTAAGTTTAAATTTGCCGCAAAATAACCGGTCACTTCTTTAAACATGTTTTGTAGCGCCCTCTCAACGGGTCAAATGTTAACTTAACATTGTAAAAGCTGGTCGTTTTAATACATAGGTCCCTTATGCACGTTTCCTATCTTCTTCTCATTAATCTATGGTTTAATGGTCTTTTGAGCACATGCCGTCTTCCAATAAAGATGTCCTTTCTAGGCCATCATATCGTACCTGGTATGTAAAAGATGTCGTTTCTTTTATACTTTTTAACATACGAAAATATTATTTTAGAATACTACCAAGATATGTATGGACAATGTCTACCTAAATAACCCGTTCGAAATATTAATGAATGGTAAGCTGTTTCTAGATATATTTTTAGACTGTTCCTCGTGACGAATTGCAATATTTCGTTATTGTAACACGTTTATTTTCTAGGGTCCTCCTATAATGGCATGTCCTCCTATGGTGGCTTATCTTACCGTAACATTTTCTATGATGGCATGTTTTCCTCTGATGACGTGTCGTACCAAATAGCATATCTTCTGATGACATGCTTTCCCGTGGCATATTCCTTCCTGAAGTATTTTCGGGTGATGTATTCTCTGATTGAGAATTTGATTATCTAAGCTGAGCTTGAGCTCGTGCTTTAATTTTATTATCTACAAATATTACCGTTTATTGTTTAAGAAAGTTATGTTGAGGTTTTTAAGTACCTTCTAAAATAAATCAAGTTTGCTGATGAAACATATGGCAGTGGAACAAACAAGGATTTGCCCTTACAAATTAGAGGTTAGAGGTTAACAACCAGAATAATTAACAATGGTGTTCGTCTCAACAACAGTAAGAAAATCCGATGTTTCTAAACAGGCCGTAAAGCTCAACATTTAAGGATATGTTTCTTATCATTTATATATCTGGAATACAGGTATGGTTTATCTTATTTATTTTTGTGATGGAACGAAGTGCATGCGTTCCGTTTTAAATATAAATTGTCTGAAAAATCATGCATGTAAAATATGATCATAATTTTATTTATCGATTACCTTAACTATTACCGATTACCATAATTAATTTAAATATTATCTTTACCTTGCTATATAACCCACTGAGTTGTAAACAAGAAAGCTTTCATGAAACCTTTACTGTGAATTTTGGGTTTATGTTAAATTTAAACGTTTCATTTTAAATTATCTTAACAAATGTTAAACACTATAAAGTGTATTTATGATTTCCCTTATTAGCGTTAATTTGAACCTGTGCCTAAGCACAATAATTATTTTAGATTTTTCTTATATCTTATCTAGTAGAGTTTTTAAACAAAATTTGAAAGGAGTATAGATATAAATACTTCATTTAGTGATTTTATCGTATAAAATTTGGTTGTAAGAAAATAACGATAATATTTTTTTTTTTTTATTAATGTTATTAACTGAACGTCAATATATAAGTTGTATTAAAATATTTTCTTTTGTCAAGTTCTAAATTGCATCCCTTTAACTTGCCTGGGTAAAATTTAACTTTGTTCTCTAAACCCCTGAGATACAGTCTCTTGCAATCTACCGCAGCCACAAACGGTCGACGCTAGTCCCGCCAGAGTTTTATTTAGACTCTGTTGTACACCCATTCCTACCTGTAGAAAGGAAGGGTGCACCCTTAGCAATAATAGAGCCCTTATTGCACCTAACTCATTTGTGTTAACAGAGAATGATAAAAATGGTTACTATATTCGTGAGTTTGCTATATATGTACCAACTCATTATTTTTTATATTTGGTATGAAGTTCAATATATCGCTTACCGGTTTATTTTCTACAGTTATACCCCGAATTCTTTATTTCCGTTAGGACGACTCGGTCTCTAACAATTGCTGTAACTCCTATACCCACTTTATGACAGTAGCTAGTGCGGCGTCCTTTTTATATGTATGGTGGTTTTACTGTAACATAAATTTTTGGCATGCCCAAAGTGTGAGTGATTGTAACACGGTTTTCTAACACAAAAGAACATACACACCGTTAGCCACAGGAATAACCGTATTTTACCACGACTAGACTGTAGTTGGTGAGGGGGAGTGCGACAAGGTGAACAAGAATCTTGGAGAGCGCCACCCAAATCGGAACTGTACGCCTCCCGCGAAATCAATCTAGGAAATTTTTCACGCACTCTGTAGATGCTTAACGGACATAAAACTCGACAACAAGGAAATACAAATAGCGTATAATCATTTACTGACACAAGCTATGGTTTCTAATATTCATAGGGTAAACATAAACATCAATTTAACATCATAACTAAAACTTAAATTCAAGTGCTTGGGTTAATGAAACCAACGTACTTTTCAATATGTAACTTACACTTATAAGAAATTAAATAGCTGCAGTATATTTTAATTATGTTCACTTTGTATAGATTTAAAATAAGTCGAACGCTGCTTGCGGTAGTACCAACGCTTGCGAGCACGATTATGCAGATAAAAACGTCTACCAAACGAATGAGTACAATAATTTGTTGGTTAAATTAATTCCGACGCACAAACTATTACAAAAATGATATTAAAATATATTACAATATCAGTTATAATGTGATATGGCTCTATAATATTGTCTTGCAGGTGGAAATGCTAGCATGGGTACCAAATTATGGGCACGTACAACCAAAATATAATATGGAACAATCCTACCACAACAGGTCCTGAGCGCGGATATCGTATATTGCAGGTACGCCTGAGTTCTGTTTCAATAAAATACGTACATAATGTACCATACTGAAAAACAAGCACCTTAAATTTAATACTAACAGTATCTTCAACACACAACGGAATCACATCTCAGGACTGCAAAACTACAACCCTAAAATATTATAATTAGATGAAAACACACTTAATATTTACCTTACCGTTTTGCAGTTCCTTTACAGAAAAGGCTTAAATCATACCAACGAAACTCGAAGTAATGAACGAGTTTTCAAATGTGCGTCCTACAAAGATAACAACTGTATGAAGTTTACGTGTATAATAATTATAAATAACCTTACCTCAAACTTGTAGAAAATTCTTTAAAGAGCAGACCAAATATAAAATTTTCACTAATAATTCGCTCTAAAACAACGGATAATCAATTCCTCAATTAAAATATTAAGGGCGCGACCACAAATTAGTTCACAATAAGATGCACGTTACCATACATCGAGGATCAAATCTCGAGAAAAAATAAATAATCACGACTCTTATTGAAGTGATTAGAACTAGTTTCATACACGCTATCAACATACATGAATTAAGACTTAAATTTATGAACGAAACTTGATAAATTACAATACGGAAATAAATCATAGGCGTCGCATTTGAGAACGTAGTATATCTAAAAATCGGGAAATGCGTTACGCAAAAATTGAACCGTAACAATTCTTATAATTTAATTACGTCCCGATAAATTACCACACTTGTGTTTTCCCTGATACCTTGGCGCTTTCAGTACGGAGAGTTGAAAATGCTGGCGCCGCATTCTTTTCTCGGCAATTCTATATACCTTGGTTTTGTAATATCCATTCATTTTCTTTCCTGCTGCTTGAGTACTGAATTGAATCGTTTTATTCACTTCGGGTGTATTTAGTAGCTCTGTTGGCTCTGGTGAATTTTACTATTTTTGTTTTTGGTGTTCTAGTTTAAGCAATACTGTTATTTTGAGTAGTTTTGGTTACATAGACATATTGACGTATAGATGCTAAGCGTCCACGGAAAACGGAACTCCAGCACAAATTGTCTTCTAGAGGTTTTGATCCTGAGGATAAGGTGGAAGAATTACGTAGATCCGTTCGAAGAGCATTACGTATGGAACAAGAGCAAAAGCTTCGTTCCATTACGGTGGATGCAAGCTTCACATCTGAACATAAAGTTGTTGAAGTTGCTATCCAAGAACCGAAAAATTCTCTTACTACTTTTGACGGTGATAAATCGTCAAACATATTTAAACGCATTATCTCTGTTTGGCTGCACCTCTAACGTCGCTATACGAATATGTTCCCAACCGAAGATGAACAAACAAAACATCGCCAATTGTTACTTGTAATAACCAATCTTTGCAGTGCTTATGAAACTAAAATAAAAAATTTCGTAATTGTGTAGTTTTAACAGATATCCCGTTGGCTACTTCAAATCTTAGTTCTACCCTTACTACGGATTCGGGTGAACCTCTTTGACTCACTGCTGAATCGGAAACGGAAGACGAACCAGAACCGGCACCGGTTATGTCATCTAATGATTTTACTAAATATATTTTCTTGTGAAGAATCTTTGACGGATTTCCTTATTCGTACCGAGGAATTGTGCTTTTCTAAGGGGGTGTCTTTACAGCAGCTATTTGCTTCGGCTTCCGAAATTGTATCAGGTCAGACTTTACTATTATAGCGAGTCCACTGCACCAAAAGGAATTGTTGGTTAGACAGGGTCACATGCTAAAGTCTGCATTTTTACCGCCGGACTATAATGATCGTCTTACTGGTTATGCTGTTAGTATGCTAAATTTATTGGTTCATCTATTGGAACAACTCTCCGAAGAAAAACGTATAGGCTTGATCTGTGGCAATTTAACTCCTTTTTATCAGACTTCTTCGACTCTTACTTCCGTTACCTCGGTTGGTCAACTTTAATCCTTGGACCAACAATTAGAAGCAACCAAAATTTCGGCTAAACGTTATCGATCACCACCTACTAACAAAACTTCGAAAGTATTAGAACTTGCTCTTGCTTATATTCTAAATCCTTCGGTACCCCCTACGGTGACACCGCGCATATCTACTCCTGATACTGCTCGATTAATACTCTCTAGACTACCCAACCTATTTTCTGTCGATACTTCTAACCCTACAGCTACTATTACTACTAGATACATAAATTGCTTCAATTGCGATCAGACAGGACATATCTCGTCGCATTGAAGCCGCCTCCAAATATTGCACTGCTATAGTTTTGGCCGTTTGGAAGTAGCCCACCGGAATTGTCCAAACAATAGTCAATAGTAGCAATAAGGGTTACCGCCTTCAATGTATTGAATTAACAAAAACTGTTACGAGTAAAATGAGCGGCACCATATAATTTTAGTTTTGCACTGGAGTGGCAAAAACCATGTTACCCATTTTAGGGGTGCACCGGTTAAGTACAGTAATGCGAGAATGGATTCTTATGGAAAAATAACAAAAAAAATGGGTATTTGAGATGACCGAATTACAAATAGACTATGTTACTGTAACCACTTACCTTGAAAGACTTTTTCCATTGTCATAATTAAGTGGGCGCCAAAGCGTTTTGTCCCAACAATCTCTCTGATATTTTGCCAACACGGAAGATGGTTTCCGACTACGTCATCTTTGCTTTTGGTATCTTAAATTTATCACATCGTACTTTACCTCTTTTTACAACAATACTTTTTTCTATAAATAAACTATGTTACTATAACCACTTACCTTGAAAGACTTTTTTGTTTGTCATAAATAAGTGGACGTCAAAGCGTCTTGTCTCAACAATCCCTTTTATATTTTTCCAACAAGGAAGATGGTTTCCGACTAGTTCGCCATTGCTTTTCGATTTTTAAATTTATCACATTATACTTTACCCTTTTCTATAACACCTTAACAATACTCATTATAATTTGTTCAAATTAAGGAATTTTTAAAAATAAGGTGCCCCCTCCAAGTACGATTTTAACACTGGGTTGACGGGATATCTCTTTACACAATTTCTTGGTTATACTTAGTTCATAAATAAATTCAAATAAAATTCAGCCTAAATTTAACTTCTATTAAGACTAAATAATTGCCATATCAATTCAAATATATTTTCCCTAAAGAAACCTAATTTTCTACATCTAACTAGTTGGGTATTGCTTAAAGAAGTCCTGGAAAATACACTAATTCAATCAATAGTACTATCACTTCCTTGCTTCAGTTTCTAATACTGATATACAGAATATTTTAAACCCTATTTCTGAAAGTGCCCTTAAGAACAAAAAATACAAAAGTTAAATACCAACTTTCCGTTTGATAGCGCGATTGTTCCCCTAACCTGCATTACCTATCGCTTTTGATAGTTGAAGGTTGGAATACAAGTGTTTAGTTAACTGATTGCAAGTACTCTAAAATCGGCTAATCCATATCTTTACAAATTTCCTTTGTTACTGGCCATAAATTTCGTCAGTGTTAATGCCAAATCAATTTCCGGAAAGTGCCTTTTACGTATTATTGGCGATCTTCCTTTTCCCCTTTATAACATCCACGCTCTGCTCGTGCACGGATGTGTCCACCGTTTGATATGCCATTGTCCATTAAAACTACTAAATATTCACCCTTTCACCAACAATAAATTCCACCAATATTAAAAGTATTTAAATATTTAAAATCAATACGCAGATATTTGTAATATTTTCGAATGTATCAAATTTTCTTTCATGATCAAATTATACTTAAATTTGGCCAAAAGTAGTTTTGTTGCTAATTTATAGTGCAACAAAATAAATACTTTTACGTATTGTCAATTTGCTACTACATAAATGCAAATCCATTAATATTCAAAATTCACATGTTCAGAATTGAAAATTATAAACATTAAAGCTGTTTTCTGCAACAACAGCTCC
The DNA here is from genome assembly GCA_036346225.1 of Platerodrilus igneus. Taxonomy (NCBI): domain Eukaryota; kingdom Metazoa; phylum Arthropoda; class Insecta; order Coleoptera; family Lycidae; genus Platerodrilus; species Platerodrilus igneus. The sequence continues at coordinate 17,886,404 of JARFIW010001638.1, read as the reverse complement.
CTTAACACAACACAAAATCTACAATATTTGTGGGATAGACCTTTGAGTTCGTAACTCTTTTGTTCCGATTGTCCTCACATTAATTCCACGAACACGTACTTGATGCCTACCTCGCACCTGTAAGCATAGTTCATAAATAAGTCGCACGCAGCGTTTTCCCCTGGAAAGTCTACGCTAACATCTTAAAGCTGTTTTTTCAATTTCCTTCTCATTTTTAAACTTAGTTCTTATAAAACACTTCACGCTTTTTATCATGCATGCTAACCGCGATCAAAATCTTTCATACAATGCAACATATTTGAAATATGCTGAATAAAAGGTTAAGGACGCGTTAATTACGTAAAGGTTACGTACTCTGTGTGTAATTTGTATTATTCTTGTAATATGAAATCAATTAAATGTTTGTGGTGGTTAGGACGTTCGACAACTGTCAAATAGTAGACTACCTATTTATTAGAAACGCGTATGTAGCGTCTTGTAATATTAAGAGATGTTTACATTAGCGGTTTTAAAATAAATTGTTGTCCTGGATTATTACGTTTACAATGAATTTAAATAGAAATATGGTATACCTTTATATCTGAGCTATCTGTACAGAAACAAAGTTTGATATATCTTGCTCAATTAGTGTTTAGTATTCAAGAAGTGTTATTAATTAGCCCGCCCATCAATAACTTAATTTTTTCTTTCCTGCTTGATTTATATTTAAAAAAATGCGAGCGCGTTAGAGAACCTACATTTACAAGAATCATGGTGTGAATTTTTAGAAAATATGTTAGTCAATTTTTAAAAGGCGAGACAGTGCTTTAGATAAAAGTATATACTACTTACATATAGAAAAACATATTGATCAATACGTAAAGTTTCTATCTGCAGCCTACTGTAACCGATGGGCTTGTGTATTCAGTATCAGTACTGATGCAACAAATTTTGTGAAGAAAAAATGAAGCTCGGAGAATGTATATCATTGTAATTTTATGATAATCGCCATTTGTATTAAAATCGACGAGTTATATTTTGTAGTGAATAACATTTTATTGACGTCTGTTAATTTTATGATTCTATGGGGATATTTGATAAAACGTTTACTGTGAAATGACACAATAAGAAACACTAGAAATGCTTTTTAGTGTCATAGTTTTTCTATTGACGTCACATTAAGGATCCTTTGCCTATTTCCTATTACGACACTAAAGTTTAATTTTACATTGCATGTCTAGTATGTCAAAGTGTATTAACGACTTATATCGCACTCATTAAATTTTTATATCTTTTTCTGACACTAGGAAGATATGAAATACATTACATTCTTGTTAGGCAACGATTTAGGAATCAAGTAAAAGACGGTAGAAGCTACCCAGAAGCAGATATAGACACTGACCACAATATCGTAATTATGAAGACTGCTTTTGAATTAAAAAATTTGAAAAAAAGGAACGGAAAAGGGCACTTTGACTTTGAGAAACTAAAAGATAAAGATATTCAAGAAAGATTCGAAAAAAGTCAAATGAATTGTCATAAATTGGGAAATTATTCGCAAATGCAGGAAAGCTAAAGAACGATGGATTGATGAAAAAGTGCAAAGAGGTACAAACTAAAATGGAAATAGGAAAGACAGATGAAGCATACAGACTAATTAGAATCAATTCTAGGGATATAAAACCGTATAGCACAAATATAAAGGACGCGGGAGGGAACGTCATTATAGAAAATGTAGAGAAAGTGGGTAGATGGTAAGAATATACAAGGAATTTATATGCAGGAGAGGAACTAACAACTAACAACAGGAATCAGACATTGAAAATGATGACATGGGATATCCTATATTTAGACATGGGTTTGAATTAGCATTAAAGGGGCTGAAAAATGGTAAGGCGCCGGGTACAGATAAAATGCAAGCAGAAACTCTAAAAGCTATATGTATGAAACAGGCGAGATACCCAAAGATTTCAAACGTAACATAATAGTAACTATACCGAAAAAGAAAGGCGCAGATGGATAAGAAAATTTTCAAACAATAAGTTTGACAGTACACGTGTCAAAAATATTAACCAGAATTGTACAAAGGCGAATGGAAAAACGAGCTGAAGAAATACTAGGAAAAGATCAATTTGGGATTTGGCGAAACAGGAGAATACGGGAAGCTATTTTAGCTCTGAGAGTGATAATGGAGAAAGCAATAGAAAAAAGGGAAAGCGTGTATACAGGGTTTGTAGATCTAGACAAAGCATTCGACAATGTAAAATGGAAAAAATGTCCGAAATACTCAAGAAGATTGGAATGAGTTATAGGGATAGACAAATAGTACATAGCTTATATAAAGAGCAAACAGCAGTAATAGAATTAGAGCAGGAATGAAGAGAAGTAAACATTAGGAAAGGGGTGAGATAGGAATGTGCCGAATCCCCATTAATTTTTAACTTGTACATTGAAGAGGCAATGAATACTGTCAAATGCAGGAAGACATTTGGAATTACTAAGCAGGGACAAATAATGATATGCTTATATTGGCAGATGATATAGCGGTATTAGCATCCAGCAAGGAAGAGTTAGAGCTGCTCTTAATTAAATGAAAACGATTCTAACAGAGAGATACGGTATGAAAATTAACAAAAATAAAACTACAGTACTGGTATGCAAAGTAGGGGATAATAAATCAAAAACAAGAATACAAATAGGTAACAATAACTTACAAGAGGTTAAGAGTTTCTGCTACCAAATAGCGCAAGATGGAAAAAGTGCAAAAGATATAAATAAATAAATTTGACACAAATTAAAATACGGCCATAGATTTATAACGCTGTTTCTAGTAGAACAAATAATTTAATAACATACTTGTAAAAAAGTAAAAACCACGTGTGCTTCTTTGTAATAACTTCGACCTATAATTAGAACTCCTCCTTTCTCCGTACATTTTTTATGATTTACTTAACTGTTAAAATATTTAACTTTAACTCATTTATGTCCGCATAATAACTACCGCTACGTTGCTTTTACCCAAAGATTTTCCAACTAATGCAGTTTACTTCATTAATTCTAGTTCAAATCTATTTTTTCTAGCAATAACTTTTCTAACCGCAACTTAATGTGTACCTTATGTATTAAAGTTTGAGTTGCAAAATATAAGGGAATTGCTTCTGTGTTCTACTTGTATCTTTCCAGCAACAACAAGTTTTGTACGTCCATCCAACTGATCAAATTTTATACCTCCACTTGCTCCTTGTATAAAAATTTCGTGAATTTGGGGTACCTCTTCTTATGTATGAGATATTCTGTGTGTTCTGCCTGAGCTGTGGAAAAACTTAGGCCTTCTGCTTTTAAAAGTCGTAGCCATTAAATGTTGTTATATCATTAGTTTTAGATGCTGTACTGTTATTTTCTGTAGGCAAACGAGTCAAATGCAATCCCTTAAAAAAACTACTCGCGATTTTGTCTCTTAGATCGCTCATCTTAGCAATGGGGTGTATGTAATTACTTTCACGTTATTAATATTCAAAATCTACATGTTCATAATTAAAAATTATAAACATTAAAGCTGTTATTTTATGTTATTTTATTTTTAATATATCTCTAAACTCAAGGATGTCTAAAACACAAGTTTTCTCTAACAACAGCTCCTTTAACACAACACAAAATCTACAGTATTTGTGGGATAGACCTTTAAGTTTGTAACTCTTTTGTTCCGGTTGTCCCTACTGCACTACAACAAGGTTATTGAATGCCTCTAAATATGAATTCCTCAATAGCACCCTAAGTTATTTGTTTTTGCTTGTAAAGTGAGAGTTACGACCCTTGACTTTGGTATTCTAATTAAACTTTGTTTATATAGTAGATAAGGCATTTTGTTTTCAGATCAGACACGGATAAATTATTATTTGCTTCTAGTGATATTTGGAGATATTATTTTGTTATTAATAAGGATTAAAAAAGTGTATTTATTTTAACACTTTTCCTACTGACGTAATATCAAGGATCCGATGTACATTTTTTATTACTATACTAGAGTTTAATTTTTTGTTTAACCTTGTTTGTTTAGTATGTCACACTGACAGGTTATTGACGATCTATCTTGCACTCATTAAATTTCCTCTCTCTCACATACAAGGCGTTAAAGGAGAAAACTACACGCCTCTCTTATATCTAACATAGGCAATAATAGCAAAGAGGATTTATCAACTTCTGAATATTGAACTAACAAAAACTGTTACAAGTAAATTGTGTGATACGTTATAGTTTTACATTTGCACTGGAGTGGCGAGAACCATGCAACAATTTTAGGGGTGCACCGGTTAAGTACATTATAATGTAATTAAAGGCCGTTATGCTTGCGGCCACGTCTCCAATGCTCCACCCGAAGGTACTACATTGGGTTTAAACGCAAAAAGTAAACGTGCTTCAAATTAATTTAATTTCAGGTTAATCAATACTAAATAAAAATCTAACAAACTGAAACTAAAAATAGGGTTTAGAGAATGGCATCCCTAGCGTTGATTCTGGAGTTAGCCTGATCCACAAGACACAAGCAAAAATAAATGGGGAGGGATCCGTAATACCGGATAGCAGCTGCCAGCTCTGCTTACCGGTTCGACCTGAAGGGTCGTCTTAAAACTATCCAAATATAGCTAGCTAATATTAAAAATGGATTCAAATTTTCTAAGCATTCGTTAAATGTTTAGTAGTGAATCCAGCTATTTTCTTTGTTCTATATAGTTACAAATTCGTCCTTCCTGGTCTAAGTATTTATTTAAATTTTATCCTAAATTTGTCCCTAGCGTTCCCTATCATTCCCTAACTGACATATTATAAGTACAATCTTCTTTCCTATATATATATATATATATATATATATATATATATATATATATATATACTCTGCCACCAAAAATTGGCGGTAAAACGTCTAGCACATAAAATACCGGTTCAGTACAATGGTGCGAGAGTGGATTCCTATGGAAGAAATAATAAAAAAAAATGAAATTGCACCTAACGTGACCGGAGGACAATGAAAGAATGACCGGGTTTAGTCGGCAAGTAGGCGGGGTTTCACAAATAAAGAAATTGCCTGAAATAAAAAACAGTACGACCTGTAATAGAAATCAACATATGAAGTTATACCAAAATACAAAAAAACATTTAAACTATAATGAATAAATGTTCGAGAACTCTACACAATTGGAGTTCTATACTTTTCTCCGGTTGCGTATCTCCAGCAATGAGACACCTCAGGGAGAGTTCAATCGTAACAGTTTCTGTCGTGCGTACATAAAATTTTTTTTTTTTATTTAGTTGTACTTAATTACCTTTACGGGTCGTATATAGTTTTATAATGGTTGTTGCTCAAAACTGAAACATTTCATATACAATTATTTGAATAGATTATGATGTTAAACAAAATGTGGAGTACTTATAAATTAGGTCTTACTCAAATGACTGTTTATCCGGGTATTGTGAATTTGAAGTCATATACGATTCATCCACGTGTCTTTCCTATCATGTGCTGCCGCAGGGCTCTCATATCTTTACCTGTAACTTTAAATAAGTGTTACTGTTATGTAACGTTATCCATATTTATACAACAAAACCTCAATTTTGTTAATTGTGTGAAAGATTTACTAGAAAACTATTAATTCGGCAAATGTCTATGTGTTAAAGATCTTGGCAGCCACAGGCAGCTTACTCCCTTCACATACCACTGAATCTCGGTGAAATAGGGCATGTAATTAGAAAACAATACAAGGCGAACCGAGCTGTGTGGGAATTTCAGGAAAGAATATAAATAAGTGGAGGTACGTGTCCAACCAGTTTTGGGACGGAAACCTAATGACGAAAAAATAAGCGCAGATAAACCTTATGATTATTATAAACAACTACAGGTGTTGGTTGTGAAATATCTGCAACTAAAGTTGACTGTGCGAAGAGATATATTGAAAAAAATATTAAATTGCCAAATGTTCAAGTGCTAGGGGAACTTGGCAGTCACAGAATGCTTACCCTCTTTCACAACCTTACATGTGATTTTCCAATGCTCCACCCGAAGGCACTACATTGCCCGGGAAACGAATTTTTTTTAACTGGAAAATTTGGAATTTTACCGAGCCCTTGCTGTTCCAAGCAAGGTAGGCATCTTTAACGTGCGTGACAACACTCACACGAGACCTCAATTTTACCTCTCATCCGAACGACGGTGTATTTTTGTGAAAAAAGTTCGCCTAACATTTTTCAAACGGACCTTGTCGGGATTCAAACCCGGGACCGTGGGTGTAGTAGTCACACACACACCAACTACGCCACGGAGCCGCCTTACTCCTTTTCACAACCGTTTATTTACATTTCCAATGCTCCACCCGAAGGTACTACATTGGCCAGGAGGCGAGTTTTTTGTTGCCTGGAATTTTAGAATTTTGTCAAACCCTTGCTGTTCCAGGCAAGGTAGGGATCTTTAACGTGCGTGACAACACTCACACACGGGACCTCCATTTAACCTCTCATCCGAACGAGGGGGTAATTTTTGTGAAAAATGATCACCTGCCATTTTTCAAGCAGCGGCCGTGTCGGGATTTGAACCCAGGACCCTGGGATCCGTAGTCTTACGCTTACTACATTGATCCACGGCGACGCGCCCTGTTCACAACCTCTGAATGTCGGAGAAATAGGGTATATAATTGTAAAGCAATAGAAGGGGACCGAAATAGTTCTAACAAGAAATAACGGCGCCTATGATCAATGACAACGAACATAGAAACAAGAAGAAAATTGTTGAAAGCATATGTGTGCATTACATTTGATTTTCCAATGCTCCACCCGAAGGTACTACATTGGCCAGGAAGCGAGTTTTTTTTTTACCTGGAAAATTTGGAATTTTGCCGAACCCTTGCTGTTCCAAGCAAGGTAGGGATCTTTAACGTGCGTGACAACACTCACACATGGGACCTCCATTTTACCTCTCATCCGAACGAGGGTGTATTTTTGTGAAAAATGCTCGCCTAACATTTTTCAAGCGGACCGTGTCGGGATTCGAACCCGGGACCTTGGGCGTAGTAGTCACACACATACCACTACGCCACGGAGCCGCCAGCATATGTGTGCAGCACAGCACAGTATGCCCGTGAAATACGGGCAGCAGGAAAAGCAGACAGAAAAACGGTAGCAGCTTTTTGGAATGTTGTGCTTCGGAGGTATGAGGCTGATAGCATGGACAAACAAAGTTAATAACAAATAGGTTATAGAATAAGTAAGGAAATAAAGATATCTGTGGAAAAAAATAGGAGAAACAGAAGGGTAGAATACGTTCTAAGGCATTTTTGGGGAATAGTGCGGGATATATTGCAAGCAGAGATAGGAAAAAGAAGGTAGTACATCTACCTATATCAGATAGTGATAGATGCAGACTGTGCAAATCTCAGGAAAATGTGTGGGTTGGTTCAGAATAGAAAACAATGAGAGTACGCGTCTAACCAGTTCCAGTACTGAAGACCTAATGATGATGATCTCTAACACAGAGGGAATTATAGGAGAAAGCAACATACTATACTTATAACTAGCATAGAAAATAGTAGCAATAGGGATTATTGCCTTCCAGGTATAGAATTACTAAGTGCTTAGAGTACGCGAATCATGATGACAATTTTAAAGGTGGAATGATTTTCGTTAAAAGTAACTACTAAGCACAGTATCTAATCTATTTAAATATATGAAAAGCCTATCGAAAATATGTTGTGGCGTATCTAGATTAGTTATCAATAAGTCGCCCTGACGCTCGAACATAGTTCACATTTTGTATTGAAAGTAGTGCAACCAATTTCTTAAAAGAATGCAGCCGGTGCAATCATGTCTAGCTATTTTTATTCTATTCACTGTTTGCGTTAAAATTGGTAAGTTTCGTGTTGTAATAAATAATATTTCATAGACGCAAATTATTTGTGATATTGTGCAATCTTATCATTTCCTACACTTAGTAACTCGTGTGCGTCAAAATGATCATATCAAAAGGAGAAATACCATCGGTGGATTTTTTTCTGAACAGATGTTCCATTCAACCTAGATGTATTATAAAATATTTTAATGTATAAATATAAATAAATTTGACACAAATTAAAATACGGCCATAGATTCATAACGACTGTACCTGAAAGAACAAATAAATTAATAACATAATTTTGAAAAGCAAAGTCCAAGTGTGTTTCTTTGTAATTATTTCAACCTGTAATAAGAACTATTCTTTTTCCCGATATGATGAGAGTTTATTAATAAGAATCAACAGAAATGTATTTATTTTGACACTTTTCCTGCTGGCGTAATATCAAGGATCCGCTGTATACTTTTTATTACTATACTAGAGTTTAATTTTTTTTGTCTAACCTTGTTTGTTTAGTATGTCACACTGACAAATTATTAACGGCCTATCTCGCACTCATTAAATTTTCTTTCACTCACATACAAGGCGTTAAAGGAGAAAACTACACGCCTTTTTTATATCAAGCATTGCCAATAGTAGCAAAAAGGATTTACCGCCTTCTGAATACTGAATTAACAAAAACCGTTTCAAAAAAATGAGCGGTGCGTTCTAATTTTAGATTTGCACTGAAGTAGTGAGAGCCATGTAACAATTTTGGGGTGCACCAAGTAAGTACAGTGGTGCGAGAGTGGATTTCTATGGGTAAAATAATAAAAAAAAATTAAAATTCAACCTAAATTTTACTTTTATTAAAATTAATTAATTGTTATACTAATTCAAATATATTTTCCTTTAAAAAACTTAATTTTCTAGCATAAAACTAGTAGAGTATCGCTTAAAGAAGTCCTAGAAAACACTAAATTAATCAATAGTGATATCACTCCATTTCGTCCCTTTCCAATATTGATATACAGGTTGTTTTAAATCCTATTTCTGGAAGTACCTTTAAGAACAATAAATTCAAAAAAGTTAAATACTAATCTTCGTTTGTTCGCACCATTGTTCTCCTTTGTAACCTGCATTACCTATCGCTTTTGATAGTTGAAGGTAAGAACACAAATGTTTAGTTAGCTGATTGCAAGTACTCTGCGAACGCGAACGCGTCTCTGTATAACTAAAATCGACCAATACATATCTTTGTTAATTATTGTTTCCTTGCTTCTGACCATACATTTCGTCAGTGTTAGTGCCACATCAAGAATGCAGTATACTATTTCCGATAAGTGCCTTTTATGTGTTTGTTGTGATTTTTCTTTTTTCTCTATAACAATCCATGGTTTAGACGCTCACGGATGTGACGACCGTATAAAATGCAATTGTCCATTAAAACTTCTATATATTCGCTCTTTCACTACAATAAATTTCACCAAATTTAGGATATTTAAATATTGAAAATCAATATGCACATACTCGTAATATTTTCGAATGTATTAAACTTCCTTTCATGATTATATTATACTTAAATTTAGCCAAAACTAGTTCCGTTGTTAATTCGTAGTCTAACAAAATAACTACTTTTAGCTATTGTCAAGTTGCTACTACATAAATACAAAGCCATTAACATTCAAAATTCACATGTACATAATTAAAAATTATATACATTGAAGTTTTTATTTTGTCACTATTTAATTTCTAATATATTTTTAAACTCGAAGACGTTGAAAACACGAACTTTCTCTAAAACCAGCTCCCTTAATTCATCACAAAATTCACAATATTTGTGGGATAAACTCTAAGTTTCTAACTATTTTGTCCCGATCATACCCCACATTAATTCCACGAATACCTACTTGAAACCTGCATTGTACCTGTAAGCGTAGTTCAAAAAATAAGTCGCATACTGCGTTTTCTCCTGCGAAGTCTATGCTAATATCTTGAAGCTGTGTTTCTTTTCAACTTCCTTCCCACTTTCAAACTTACTCCTTATAGAGCATTTCACGCTTCTTGTTATTCATGCTAGCCGCGATTAAAATTTTGTTCATACAATGCAACAAGTTTGATATATGCTAATTATGTAAAAGTTACGTGCTTTATATGTAATTTGTATTATTGTTTTAATATGGTATCATTTAAATGCACGTGGGGGTCAGGAAGGACGACAACTGTTGTACAGTAAATAATATTTTCATGAGAAACGATTACGTGACCTCTTGCAATATTAAGATCTGTTTTCATTAGCGGTATTAAAATAAATTATCGTCATGGATTGTTATGTTTACAATGTATTTAGAAGAAAAAATGTTATATTTTTTATGTGAGTTACCTTTAGAGGAACCAAATTTGAAATATCGTGCATAATTAGCGTTTACTATTCGCGAAATATTATTATACAATATACAGGGTGCGTAGTCTGTCCATCCAAAATTTAATTTTTTCTTTCCAGTCTGATTTATATTTAAAGAAACGCGAACGCGTAAGGAAACTTACATTTACAAGAATCACGGTGTGAAATTTTAGAAAATTTCAGCCTATTTTTAAAAGACGACACGATGCTTTAGGTAAAAGTAAATACTATTTAATGTACGAAAATCATATGATTAATATGATAAGTGCATATTTGCAGTCTACTGTGACTCATGGGTTTGGGAGTTTAATATCAGTACTGGTGCAACTAATTTTGCGAAATAAATGAAGCTTGGAGCATGTATATCTTTGTAATTTTGTAATTCATGCCGCTTGCATTAAAATCGGCGAGTTATATGTTGTAGCAAATAATATTTTATTGCCGTCTATTAATTTTGAGCTTCAAAATGATTCTATCGGGATATCTGGGAAAACTCATAAGTACTGCAAAATGAAAATACGAAACACGCAAAATTGCTTTTCACTGTGACGGTTTTCCTATTGACGTCACATCAAGGACCCGCTGCCTATTTTTTATTACGACACTAGAGTTTAATTCTTTTGTCAAATTGTATGTCTAGTACACCAAAGTGTATTAAAGACATTTTAACGCACTCATTAAATTTTTCTATCTTTCTCTGAGGCAGAGAATTATAGGAGAAAACAATAATACTTATAACTAGAATAGAAAATAGTAGCAATAAGGATGATTACCTTCTAGGTATAGATTGCTATGTGCTTAGAGAATGTGAATCATGATGATAGTTTTTAAAGGTGAAATACGATTTCCGTTAAAATTAATCACTAAGCACGGTATCTAATCTATTTAAATATATGAAAATTATCGAAAATATGTTATGGTGTACTTAGATTAGTTGCAAACGGGCTACCCTGACTCACGAACATATTTCATATTTTGTATTAAAACTAGTGTAACCAGTTTGTTAAAAAAATGAAGCTAGTCAAATCATATCTAGCTATTTTTGTCCTATTCACCGTTTGCGTAAAAATTGGTAAGTTTCGTGTTGTAATAAATAGTATTTTGTAGACGCAAATTAATTGTGATGTTGTGCTATCTTATCATTTCGTTACACTTAATAATTCGTATGCATCCGAATAATCATATCAAAAGGGAGAAATATTGAACAGATGTTCATTTCAACGTACGTGTATTGTAAAATATTTTAATGCATGAATATAAATAAATTTGACACAAATTAAAATACGGCCATAGATTAACTACGCGTGTTTCTAAAAAACAAATAATTTAATACTAACAACAAAATTGTGAAAAAAGAAAAACCGAGCGTGCTTCTTTATAATTACTTTAAACTATAGCAAGAACTCTATTTTCCCGTACATCTTTAATGGTTTACGTTGTTAATATATGTAATTTTAACTTATTTATGTCTGCATAATAACAACTACCACTTTGTTGCTTTTACTTGGAGTTGTATCCAAGTTATACAATTTACTTCGTATATTATAGCTCAACTTTACTTCTTCTAATAAAGCTTGTTGCGACCGCAACTTGATGTGCACCTTATGCCCTGGAGTTTGAGTTGCAAAATATAACGGACTTGCTTCTTTGCTGTATTTCTACCGTTCTAGCGCGAGCAAGTTCTGTTTATCCATCCAACTGATCGAATTTTCTACATTTAGTAATTGTTAATTTGCGGTAATTTCGATGGGATCAATGTAGTAAGCGTAAGACTACGGATCCCAAGGTCCTGGGTTTAAATCCCGACACGGCCGACTGCTTGAAAAATGGCAGGTGAGCATTTTTCACAAAAATTAGGCCCTCGTTCGGATGAGAGGTTAAATCGAGGTCCCGTGTGTGAGTGTTGTCACGCACGTTAAGGATCCCTACCTTGACTGGAACGGCAAGGGTTCGGCAAAATTCTAAATTTCCAGGAAACAAAAAACTCGCCTCCTGGCCAACGTAGTACCTTCTGGTGGAGCATTGGCAATGTAATTAAACGGTAATTTCGATGGCTATTGATAGTGGAAAAAATTGTCATATATACAAAATAACATTGAAATAAACAAACAACAAATTACTTGAAACACTTACCTTGTGTATGCAAGCGTAGCGAAGCACATTTATATTCATGCGGCCGTTTAATGGATGACGAGAAAAACAAACTGTAGAATGCGTCAGTCTTTCTTGTAATGATGAAGCGTAGAACATGTAGTAATGAGCCTTTACAACGAAAAATCGATACAACCAAGTTTTGTGTGCTTTTCAAGGTGATAAGAATGTTCTCGCACATGCGAAGAGCAAAGTTTATCAATCACGGCACCTTGTATAGGCACGGTGCTTGAAGTAATACACGGTATTTTTCAATAACAATTAATATAGAAGGCGGACGCAAATAATCTACAAATTTCAGGGAAAATAAATTTAGCGGTAAATTATGTACAATGTAAGCGGAACATAAATTAAGCGGTAAATTATATACACTATAAACGGAACATACCGCCCGCCATAATGCAAGGTATGTTTAAAATAATTAAAAGGCGAGGGAGGGGCGGAATGAAAAAGCGAAAAGAAAAGATTTACAAAAAGCAAAAGAAATCTTTTTCTACATTGAGGGCAAACGGCAGAGCTTTGACACAGGACGCCTCAGCTTGCCATGAGCGGTTTAAAGTGTGACCACCCTAACCACACCATCTGTCTAAGGATGCACAGCCACAACACGGGCGATGGACCAACAAAGGGCAGCAACATTAGCGACCTTAATTAGCACTAAGGTGCCCAACTCAGCTTGAGGAGACGGTGTGTGCCACTTGGAGCGCTGTTGTAGCGAGTGAAAGTACTTTGGACCAACAAGAGCAAAACTCTTGTTGAATTTGCTGGAGCACTTGCCAGCTAGAGAGGCGATTGAGCGGAAGGTGTGAACGGGCGGGTTTCGGGATGGAGGTTAAAAAGCCAAAGTTAAAAAATGACCCAAAATACGACGAATAGATTGCCTTCCAGAAATAATCCAGAAGTGCTAACTGACGAGACAATGGACCATTTGAGCACCCGCGTGGAAGTATTTTAAATGAACGTAGTCTTCCAACGCTACGCCGGGGAACGAATCCACGAAAGTACTACTATGGAGTCAGACCAACAGTAAATTTTATGAAAGGTAAGGTTATAATTAAAGGTTTTGAGGACAAAGATTAATAATTTGGAAGCCAATGCGGCGGTCAACATTTCAAGCCGGAGCAAAGAGATTGTACAAAGAGATGCGACCTTAGACTTGGCGCACACTAAGCGAACCTCAACGGCGGAAGGGGTAGCAAAACAAAGATAAACAACAACATAGTAGTCACGTTCGGAAGCGTCAGCAAAGCAGTGAACTTCGCACGAAGTAATCTGTGGCGGGATTAGCAAACGGGATAAAGCAAAATCTAAGAGAAGCGGTAACACATGCAAGTATCTCTTCTACAAATGGTGAAAATCGGGGAAGGGAGAGCATCCCATTCTAATTTTAACGACCATAAACGTTCAATTAAGTGTTTTACTAGAAAAGTAAGAGGGGGATAAGAGTCCCATGGGGTCGAAAATACGAACTAAGTTGGAAAGTAGGTTGTGTTTGGTACAAGAGGTACTTAGTGGCTGAACTAGAAAACAAAAATTATCTGAGGTGGTGTTCCATTGTAGACCTAGAATTTTTAGGGGTCGAGTATCAGGATCCTCAAAGGAGCGGGGTTGCGTGAATTGTTGCGTAGCGGAAAGATCTATTAATAATTCGGGATGATTGCTTGAACATTTATGAAGTTTGAAACCACCAAGTTCTAAAAGAGCAATTAGATTTTGTGAAATATAAGAAGTAATGCTGCCAGAATCGAGTAAACCGCGAAATTTCTGGAAAGAACTAGAGCAATCGGCAATTTCCACTTGAACGGTGGAAAGTAGGACAACTAAAGTTTCAGCTAAAGAATTAAATAAAACGACATTTGAAGTTGACGAACCACTATAGCTAAGCGATGTCGATGATTCCTTAGAGGCAAGAAGAGCGGAAGGCTTGTAGCGGCCTTGAATAGCGAACCTAGTACAAGCTAAAACCTTAGAGGCGGCGGTGTCCGGGCTCAAGCGAGCTTGGTTACTAGCAGCGAAAGCGGGCTTAGACAAAGCGCGATCGAAATGCAATAAGGAAAGATGACGTTGATTGCATTTGCGGCATAAAAAGTAGACTTGCATTTATTTAAAATGTGAGAATTGCTAACGCAATTAATGCAAAGATGTTGGTTTTTTGCAAAATTGTAGCGATAATGCGACGAAAGTTTTCAAAATCATTACAGCGATAAAGATTGTGATCTTGTTTGCAAAGCGGACATTTATTAACGTTAGGCCTCGTTTGTACTAACATGGAAACGGCGGAGCGGGACTTAGACGGGCTGCTGGAATAATAACTTTGTTTAAATCGGTTTTATGATTTTCCGACAAATTCGATTAAGATTTACACGTTCTTTCCAGATAAGCAATTTACTCTTTATATGATAGCGGTCGGATCTTGATACAATTCAAAACTGCGGGCAGTGTGTACATCAAGGCGATTTAAGATCATTTGTACAAGAATAAAATCCCATTGCTCTATGGGCAAATCAAATTTCTCAAGCGCTTGTAAATTATCGACAAAAGTTGTTACGTTTTTTCCGTGGCAGCCACGTTGGGCGCCAAATTTATGCTACGTTGGCTCGTAGCCGTGCGTAACGCAAATAAAATCAAAGAAATGACCGGGCTCAATCGGAGATTAGGGGGGGGGGTAGTAGAACGCAGACCAACATCTAATGTACGCGGCTGTAAGGAATTAGTAACAATACCTGCAAGGAAATTAGTTAAGCACACCTGAAAAAAAAGAATAAGCATAGCAGCAATGAAACGTCTAAGTTATTCAGTACTTTGTAGAATGTAAATAAAACTGTTTAGATAAACTATATAATATAATCACGATAAAAGCAGTACAAAAATTTTTAATACAAAGTGAGGTAATATTGGGGAGTAGCAGAAACGTTTCCTCACACACCAATTAAACATAAATCAGACGAAATGTTAAAAGAAAATAAATAGGTAAGACACAATTGATATAAGTAATTCAGTAGTATTGATCTTTCTTTCTTTCTTTCATTTTTTTTTCTTATGTTTTAAAATATCATGCAAGTCTTTTGTAAAAGGTATCAGAACGACAAAGATATGGTAAAGCAACGGATAGATATTTAAAGTAATAACAAGTAGGAAATAGTTCAACTTACAAAAAGTCCTTCAGCAACGCTTCCTTGCAATTGAAGTGTGGGATTCACGATGTCCTGCACTAACGAAGCACTTCACCCTTGCCTGTGAGGGTGTTGATGGAACTTACTTACACTTTACACTAATCACACCTACGTATTTCACTAGTGTTAGCAGCAGACATTATCATGCTGATGGAACTATGTAGCATTTAAAACTTTCTTGTTAATTCCATTTCCTGAGACAATAATTGCGAAATATTTTGTAACCCAAATCGAGAAAAAATGGTAATAAAAATTTAGAATCACGGGCCTTTAAGGCACGATGTATTGCATTAAACTAACAGTAACGTGAGGTGTTTTATTTGCTACCTATGGTAACAAAGAAAAATCTAATACTTTTGAATAACGAAATTCGCGCAAACAATGATCTATTTTAGATTCTCTGTGAATAGAAAATTCAGAAACTACAGTATCCACTGTATTTAAATAATCCAAAGTATGCACTAATCTGATAAAACAAAGGGACACTAGACTAGATCGCACACACATTAATCCTAAAGAAAGAATCGGTCAGTTTAGCAAGTTCTACGACTATTATTTCACAAGACAAAACAACTAAAACCACAAATTAGTAAAACAACGCGTATCACTAAGTCAATGTTCCGTAAAACGCACGTGCGGTTCGAGTACAACAAGTTCTACTACTTTTATTTCCAACAAAAAAGCAACAAAAAAAACAATTAGTAGAGCAACGCGCATCGCTAAAACCGTCCGTCAATGACCTTACAACCGCACTTGTGGTCAATCAAACACGTTCGCCTATAAAGCATACTTCCTTCAAAAAGGAATTAGAACTACACACTGCTACAGTTAATATACAACTTTTATTTCACAAGAAAAACAACTAAAATCGTGCATTAATTCTCACTATTGTCAAAAGCAGAAAGAAGCAGTATTTTTAACGTACTTAGTATATCGGAACAAAGAACAAAACTCTACTCCTCATCTGTTTATTCAATTCGTCGCTATACAACCGCTTATCGTCTCTTATCTAGATTTGTATATCCACATAAGGAACAAAATTTATATTTACGGCAAGACAAGGACGATGCAATCCACTCATTATAATACGATGCACTCGTCTAAGGAGTTAATAAATATCAAATATAAAAATAGCAATTTGTAGAAATGTATTTATGAATTGAGGATAGCGTAAAATGTTAAAATTACAAAAATGCCCGTTACAAAGTATCAACTAATTTTTGCAAATCGGCGGGATTATTCGAACTCAATTTGGGAAATTTATCAATATTATTCCATAGAGCTGAGGTCATGTGACGAATATTACGACATTTTTTGCAAAGCTTGTTGTAAGCAAAAGAGTAATTGGTTTCTATAAGGTCAAAGTTCTTAATGGTTGAGCGTGCGGAACCTTTTAGTGCAGATATGAAAATTTATCCACGTTCGACAGATTGTTTTTAAAATCAACTAAGCTATCAAAGCGGTCAATAAAGCTTTCAAACAAACAACCTTCCCCATCGAACGTAGGGAGCGTCTGCGGGAGAGCGAAACTCTCGACTTTAAAGTATCTAGCGGCGCGGACACATTAGCTCGAGGCGACGATTGGCTCGTAGACAGCTTAAAATAGAGCTCTTTTATTTGAAACAAATTGCTGTTGAAACGTTTACGAATAGCATCTTCCATTTCAAATTGTTCATCGGCGGAAGAAATTGCACCTACAATCCAATTATGGCGTGTAAGGAAATTTTCTCGTACGGTTTCGAGAGATTGGAATTCTGCCCGAAATAAATCAAAAAAGGTTGGTTCAACGGCGGATTTTTGCGCGATGTCAAACATTTCCTCCAGTGAATTAATTGCAATATTCCGTAGAAAACAGTTATGTTTGAACTTTTCTGCCAAGGTTAAAAAATTAAATAAACACAACAGAGCGGTTGAAATGAAAACGAAATCTCGATGATTTAAAATAGTCTTGCGGCGATAACAAATGCGTAAGCCTAGTACAACAAGTTCTGATACCAACCAAGTAACAACAAACGCTCGTAAACAACTCAAATGACAGAAATAATGTTAATTAAAACTGGCAATGTTTTGATAAGCGGTATGCTAACGTGAATTTAAATATCAATTAAAATTTGTTGTTTATTCAGATCCAGTGATAAGTGAACATATCTTAATTTGCGGTAATTTCGAAAGCTACTCATGGTAGAGAAAAATGGACATATATACGAAATAACATTGAAACAAACAAACAACAAATTACTTCAAACACTTATGTTGTGTATGCGAGCATAGCGAAGCACAATTATATTCACGCGACCGGTCAACGGATGACGATAGAAACAAACTGTAGAATGCGTCCGTCTTCTACAAAATACAAAAGTCGACTCTTCTAATGGTGAAGCGTAGAACATGCAGTAATGCGGTCTTCTACAACAAAAAATCGATACTACCAAGCTTCGTCTGTTTTCCAAGGTGATAAGAATGTTCTCGCACATGCAAAAAGCAGAGTTTATCAATCACGGCACTTTGTACAGGCACGGCGCTTGAAGTAATACACGGTATGTTTGAATAACAATTAATATATCGGGCGGACGCAAATAATCAAAAATTTTAAGGGAAAATAAATTTAGCGGTAAATTATGTACAATATAAACAGAACATAAATTAAGCGGTAAATTGTATACACTAGAAATGGAACATAAATGTTTATACCCCTACTTACTTCTTGTATAAAAATTTTGTCTATTTGATTTACCTCTTCTTGTGTATTGGTTATATTCTGCTTGTTTTTCCTGATCTGTGGAATAGCTTTAAGTTGTAGCCATTAAATGTTGTTATATAGTTCATTCGATTTAACTTTAGGAAAACTTCAAATGTAGTATAAAGTATTGACGACTATATGCAAATAAATACCCAGATTTGCACTTGAGGATACTGTCGTTTAACACAATAAAGGTTGATAGTTCTGTACGGTTTTGCCTTTAATTCTTCTTGCCACTAGAAATCTTCCTGTATTACAATGTAAACTAATATTGGCAATGCGGTATTTTATTCAATTGTGACGTCATCCTAAAGTTGAAGGAAATAGAAAATACCATAAGTTTTAAATGTTGTAAAGGTTTTTCTGTGTGTAAACAAATCAAATGCAATTCCTTAAGAGAACTATGCGCGATCTACCCTCTTGGGTCGTTTATCTTAGTAAAACGGGTCGCGTATGACCTCTTTGAAAAGTATGCACTTTTATTTTAACTTCTTTATGTAAATACTCCGCTATAGGGATATAGGTGAGACCGGTTAAAACGTATGATTCATTGCTGCATATTACACCTTTAAATTACTATCTCAATTTGTAATGATCATTTAGGCTTTGCATAAAAGTCTAAAGACAAAACAAACAAATTACAATTCTTAACTTGAATAACACATTACATCATCGTTTTAATGTCGTAGACCGTTAAAATGACGCCGACACCCTTAATTTAAATAACATAATTAACATAAATTGGAAAGGCATCACTTCTTTGAATTTATCAAACTAACAGGCTCGAAAATATAATACAAACGCTTTTTAAGAACTTTTTAATTGGTTTCACACCCACAAAATTTATAATTGTACAATCTTATTAAAGTTTTAGAGCGAGAAGTAGAAACAGTTTTATTATGATAAATTCGAGGAATTAAATTATTAGAAGATGTGCGTGCTGGAAACAAAGCAAGGTGATGGTATTCCCGAGACTTTGTAACAAAAGTAGCTAGTTATACTGAAAGACAGTAAATGATTGTGACGTTAAACATTTTCGAATATAAATTAAAGCGTAATTCAAGGTTTGCTTTCCTCTTAGGTTTAAATTATTTTCTCAAGCTTTTGCAATGGCTTTTGTGCATTAGTGAATTTTTGAACTTGAAGCTCAGTTAGTGTTGGTAGCTTTTGTTACAGGTATGAAGTTGAAAGTTGAAAGTGAAAACTTTTAACAACGCAGTTTACTGTATAATGAAATGCTGATACTTTAAGTAACTTATTATAAAACAGAGAAAATTCAATTTACTGATCGGCTTGGACTTACGTTTCTATTAACGAATGAAACTTTGGTGCATGGTCATGGGATTGAACAAGAGAATTTAAAATACGGAAATTAAATTGAAAGTACTTGGAATACAAGCGATGTACTACACTATATGCCACTACACATGGACTCCCTCAATAGCACTCTACGCTATTTGTTTTTGTTTGTAAAGTAAGAGTGTACGACAGTTGACTTTTATGTTTTAACCAATAAAGCTTTTCTTATGTAGCAGATAAGACATTTTGTTTTCAGATCAGACAAGGATAAATTATTATTTGCACTTGGTGATATTTGGAGATTTTGTTATGATGAGAGTTTATTAATCAACTTAGGTATTCTACGTTTTATGGTACACGCCTTGCCGTAATGATTGATCAATTTAAATAAGAAGGTTTTGGAGTTTAAGCAGAGGTAGCGTTGTAATATATGTTACTATTTATGTTTACAGTCAACAATGTCGAATGAGGATGATAAATCGTTCTGTTAGTAATCATTTTTAATTTAGTAATTAGCATTGGAGATTTGGGAAATATTTTTAGTATGTATTTTGTAACGATAGTATTTTGTATATAAAGTTGTAAATAAATTTTGCACCAGATTCGTCCACTTCGTTTGTAGATAACCTTCGGCTTCATGGTCTTTTCTTCGTCGATGTATGAGAGATTTTGTTGATAGATTTCAGGTTTTCATCCACGCCGAAGTAAATAAGCATGCGGCTAGATACAAGGGTAGACTAGAAAGTGATGCACACATGCCCGTATAACACGAACAAAAGAAAAATTGCAAGATCGGGCAAAAATTAAACCAAAGTACAATTCTTAAGGCTCAAAATCATGTACTTATTGTTCAGCAAACTCATCGTTAAGCCCATCACGTTTCTCCCAACGTGTAACAAGTTTATTTTAATCCGTTACCGAAGAATTCTACCGACTTCTCTCGAATCCAGGACTCGATATCTACTTTCGTCTCATCGTCCGAGGTGAAATGATTAACATGGAGTTCTTTTTGAGTAGAGGACAGAAATAAAAATTGCAAGGCGTGAGATCGTAGAAGTAAGAAGGGCGTAATATCGGTTCAAAATTGAATATACAGTGGATGTCTCATTATCTTATGCATTCATAAAGGCTACATCAAAGAGCCATTATTGTAGAATTTCTATGGTATTGGATAATCAGGCGGCTCCGTGGCGTAGTGGTATGTGTGTGACTACTACGACCAAGGTCCCGGATTCGAATCCCGACACGGTTCGCTTGAAAAATGTTAGGCGAGCATTTTTCACAAAAATACACCCTCGTTCGGATGAGAGGTAAAATGGAGGTCCGTGTGTGAGTGTTGTCATGCATGTTAAAGATCTCTACCTTGTTTGGAACAGCAAGGGTTCGGCAAAATTCCAAATTTTCCAGGTAAAAAAAACTCGCTTCCTGGCCAATGTAGTATTTTCGGGCGGAGCATTGGAAAATCACATGTAAGGTATTGAATAATCAAGGTAACAATTTTACTCTTACATAAAATAAAACTTTTTCAAAGTTTGAAAGTCAAGACTTTTGTCGTACACATTCTTGTGTTATATAAAATTAGCTTGATACAACTTCCAAGCATTGAGTCAAAGTTCAAAATTTACACAGTTGTTATTTTAAATTTGACTGCAACCTATTTATCAACAGGTGTTCTGAAAGATAAAAATAATCTGATTTGTGTGGGTTTATTGGTTTTTTTAGAATAAGTATTGATAACTTTAAACGAACCAAAGGATTTGGGAATCTTTAAAATGCAGGTGAGTTTGAAGAGGATCGTAAATAACTTTGCTTTTAAGCAATTTAGACTAACACCTGCCTTGAAAGTTGATAAAAAGCAATTGGTTATTTCCGTCTGAATTTTAAAACAATTAATCATGACTGGTAAAGAGGCATGATTTCTTGCATGAGTAGTTGTGGTGAACCTGGAATACTGCGAAAATTAAATTCCAGAGTTCAATATGTACTAACTTGGAAATTACTCCAGGCAGTAGGCGTGAGAACGGGCATAGACTTACTTTGCTAAACCTCATTAACTGCGAAAGGTATCCACTGCAGTTAGGGATACGCAAGCTACAATGGAAACAAAAGTGAAACGCAGAGCCCGAAACTGCCACTGAGCACAAACGATCAGGATTTCTTTAGTTATTTATATTTTACTAAATAATTACACAACTGTTTGCCTGACATGCCAATAATCTTAAAGGTAAAAAGCACTCAACTTGAATATCAAACAACAATATTCTTAGAATCGGTAATTTGAAAAGGTAGTAAACTTGCCATACCAAATCCATGTTTTTGCTATACCTTGCTACAAGTTAAACTGCAATCAACAAGGACAAGAACAGCACAAACTTGAAGTTGACACAAAAAAGCTGCTCAAGGACCAAGAATAGCAGCAAAGTAAAATGCTCTATACACAACGAATGATGATATCGGCACCATCTCCAGGTGTTGATTTAAATTAACCAGCACATCTAATCTTCCAATACGTGCCGAATAAATTACTTTCAATACGATAAACCTTTACATTAAAATAAAATCAACATTTAAATAATGATTTTCTTTCGTCAATTAAAACTAAGACTTGTTTGCGCTGGAAATTAATACACAAACTTTCGTATTAAAATATACTTACAGAAACTAACTGTTAACAACTCGATTACCAAACATACCCATGGAACGCCAATTTGAAAATGCACGTTGTGGCCATGTTAAACTCAAAGTTAAAAAAAATTGCTTCTACTAAAACGTTATAAGCATGCCACCACTCCTAATTGGGTTTGATTGTAAAACGAAATTGCCGCGCCGATAGCTTGAGATACTGTAACGTGCATTTTATAGTTTAACATTTTACGCTTTTTCCCAATTAGTAAATACATTTCGGTAACTACTATTTCTATATTTTATATTTATTAACTCGTTTGCGAATAATCTCTTTATATTATATTACGCGATTATCGACTTTCACTCACCACGATTCGATAGTGTGGTTAGGTGATCGAGATTGAAACACATCCTTAGGTGAATGCGTCGTATTATAATGAGTGGATATTATTGATTTTCTAGTTATCGATAAGAGGTTGTAATAGCAACGAGTTGGATAAACAGATTAGAGTGTAGTTCTGGTTACATTTGAAGGAAGTATGCTTTATAGTTAACGTGTTTGATTGACCACAAGTGCGGTTGTAAGGTCTTTGACGGACGGTTTTAGTGATGCGCGTTGCTCTACTAATTGTTTTTTTGTTGCTTTTCTTTTGGAAATAAAAGTAGTAGAACTTGTCGTGCGTTTTACGGAACATGGACTTAGTGATGCGCGTTGCTTTACTAATTGGTTGTTTTTGTTGCTTTTCTGTTGGAAATAAAAGTGGTAGAACTTGTTGTACTCGACCTGCACGTGCGTTTTACGGAACATTGACTTAGTGATACGCGTTGCTTTATTGATGTGGTTTTTTTAGTTGATTTGTCTTTTTATATTTGAACTGTGTGTGCGATCTAGTCTTCGTGGTCCTTTTTATCAGAGTAGTGCATACTTTCGATTATCCAAATACAGTTTTAAGCTTGAGTGTTTCTAAACAAAAAAAACAACGATGATACAGTTGTAGCAGGTTTAGTAGGAAAAAAGGTTGCTTCTTATAAACATGTATTTCATTCACATGTAAAGACAGTTGATACGGTAGTTTCTGAGTTTTCTAACCCCAAAGAATCTAAAATAGATCATTGTTTGCGCGAATTTCGTTATTCAAAAGCATTAGATTTTTCTTTGTTACCATAGGTAGCAAATAGAACACCTCACGTTACTGTTAGTTTAATGCATTACATCGTGCCTTGAAGGCCCGTGATTCTAAATTTTTATTACCATTTTTTTCGATTTGTGTTACAAAATATTTCGAAATTATTGTCTCAGGAAATAGAATGAACAAGAAAATTATCAATGCTACATAGTTCCATCAGCATGATAATGTCTGCTGCTAACACTAGTGAAATGCGTAGGTGTGATTAGTGTAAAGTGTAAGAAATTCCATCAACACCCCCACAGTCAAGGGTGAAGTGCTTCGTTAGTGCAGGACATCGTGAATCCCACACTTCAATTGCAAGGAAGCGTTACTGAAGGACTTTTTGTAAGTTGAACTATTTCTTATTTGTTATTACTTTAAATATCTATCCGTTGTCTTGCCATGTCTTCGTCGTTCTGATACCTTTTACAATAGACTTGCCTGCTATTAAAAAAAAAACAATCAATACTACTGAATTACTCATATCAATTGTGACTTACCTATTTATCTTTTGTTAACTTTTTGTCTGCTTTATGTTTAATTGGTGTGTGAGGAAACGTTTCTGCTACTCCCCAATATTACCTCACTTTGTGATAAAAATTTTTGTAATGCTTTTATCGTGATTATATTATATAGTTTATCTAAACAGTTTTATTTACATTCTACAAAATACTGAATAACTTAAACGTTTCATTGCTGCTATGCTTATTCTTTTTTTTTCAGGTTTGCTTAACTAATTTTCTTGCAGGCATTGTCACTAACTTCTTACCTCCGCATACATTATATGTCAGTCTCCTTTCTACAACCCCCCCTAATCTTCGATTGAGCCCGGTTATTTCTTTGATTTTCTTTGTGTTACGCACGGCTACGAGCCAACGTAACATAAATTTGGCGCCCGACGCGGCTGCCACGAATAACGTAACAATACATTCTAAAATTTTCTAGAGCCTGAAGTATTTAATTCTCAAATTACAAAAAGCTTACCTTACTACCTGCTAATAATTATAAATCACCACGAACCACTAGCAGAGGAGTTCGTCTTGCACGCATTAGAAATCACGCATTCCTCTTCAACAATTCTAATTAATAACAAGGACACCTGTAAACATAATTAAAGGCAGACTTACACTGCAAAACGGTGTAAACTTAGATATGGAATTTGAAAATGTTAAAGACAGCTTTAGAAAAAACAAATGAAATATAAAACAATATCATACTACCACGGATTTTATGTAGAAATTCGCATAAATATATTGTTACGTTTATTGTGAACATCCGGTACATTTTTTTCTGTTAATAAGAAATACGCGGTCTAATAATTTTCAATTCAAATCTCTTTGGTGTTAAAAACGAAAATTAATTCAGTAAATTAAAGTAACCCCTTCACGTGTTAATTCATTTATTTATTTGTATAAATTCGATTCCTATTGTTACATGCTAGAGCCTAATGAATAATAAATATTCCTTCTAAAAATTCCTCAAGGTAAAGTTTATGCTAAAATGAAACAGGCGATAACTGGTTCTAGGTAACTGATATTGATCATAATGTGTTTTCCATTGAAAGTTTCGTCGAATTAAAGCCGTGTATTATCCCAATAAACCGAGTTTTTCCAGTTTTATTTTCTTAACAACAATATTACTTTGAGCTCTGGTCATTAGTAAAACTAAATTACTATTGACTTGCTTTTTAATTTACACAACGAAAACACGTGTAGAATGGTTGGTTGTATCCGTTTTTCTGTATGAAAAGTTCGCGCACGCTTAACAGCGTGGTCTTTCCGGTAGCCCTTAAAGCCACAATGAATGGTCGCCCCTTGTTGTGATAGGAGGACCACCCTAAAGCGGGAACACGCGTACCTCTGTTTTGCACCGTTTTTACAGAAGGTGGTAGCCAACCCGACGGTGGTGACCAGAGAGTGAGTCTTATATGGGTACTCGGTAGTTGTTGAAAACAACATATGTACCGGGTCTACGGATGCATCACCTTGTTGGTGGTAAAATGACTGGTTGTTTGTATGTGCGAGGATATTATAATGTTTACTGATTTCTTTATTAGGATAATTTTATGTATAAAATTCCGTACTTACAATACTGATTTCGAGCTCTGATTTTTAGTGGGGTAATTTTGTTCGTTTTTCTTGTTTGAAGATTAATATAGAGGTGACCTAAAAACTGCAGCTTACCATGTTAAAAATGATGTTTTTTTGAATTTCTAAATATGTGTATTGTGTACCTACCAATTGTTCATTTTTGGTACTATTGTATTTTGTATATAATTTTGTTTTTTTAAATTAGTTTGTAAATGTTTGATTGTGCGTGAGTGAGTATATTTTTATTTCAGGCCTCCCTTAATTTTTTGTAGGTATAATACCCCGCACACTTGCCGATTGAGCTCGGTCAATTTCTTCTTTTTCTTCGTCGTTTTTAATTTCTTTTTTTAGACTACGTCGCTGAACGTAGCATAATGGCTGACGCCCTGACGTGGGGTTCTGGCCAAATTTCTGTTTTGCTTCTGGCCTGAATTGTTTGTTCCGTCCTTTGCGGTCGAACTTGTACTTATTTCTTTTCTATATTTACTGTGTGGGTTCAATCTTCTTGAATTTCAGATTATTAACTTGTGTTTTTGCCAATAATTCTAGTCCATTCAAAATGCTGGCGCCCAAGATTTTTCGTTTTCTTCCTTTCCTCTTTGTACATTTTGTTCTTCCCGTCACGTCGAGATTTAATTTTTTTCAGATTTTTTTTTATTCTACAGCCCTATTTTAATTTATATTTTGTTGTTTAGCTTCCATTGATGTTTCTGAAGTTTATCCGTCGGATATGTTTTAGATTGTCCTGTAGTCGTAATAATTTTCTTTTGGCTTCTATCGAGTTACGGTTAACTTTTATTTAGTTACTTTCTACCAATTTCTTTCTTGTTCGTATTCAAAATGACTACTTTTTCGGCTTCCCATCAAGATCTTTCAGTGTGGGAGTGGAATTTAAAATTTTCCGGTACCCCGAACACTCTTACCGCACATGATTTTTTTGAGACGGGTCGAAAAACTCCGACGAACTCACCATGTGTCCGAATTGCAGTTATTTGGGTCTGTAGTGGATTTGTTCGAGTCTAAAGGATTACTTTGGTATCGTGGTTACCGGCATACGTTTTCTGACTGGAAGCCGTTTTCTAATTTACTGATTCAATATTTTGTACCCCCGGATTTTGCGTATAAGTTTCTTCCGTAAGTTCTACTGTTCTTCCTAGTTCTGCTCCTACTCGTCAGGTCATATGCTTTAATTGCGACAAACCTGGTCATGTTTCGACACGGTGTATTAGTCTTCAAGTACACCGTTGCCATGGTTGTGGATATAAGGGAGTTTCTCGCCGCCAATGTCCAAACTGTCACCCTAGTACTAATAGGTCTTTGAATAATCTTTCAAATTCTGCCCTCACCTTTAGATGCATATTTTCTTCTGCTTCTCACTCTACGTTCTCTTCTGTCCCTCATCCAGGTCATCCTGCCACTACTATCCACACCTATCCTTTTCGGCAACTATAACTTGGAACAAAATTTCTTCCGTTTCTAGTTCTACATCCTATTTTACTCCTCCTTCTGCTTGCCCTACTTATTCACTCTAAACCCAAACTGTGCCTCCACCACAATTACAACCCATTCTTCAATTTAGAGACTTGCAGCTAGCTCTCAAGAGTTCGTTCCCGCTTTCTCAAACGATTCTACCCATGAAATTCCTGTCGTATCTGCAAGCACATATGTCGCTGAAGTGACGATAACTTCTAATTTAGTCAGCGAATGCACTGTTGAAGTCAGTGAACCCGTACCGGTGATGCCTGTTACTGTCGTCGTCAAAGCTCTACCTGATTCTGTTTCTTTATGTAATGTTACTGAAGTGTTAGCGGATTCTGCTCGTTTTCCTAAGGTTGATATTCTTACAGCCAATGCTGTTTCCTGTCCTAACTGTGATACTTCTAACGTCGATAAAATTGTATGTTTGCGTCCTTTTATCTAACCCAACTGTCGCGTGCTCTGCTTGTGTTTCTCCCTATAAGGTTGATTCTCGTACAGCCAGTACTTTTTCTGTTTCTACCGTGGATGTTCGGACAAACCATGATGCTTCCTTTTCTACTATTGACTGTCTTACCACCAAATGTAAAAACACACAACCTTCTTCTATAACGCGTTATGAGTTCCATAAATTACAACTACCTCTACCATCTCCATATTTGCCACATCTTTCTCAACTTCGTGTTACAACTCTTACACCCCTGCTGTTCCTGGTTGGCAGAAAGCTGCCCACAAATAGCAGACCTTATTCTATGCTCCTTCCGAACCTGCAGACATATTCCGGCGAAACCCTAATGTCCTTGATTTCGTTTCATTCTCGTTCTAGCGGCGTAAACGTTGTAAGCCCAATACCTAGCCCTCGCGCCCCAGATTATGACGACATTTCTCTCCTTCGGACATGATTTTTGGACATTACGATATCGGTTTATTTCCCGGTTTTGCTGGGTTTTCTTTCGTTTGCTTTTTTTATCTTTCACCCCGTGTGGGTCCGGGAATAGAATAGTTCCACGGTACGACCTGCCTGTCGTAAGAGGCGACTACAGCCGTCCAACACATACACATACACACATACACATACTCCATAAACGCACACACTTCATACATCTACACATTTCTGTTTAGTTCTCCTTTCTTTTGTTTTTTCTTGTTTTCTCTTTCACCCGTGCGGGTCCGGGAATAGATTAGCCCATGGTACGACCTGTCTGTCGTAAGAGGCGATTACAGCGGTCCAATACATACACACACGCACACTTGATTCACGCATAACACATACACACGCACTTCTTACATACCCACACACACACCTACACACACGCACGCACACGTAACCACCTACTCATACATAACTACACAGGGATTCCGTTTTATTTTCTTTTATACGATTCTGAGGGTTTTTGTTTTGTACTTGGTGTTAGTGTTATTCTTTTGGTTTTTTTCTTTTCTCTCGTTCCTTTCGTTCCACTTTCCTTTCCCTATCCTTTTGCTGGTCTTCCTTGTTGTCGGTCCCTAGTCCGATTATGTTTCGTCCATCCGCTCCTGTGGTGGATGCTTTCTAGTCCGTCTTTCTTTTTTCGGACGCCACGACTCAGTCGACTGTAGGACTAGTTAGCATTTCTTTTCTTCAGTTCTTGGGCTTCGACTACCACAGTTGATAGTACATCGTTTCTTTTACGCGCACTCCTCTCTTCCTCTCGTTCACCCTTGTTGTTCCCTTATATACTTGAGGCTTGACATTTGGGTCCTGTTTTGGCTTACACTGTTGGTTTCCCTCCTAGTTCCGTTTTTTCTTTTGAGGTCGAAGACTTTCCTGTTTTTTTACAAGAAACATTCCTCTTTTGACGACTTTTCTTCAGTGCTGAGGCCGTTCCACCTTAGTCCTGCTTGATTGTGGATTATCCGTCCTTCCTTCCTTCCTTCCTTTTTTGTTCTTTCTTTCTCTTTCTCTCTTCTATTATTTGTCCGTCGAGCCGGACGAGAGTTACTTATTTTTTTTCAAGGTATCCTTTTTTTGCTTCATCGGTTTTTTCGTTTGATTGTTGTTTTCGTAACGAGTTTTCTTTTAGTTTTTTTGTAAGCGCATTTTCTTTTTGTTTGTTTGGGTTTCTTTGTTTTTGTAGTTTGGTACTGCCCGCTTCTTTACTTTGGCTTTCGTACCCCGACGTGTTAATTTTGCTGGGGGGTTTGTTACGTTTATTGTGAACTTATTGTACATTTTTTTTTGTTAATAAGAAATACGCGATCAAATAATTTTCAACTCAAATCCCTTTGGCGTGAAAAACAAAAATTAAATCAGTAAATTAAAATAATCCCTTCACGTGTTAACTCATTTATCTATTTGTATAAATTCGATTCCTATTGTTACATCCTAGAGCCTAATGAATAATAAATACTCCTAAGAATTCCTCAACGTAAAGTTTATGCTAAAATTAAACAGGCGATAACTGGTTCTAGGTAACTGATAATTGATTCCTACGTGTTTTCCATTAAAAGCTTCGTCGAATTAAAGCCGCGTATTATCCCAATAAACCGTGTTTTTTTAGTTTTATTTCCTTAACAACAACATTCCTTTGAGCTCTTGTCATTAGTGAAACAAAATTAATGTTGACTTGCTTTTCAATCTACATAACAAAAACAGGTGTAGAATAGTTGGTTGTTTTTGATTTTCTGTATGAAAAAGTCGCGCACGTCTTACAACGTGCTCCTTCCGATGGCACTTAAAGCCACAATAAATGGTCGTCCCTTGTTGTGATGGGAGAACCACCTCAAGGAGAGGTCACGCGCACCTCTGCTTTGCACCGTTTTTACAGAAGGTAGGAGCCAACTCGACGGTGGTGACTCGAGGGTGAGTGTTTATACACTAATTTTCTTATATGGGTACCCGGTAGTTGTTGGAAACAGCATACGGACACGGGTTTACGGGTGCATCACCTTGTTGGTGGTAAAATGACTGGTTGTTTGTATGTGCTAGGATATTATAATGCTAGGAAAATACATACGTTACATAGTGGCATTAAATATTTTGGATCGAAAAAGGGGTGATTTTTTTAAATAGCGTCAACATTTTCTAAAAATATACAACAAGAAAATTTTGAGGTATGCTCTCTGCTTTCTTCAAGGTTAATTTGAATAATCCGAAAGTAACATTATGATCGCTATTGCTTTTCAAGAGTAGATAGCCTGATGCAAATATGTGTATAACTTAATGCTTTATATTTACAAAAAGTGCCACCTAATTTGAGAAATACAGTAGCTTGAAAAAAAATGAATTCAATTTTGACGCTGGAAATGGAAGCTCCTAAAGGTACATGCTGATGTTTCATCTAGACCGTTTAAAGTAGGTATTTTGGAAGGCATTTTAAATATTAGTACTGTTACAATTTATTGGTTGATAATCATTTCTTATAACAATTCATTATATATTTGAAAACAGTTTGAGAAATTTTATACAGGATGGCCACTTTTAGAGTGCATACCATTGGGATATGCAAAACGGTAAGATACAGCTTGGGTTAAATTAGAGAAATGTTGCGTTTTTTATGCCTTTTAAGAATCTAAAAAGAAACAAAACATCTCAACCCGTTTTTGAGTTATCGCAAAAATTTGCAATTTTATTCTTTCTTGTATAACTTGTTTATTTATTTCAAAAAAAAAATCTAAGTTCTCATGTGCAGAACTTCTAACCAAACTTACAGATATGTTGTTATCAAAAATATAAATATTACATATACATTAAAAACAAGATGTTGAATAACTCGAAAACCTTTCGACTTAGAGCATTGGTGCTTTGAGAAAATATTTTCAGGAGGTATGGAGCTATGAGAGCTATGAGAAAATATGCTCAAGAGGTCGATATTAACCTAAAACTTTATTTATTTTTTGCTGGAGTGAAGTTTATCATAGTCAAAATTTCGACTTTAAAGTCGAATAACTCGAAAACTAAATGAGATATCGAAAAATGGATAGCATATTCTTAATCAGCGTAAAAAACTCAACAAGATCCATATATCAAATGTTTGTAAAACGAAAAAAACGTGCAACGGACGACGGCGGCGACGACGGCGACGTAGCGATCTTATTAACCTAACTTACTTCGTAAGTTTGGTTGATATGAAACTTACGACGTTTACATAATTGAACACGTGGCATTCTAATGAGGTTAGCGGGAATTTTGTAGGTAAACTCAAAATATTATTTTCCAATGTTCAAATTTAATTTTCTTATAGACGCCGTGTTGAATTTGTATGCCATTAAATAGAGTAAAAAAATACGATTTCACTGATGTATCTCACGTTGGATTTAAAACTTCAATCATCCCCTTAAAGCGTCATTTTTGTATTGATTCGTTAATATCAAGTTACCATGCTTATGGAATGCTGAATTCATTGATAATTGATACATTAGGTTGGCCATGCTAAAAAAGAAAACAAAGTTATTTCACAATGTATCAAAATATTAGTTAGTATTAACAAAAGTAGTTTTCTTTCGAGTGTT
This sequence comes from Platerodrilus igneus, assembly GCA_036346225.1. Lineage (NCBI taxonomy): Eukaryota > Metazoa > Arthropoda > Insecta > Coleoptera > Lycidae > Platerodrilus > Platerodrilus igneus. The sequence continues at coordinate 17,854,952 of JARFIW010001638.1, read as the reverse complement.
GTTGATGTTATAAAAATAAAGGCTTGATTGAATTTTAAAAATAGACTAATATTGCCTACGTAGTGGCATACTTTTCGACAGAAGGAAATCTCGATATGTACAACATTTACATAAGAAATTATCGCAATTCAAAACTGCTTTGATAAGATATGGCGAACTTTATCCAGAAAGACGACAACCTAATGCTTGTAGGTATCTTTGGACGTTTAGGAAAACGTTTAATTAGCAACCAAATTTTTGAAAACATCGAAGTACTGGAGTAGTAGAGAATCCGTGAATGACATAAATGGTTGCCACTAAACCTGAAAACTTGCAGAGAAATATGACAACAGTGTGTAATTTGTCTAATACCATTCAAACAATTTCGAAAGCGAAATTATAATTTTGAATTTAAACCTATGGAAACCTTTCATTCAAGCGACAATGAAAGAAAATTGGGACTTTGAAATTAGTTCAGTTATCAGTTGGAAGAAGATTTTGATTTACTACGAATAATTTTATGGTGCGGCGAAACTTTATTTACAAATAGCGATGTTCGCACCTTTTAATCGTTTCGTACTAATTCGCGATTATCCGCTTTGCGTCGTTAACCGCCTGCTAGTAAGACAACGAATATCTTTCGTGACGGCACCCATTTAACTCTAATAATAAGGTGTTATACTCTATCGCTTACAATCAGTAGAAAACCTGCACAGGTTACATATGTGAAAAGTGGTTAGTACAAGCAATACTTTCTCTTTTCTATTCCTTAATATAGCTTTATTTTCAGCATCAACACGGATCGACTGAGGATAAGTGAGTATTTCTATTTTCATTTATTGTATTCTGTACACTTTAGTATTGTATTTAAATCAAATCAACTAACTAACCATGCGCCTAATCTAAAATAGCATCGAAGCGTATATAAGCGATATGTTTAATCGAAGAAACAGACACCCGATTTACAGTGTAAGACCTTAGGCACGCTATTAAATCAATGTTTGGTGTGGTCGACTGGATAATAAGTTATTAGGTCCATATTTTATTAGTGGGCATCTAAATGGCCAAGTTTATTTAAATTTTCTCCAAAATGATTTGGAAAATATATTTGGCAACTTGAGCCTAGTTACTCGTAGAAATTTTAAATGGTTTCTACAAGATGGCGCAGGACCCAGCAATGCTGCAGTTGTAAGAGAATATCTCGATGAGAGGTTCCCTAATTTGTGGATACAAACAAACTGTCCTGTACACTGGTGTCCTCGATACCCTTGTCTAAATTCTTTAAATTACCTTTGTGGGGTTTCATGAAAAATCAAATTTATAACAGAACCATAGTAATCGTAGAAGAATCACGCCAGAGAATTACAGAACACTGTTTAAGGGTTACTGCAGGATATATTAGGAGGGTGCTTTTTAATATGAACAAGCAAACAATGCTGTTGTATTTATTTGTTAATTTATGAAACTCTATTATAATTTAGTTGTTAGACGGTGATTATAATTTTTTACAGTTGTCCCAAGTTTTAAATTTGTATAAGTAATATTAATTTATGTTTTACTACATAGATACAATTTAGTAATATCAAGTTATAATTAAAGAGATTTTTATATTCTTGATTTCTTTTTTTTGCATGGCCATCTTAATGTATCAATTGGCAATGAATTTTACATTTCATAATCATGGCAATTTGATAGTAACGAATAAATACAACGATTGCGCTTTTAGAGGTGTCATTGAAGTTTTAAATCCAATGTGTGACACATCACTGAAATTGAATTGTTTTGTTCTATATATTATAACGGGACGTGGCGCTCGCAATACAACGAAAACGAGCAAGGGGGGATTTTAAACTGAATTCTAATTTACACTAAAATCGCTAATGAGGTAAGCAAGGTAAATGCTTATCGGGGCAGTCGGAGCAATCAGCTTCAATGTACCCTGAGCTAACCCAGTACCGAGGCGGGGAGTGTAAACCATCAACCAAACCTCTTGCCAAAATGAGCGCCACCTAACTCTAACAGCTGGGCTCCGACGGAACTGAGATAGGAAATTCCTAACGATCACAAATAATACCCACACAGCATACAATCCAGCTAACATACGTTGACACACAGTAATGTAGACCTCATAGCTATTCAATACATTTACTATACAAGAATATATCAAATTAATAACAATAAACACATATACTATAATTTAATTAATAACTGGACTTACCCACTTGTTATGGTGCAACTTTAACGATACCAATACATCGGTTGACTAATTCAAATTTTACTTTAAACTCAAATATTAACACAGCCAACAAGGCAACATAAATCTGCGACCATACGGTCGATTTAAAAAGACTATTACGCAATTAAGGGGGTTGCACTAGGATCCTAGCAGGATAACCCTTAAGTACTGAGGGTATCTGCAATAATACCTGTAATAATAATAGGCGGGTCGTTGGCTTAGTTTTACATACTCTATTAAGTATCGTGAATATGCAATGTTCAACACCCTAAACTAGAATTCAACCCTATTCTAGTAAGCCCAATAATGTTACAATGTAATTCACCAGCATGCAAAGTCAACCAAACGGTTGCGATGATAAAAATAAGATATGGAACGGACTCACCAACTGCTGATGTGGATGACGATGTTCCAGCTCAAATGGCGCGGGCAGGTAGAATATCGCCACCAACTATCTCGCATGGGTCTACTGGATCCTTAATTGTAAACGTCTTCTCCTTTTAATTACAGATGCCACATCTAGAACTCGAAATTCAACATACAGGTTACAACGGTACTAGAACATAGAATAGCAGAACGTACTACGTGGAATGTAGCACGTGGAACAAAACGTAGAACATAAATCTGGAATGGAACTGAAGTAAAACTTGACTAGAATTAGAACTAGAATTTGAACCCTAAAATATAATCCCCTAATTACAGTCAGTAAAATCGCGGCTTACTTACCGATCCACAATCGGGTTCAATGTGCAAACAAACAAAATGTGTAACAGGTGGTTACCAAATAGCAGTCGAGGACTCAACTTTTTGAATCGCCGTAATCCCAATTAGGCAATAAGGAAAATTATATTAAATTACCTCAGAATAATTTCCTTTCAAATTAATTCGCTAAAATCCCTTCAACGAAGGCGGGCATATATACGAACCCAAAGCATAAATTAAAAGTGTACGATTCAAATGAAGAATTATGTGAAGATGATACCACTAAAGCTGGTCTGCAAACTCGTACCTGATAACGCGCTATCAATATTAAAGTATGTACAATCTAATACGGAAAGAATTAACTATTTAATACACTGCTAAAAATCAAAAGTCGTCGTGAAAATTTCAACCGTAACATCCCCATCTTACCCAAAAATGATTAACCTATGGTGGGGTTCGAACCCACGCACAAACATATCGAGACATCGAATCCGAAACTTCTTCGCCTCCAAGCAACTGTAGGCAATCAAGTCACTCGAAGTCCAGCACAGGGAACAGATCCAACAATTGTCGAACAGTACAACGTAATATTTCCCAAATACTGAAATTCAAACTCCAGAATGGACAACAAAAAAAAAACAACAACAACAACAAAAGAACTCACGAACATAGTCAAGGATCAGGACGCAAATCCTTGGCATGCCAAACACCAACCTTACGACCTTCGGCAGATTCTAACTGATAGGTCCACGGTGAAACGCATTCGGACACGATAAAAGGGCCGACATATTTGGGTGCAAGTTTACTTGAAAAATATTCGGCGGCATTCGATTGCACGAAATTTCTATGCCATACTTTCTGACCAACAACATAGCGATCGGGACGACCTCGTAAGTCATACACTTTTTTGCTACGTTCAAATACTTTATCTAGACGAGCACGAATATCTTTAAACACTTTGTCAAAAATTGGGGGGCGATCCCCAGGAAGCACGGGATCTTGCTCTACTCCATTCTCTAAAGGGACCGTTGGTAAGTCGTGACTATCGCCACTATGATGCATCTCGCGACCAAAATTCACGAAAAATGGGGTGACATTAGTAGCCTCATGTCTCGAAGTACGAATTGCACAAGCAGCCTTCTGAAGCAATGACGCCCACTTGCGCTGGTTGTTTTTAATAAAAGAAATCAATATAGTTTTGAGAGAGCGATGCTGTCGCTCGGCGGCATTCGGCTGAGGATGATAATTTGCAGTATGGCTCACCTTAACACGGTAAGCCTTCATCAAATTTTTGAACTGTCTGCCCTGAAATTGGTTGCCATTGTCGCAAACCACGGTACGAGGGACACCAAATAACAATAACACATGATCCTCTAATAATTCAGCAAGCTTAGATGAAGTAGCCTCTCTCATGGGTAAGAAAATACAAAATTTACTTAAATAGTCCTTTACACTCAACACATACTTATATCCGGAAGTAGACCTAGGAAAAGGTCCAACGATATCCACAAAAATAAGTTCCCAAGGTCTGGAGATCTTCGGACGACCTAACAGATAACCAGCAGGTGGCTTCTGTTCAACCTTGCTAGCAATGCAAGTTTGGCAATTGCGCACATATTTCGCAACATCGCTTTTGGCCTTCGGCCAATAATACTTAGAAGTAATCCTATGGTATGTCTTAAAAATGCCTAAATGGCCGGAAGTAGGTTCATCATGGTTACTCCTCACAATATCTAACCTATGTGATTTGGGGACTACGATCTTCCACTCAGAAGTAGCCGATTCTAAATCAGGATAAGGGATTTTACACTTCTTAAATAAATTTGCGCCGTCAAATCGCCATGCGGGAAAATTAAGGGGTTTATTTAAAACACGATCACACATCTTGTGGAACCAACGATCTTTTATCCCTTTGAAATACGGTTCCGGGTTACTAAGAACCTTGACCTCATTAACAATAGGTACACAACGGGATAAAGCGTCGGGGACAACGTTGTCCGTGCCACGACGATGAACAATATCGAAACTGAATTGTTGCAATCGGACACTCCAGCGCGCTAAGCGACCGGCAGGGTCCTTTAAATTATCTAGCCAGAGTAAAGCAAAATGGTCCGTAACAATAGTGAAATGGGATCCTTCAATATAAGACCTGAACTTGCCAATAGCCCACACTACAGCAAGACATTCTTTTTCAGTAGCGGTAAATTTCCGCTCGCTAGGACTTAAAGATCTACTAATATAACTTATAACTTTTTCGCCATCGGGATGAAGTTGGGACAAAACAGCGCCCAAGCCATAATCACTGGCATCGGTTTGAATTGTAAACGGCAATTCAAAATTGGGACAACTCATAATGGGAGCTGACACAAGAAAATTTTTGATTTCGGTAAATGTGAGTTCGCATTTATCAGTCCATAAAAATTTGTGGCCTTTTCACATCAATTTATTTATTGGAGCCACTACCGTAGAGAAATTCGGTAGGAAACGACGGTACCAGCCGCAGAGGCCTAGGAAGCGGCGAACTTCAGAAACATTGCTGGGTTGAGGAAGGTCTAAAATAGCCGAGACTTTCTCGGGGTCGACATGTAAACCATCTTGATCAACAACATATCCCAGATATTTGATTTCGGGTCTACAAAAGTGGCATTTTTCCCGAGCTACAGTCAAACCAGCCGATCTTAAACGACTGAAAATTTCTTTAGTTACTTCAAGATGTTTATTAAAATCATTTGTGGCTATAACCAAATCGTCAAGATAGACGTACTCGTAGGAATCGAGGTCGAGACCAATAACGCGGTCGTTAAGTCGCTGCCAAGTGGCAGGGCTGTTATGCAAACCGAAAGGCATTCGATTGAACTCAAAGAGGCCTCTATCCGGGACGCTAAAAGCGGTAATCGGGCGGGACGTTTCGGCTACAGGCACTTGCCAGTATGCACTCTTAATGTCTATGGAAGTAAGGTACTTGGCATCTCGTAGTTTGTCGAGGGTCGCTGAAACTAAAGGTAAAGGGTAGGCATCGCGTTCGGTGACTTTGTTTACTTTACGATAGTCAACGCAAAATCGATAACTACCGTCTTTCTTCTTGGCCATAACAACAGGAGACGACCAAGGACTAGAAGAAGGACTAACTACACCTTGTTCTAACATAGCGTCCAGTTGGGAGTTTAGAATTTTTTTAAGAGCAGGTGACAAAGGGTAAAACCTTTGCTTTATAGGTTCGGCATTCGTTCTTATCACATGTTCTACCATATGAGTGCAACCTAATGTGTCAGGCATCTCTTTGAATAATTGTTCAATAGTCAAATTTAAAAGTGCAGTTTGTTCTGGGTTAAGTTTATCATTCGATTGTATACTAGATAGGGTGGGCGTGACCGAAGAAAATTGCCACAAGCCGTGACGTAAGTCGGGTACTACGCCCATACTAAACCAAAAGTCGGTACCAAGAATCAATGGGTCCGGGATAGACGGAATCACCAGAACTTTAATGCAAACAACTTTGTTTTCTAATTTAATAGGCAGATTATAAGTGCCAATAATGTTACAAATTTGGCCATTCGCAACACGGCATGATGTAATGTCACTAGGTAGGAGTTTTATATTTAGTTTTCGAAGCTTATCGTAGCCTGTTTGACCTAATATGGTATGGGATGCTCCACTGTCGAGTAAACCGAGCATAGCTATACCATATATATTCACTTTAAGATAAGGGCGTTCGTCGTCTATGACACTTGCCAAAACAAAGTTAAGATTGGCTTGGATGGTGGGATTGAGTTTCTTATTAAATTTATTTACTTTAGACAAATCGATCGGGTTTGGGGGCGACACAGAGCACGCGGACCGATCTATCGGCGGCTCAATCGTCCGTTTTCCGAACATTGCGGACAATTTCGTACTGTGAAATTAGCAGTACCACATTTAAAGCAGCGTAATCTTTTTGGTTGAGGGCATAATCGAAACGGGTGCCCTTCCTTGTCGCAATTCCAACACTTAATTGCAGACAAGCTAGGTTGAAACGGGTTTACGGATCGAGTAGATGTGTCGGATAACTCATAATCTACAAACGGATTGGTATTAGTCAGGTTAGGTTTCGCTTCGACATACTTGGGACTACTGTCCTCTATAGGGCATAAAACAGCTTTGTGTTTTGGTTTATGGTAGGCTAAGTCAGGTTCGAGTAAACCTTGTGCGTTGGACGGGGGAGGACGGTATTGCTTTGCTCTCATTAATGTTTCCTCAACAGTTTGTCCTAATTCCGTTAATTTAGCTATAGTACGTATGGGGTGTAATGCTAATTGCGCTTGGATATGTGGTAACAAGTTGCGTCTAATTAATTGAACTTTACTATCCTCGGGGGGAGGGTGGCGTAATCGACTTAACATATTTTCCATCACCGAGATGAATATAACGGTTCTTTCATCGGCGCCTTGCGTCCGTGATCGAATCTCTTCTTGGAGGGTAAACTCATAATCATAAGGTAGGAATGCTTGACGTAATCGGGTTTCTAAGTCTTGCCATGAATTAATTGTATGTTTGTTTGCTCTGTACCAGATAAGTGCTTGGCCATGGAGCAGTTCGATTACAGAACTGAAAAGGTTATGTTTCGATATACCGCGCGAGTTGCATAGCTCTTCTACTCGCTGTAGGAAATCATTAACGCTAGTCGAACCATCAAAAGTGCAATTCCATTTGTATAATGGAAAGTAATTTTTATTAGTGTCCGAGATATTTCGCCGTATTGGGCTTGAATGTGAAATTCTTACTGGTTCAATAAAGGGATTATCGTCATTTAAACTCATGTTGTTAACATGTGTTACTTCAGGTAGTAATAGATTGGGCTCATCTAAAACATGGCCAGAACTATTTTGTGGTATACCTAAATCAATCAAGGACGTTTCAATCGACACTTGTCTTGTTACAGCGGCTTTATTCTGAATTTCTGTTAGAAATTTTTTTAAAGTCAAACATTTATTTATCAGATCACTTTTTCGGCTTATTTCATCTTCGTTCGAGCAAGTAATTCGTTGTAATCGATTATCAACATGTACAAGTCGCGTAAATATCCGTTTAAATTCATTTACTTGGTTAGAATAATTGAAATTGTTTAAGTCATAGTCTATGTCGTTAAGCTTGGCTAAGCAAATAGCAAGCTCCGTACCTGCTGAAATATTTAAATTATCATTAGGTATTAATTCACACGTAATACCTTCTAGTAATAGGTCTCTTAGTAACTTACGTTTATTATCGACACAGCCTTTGGTTATACAAAGACCACGTATCCTTAATTCGTAATTAAGTTCATCCGATAATTGTCGGTTTACATCCATATTAATTAACAATACCAAATTTCCAAATTCAACACAATTTCTGCTTGTACCTCGTATGTACAACAAGACAATAATTCAATTAAACAACAGGCCAATTAAATTGGACAATCAAAATATGTAATACAAACGGCCTACCACGTTGGGCGACCAATATAACGGGACGTGGCGCTCGCAATACAACGAAAACGAGCAAGGGGGGATTTTAAACTGAATTCTAATTTACACTAAAATCGCTAATGAGGTAAGCAAGGTAAATGCTTATCGGGGCAGTCGGAGCAATCAGCTTCAATGTAACCTGAGCTAACCCAGTACCGAGGCGGGGAGTGGGGTAAACCATCAACCAAACCCCTTGCCAAAAATGAGCACCACCTAACTCTAACAGCTGGACTCCGACGGAACTGAGATAGGAAATTCCTAACGATCACAAATAATACCCACACAGCATACAATCCAGCTAACATACGTTGACACACAGTAATGTAGACCTCATAGCTATTCAATACATTTACTATACAAGAATATATCAAATTAATAACAATAAACACATATACTATAATTTAATTAATAACTGGACTTACCCACTTGTTATGGTGCAACTTTAACGATACCAATACATCGGTTGACTAATTCAAATTTTACTTTAAACTCAAATATTAACACAGCCAACAAGGCAACATAAATCTGCGACCATACGGTCGATTTAAAAAGACTATTACGCAATTAAGGGGGTTGCACTAGGATCCTAGCAGGATAACCCTTAAGTACTGAGGGTATCTGCAATAATACCTGTAATAATAATAGGCGGGTCGTTGGCTTAGTTTTACATACTCTATTAAGTATTGTGAATATGCAATGTTCAACACCCTAAACTAGAATTCAACCCTATTCTAGTAAGCCCAATAATGTTACAATGTAATTCACCAGCATGCAAAGTCAACCAAACGGTTGCGATGATAAAAATAAGATATGGAACGGACTCACCAACTGCTGATGTGGATGACGATGTTCCAGCTCAAATGGCGCGGGCAGGTAGAATATCGCCACCAATTATCTCGCATGGGTCTACTGGATCCTTACTTGTAAACGTCTTCTCCTTTTAATTACAGATGCCACATCTAGAACTCGAAATTCAACATACAGGTTACAACGGTACTAGAACATAGAATAGCAGAACGTACTACGTGGAATGTAGCACGTGGAACAAAACGTAGAACATAAATCTGGAATGGAACTGAAGTAAAACTTGACTAGAATTAGAACTAGAATTTGAACCCTAAAATATAATCCCCTAATTACAGTCAGTAAAATCGCGGCTTACTTACCGATCCACAATCGGGTTCAATGTGCAAACAAACAAAATGTGTAACAGGTGGTTACCAAATAGCAGTCGAGGACTCAACTTTTTGAATCGCCGTAATCCCAATTACACATCCAGTATAGCCTCCATAAGAAAATCAAAAGTGAGCATTAGAATATAAGATTCTGAGTCGGCCTAGAAAATTTTTGATTACTTCATTAGAATGCCCGTGATGAATAATGCATAATTTGTTTGAAATAAATAAAAACGTTATAAAAGAATGAAGAAAATTGCAAATTTCAGCGTTTATGCGATAACTCAAAAACGAGTTGAGGTATCTGAGGTTTCTTTTCAGATTCTTAAAAGGCATACCTTTAGCCTTATACAATAAAAAAGAGAAAAACTAAACAAATTATTTTTGATTAACCATCAATTTGTCTTTATGCTGTATCAGTCTGAGTGTCTAGCGCTGTTACTAGAGTTAGATTTTTATTGCACGATTTATAGTAAGCTTTAGCAGTTGTGTGTAAGAATCTTTGTATACTCATTACATTATTCCTTCAAATTAGCAGGCGGGTAAAAGTTCTTAAGTAATCGTTCTATACAGCAAATATGCACTTTTATAGTTATCAAAACGTGCCGTAGCATAAATTAAATACGGAATTATTCACGGTATACGCCAGTTACGTTTTGCGCCTTGGGAGCTGCTTTTTAAAAAGTCTTCTTCCAAAAACTCTTGTAACAATTTTTATTTAAACAGAATTTACAAGTGGAATTATAACAAACTATTTAAAATAACTCCAAATGGAAATTACTGTTAAATGAATTTAAATTAGGGCGAGTAGCCTAAACTACCAACAATGTAAAGGCTGAGAGGCTCAAGACTGACCGACTATCTTGGGCCTCCCGGGGTATTTATGTTGTCCCTGCCCCTCACATTTCTGTGGGAATTGCAGAGCTCATGGCTGCATATTTCTTTATTAATTTAGACAATACAAAGTAACAATCTTAATTCTAATAATTGCGGTTTTATAACCGTCCGTGACCTGCACCTGCAGTATCACTTACGTCTAGAATACATTGTAGTCACATCCATTCTCACAACTTGCTTGCGAACTTCCATTAATCTTTTCTTTATTCATCCTTGAATTACAATGTTGCATTTAACTTACGTTTCTTAATAATTTCTATTTAATTATACGTATATTGATTTGGGGGGATATGTAACTCCTTCCGACGTAAATGAACAATTAAGGGTTTTGCTTAATTTTTTAAATTTCATTGTTTCTAAGGATACATTTATTGTTTCCTTATTTACTTTTGCTTCCTAATAACTAAAATGTCTTTCTTTATTCTTATATCTAAGATACATTTTGTACAATACATACATGGTTAATAAAATGATTACAATTATTAATAAAATCGTCCAAACACTAATGTTATCATAATGTAATCTTGGCGCTTTTAACTCACAAAAGTGTTCTTTGTAATTGTCCATTAGTTTTACAGCTTAGTTGAGATCGTCTAAGTCTAGGTATTCTAGTTGCATGGGTTTCTTGATTATTCCGTCATCTTCAGGTTGTGTAATCTTGAATTGTACTTCTGGTAAATTTGCGAATTTCTTGGTTACTATTGGGTCTTGATATACTAGAATAATTTCGTTCTTCAATTTTAGGGTGATTAATTTACTTCCAGTTAATGCTAATTGTTTTCGTCTTGGTTGCAGTGGGCGGTTGCTATTCCTTCTTGTGGAAATACAGCAATCCATTTATTTTCCGTAACATTTTGAATTTTCATATTGGTGGTTTGTACTGGGTTTGCTTCACAGTTGTCGTAATGATTTGAAAATCTTAATAATTGTACTTCACAAGGGCTGTCTGCTTGAATAGGTGTTGTTGTTAATGATTGGCATAAATATTGATTTGATGTTACTTCGCTACATTTTTTAGTTCGTGTAACCATATATGAGTTCATTTAAGTAAAGTAACTTGGTTTTAGGGATAATAACTTGATACCTGCTAGTAATTTTCATGGGGAAAGCAAATAAATAATAATAATTGTTACTTTCTACTGTGGGGATTTCTATTAAAAAATGTGATTTCGTTGTTCTTTACATAGGCTTTCACTACGGCTATTTTTTCCAATATGAGTATGTTTGATTCTACTACTTCGAAGTGTATTTTACTGTTAGTTATAAATGATTTAATTCTTAATAATTCTTTTAATAAGTCACTTGGTTCTATAATACTAGAATGTAATGTGTTTAGTTTTGCAAATGTTACGGCGTTTTCAAATGTGGCTAAAATTTGTTGGATTACAGTAAAGATTGATATTATTTGAGTGAATATCGTATTGAATCTGATTAAATCTAGCATTTCTAACATTGTGATTTGCATGTTGGTTTCAAGGGTTTGTATTCTATTGGCTATACTGTCTTGATTTTTTACTAGCTTTCATAACGTATCATTGAATTTTATTATAGTTGACTGGATTAGAGATATTTGATTTCTAACAATGATTTTTATGTCGTTTTGGTTTTCAATTAACTGTTGTATGGCGTTGTCATATAATTCTGCATCTTGTTTGTCTAAATTGCCTGTGATAGCTTTTATTATATTACCTAATCCGTTAATAAGTCTTCTTTTTCGTCTTGTAATTTGTTCTGTTGGTATTAATCTATTAAATTTATCTTCTATGTTTCTTAAAATGCTTTCCATAATGCTGTTGTAGTTTAGCATTTCTATTGCGTACTCTTTTCTGAATTCGGCCGTGTCCACCGATTGTTTAAGTCTGTAATAGTTGTCTCTGATCATGTAAATTCTTGTTTTAATTCCACTAAATCAAATTTTTGTGCGAACGTTCAGTAATCTATTGTATATTGCTTACTTCCCAATTTTACTGGTAGTATACCGGAGCTGTTCTTAATGTCTTCAACTAATATGTCGTTGTCTGTTCTATCTGGGTGGAGGTTGACGGCAAGGGTGATGGCTGTCCATCTGAAATTATATGGCGTCTTAGGTTTTTCTAACTAAATATATTTTGTTATCTTTTCGTTGTCTACTACGGCTATATTTTTGTCTGATATTTTTTTGATTTTAAACGGGCCTAAATTTCTAGGGGACGTTTTGTGTCTCTTACTTTGGAAAGTTCTTCTTATATACGGTTTGTCCTACTGAAAATTTATTTATGTCGGTATTCTTGTTGCGGGTTGTTGTAATACGCTCCTTGTCACTACCTAATTTATCTTTTACCTTATCATAAGTTATTTTTAGTTTTTCTTTACGGTTTTTAACATACTGTTGGTATACTTCTTTGTTGTAAAGATTACGGGAATCTGAATGTCCTAATCTTAATTCTAGGGGTATAAAACTTGTTGATGAATGGATTGTATTGTTGTAAGCAATTAGTGCATATGGCATTAAATTAGTGATGTTCTCTTTCTTGTAAGTTAACCTTAATAATCTGGTCTGTTCTAATAGGGTTAGGTGTAATCTTTCAATTAATCCGTTTGATTCAGGGTGGTTTTTGGTTATAAAATGAATTTTTATTTTATGGAGTTTTAGGGTATTTTGTATCATTTCATTTCTGAATTCGCTGCCATTATCTAAAGTTATGGTTTCGGGTGTACCGTAAAATGTGAAGTATTGTAAGAATCCTTGGGTTACGTCAATGCTTTTTTTAAAAGTGATGGATATCTCTTGACCTACTTTGGTAAATGCGTCTAGAATTGTTAAAAAGTTTTGTGCTTCTACTACTAGAGTGTTTGCATGTAATTTTTGAAAAGTATTGTCGGGTGTTTTGGTTAACATTAAGGGTTTTTTTTAGGGTGTTATGTCGTATTTTGCCTTATCGCATAATTAGCATTGGTTGATAAAATATGTGGTTAACTCTTTCATATCTTAAAAGTAGTATCTCCTTATAAGTTGCTTTAGTGTTTCTTCGACGATGGTTGGTTTTGCCTAGACAATGACAATAGCAACTTTATGTTTAAAAATACACTACTTAATAATAACTTACTATCTGCCAGAGGATTGTTTTATTATAAAATTATAAATGACAACTTTTTCAGCGATTCTTATCAAAAATTACAAAACAGCGATTATCGTCAAAGACAAAATAAATACTTAGTACCAAAGACTAAAAATGAATACGGTGAGAAAAACTTTTTTTTGGTACCAAAGTTGCTAAACGAATTACACAAGATCTTCAAAAACATGACATCACTAAAAAAGGCACTGAGAGTATATTTAAATGAAAAGTATGAATAATGAAAAGTAATAATATAGAACAATAATAATAACAACAGTAATAACAATAACAACAATGTATTGTCACAACTCATAAACATCATAATTTGCAGGACAACCATAATATAAGATAAATTAACATTAGGAGAGTTGGGCCATATCAAATAAACTAAATATAATATAATAAAATGGATTTAAGAAAAATTCTATTATATGTCTTGATTTTTGAAATAGGTTAGATTTAGTCGCATAAATGATTTCAATTATCTCAATATAACAATATTAATAGCACTTTCGTTCTAAAGTGCACAAAACTGAATAGTTTTAAATAATCGTAACACCAATCATTATTATTTAGTATAATTTTAGTGAATGCATTATTGTAAGTGTAAAGACATTTTGCGTTTTAATTTTTTTATTTTTCTTTTTTTCCCTTTCTGTTTATATATTAGGAAATCATTATTATTTTAAAATTATTATTTTAATGCACTTTAAAATGTATATATATATATATATATATATATATATATATATATATATATATATTCTTATGCTCCACCCCCGCCTTTTTATTTATTTAATTAATTAATTTTATATAATATGCAAATATTTACTTTATATTCCGTGCTTTATCTACGTTTGGTTGGTTTATAAAACAAAACTGTATTAATATGCCTCGACTATTTGAAAACTCGTTCTTCCCAGGGTATCCACCTACTTACCGTGGGTTCAGTGGTAAGTAGATGTGCAATGCACCAACCAAACAGCACTACCTTTATTTTTGTACCTGTGATCTTGTACACTTGTATATGCCAAATTTTTATATACGATCCACGTAGCCTTGTGCCAAATTAATTAATATTACCAATTTATGACTTTGACGTTCAAAACACACAGTACTCACCTATTTTACACTTCGCCGTCGGCCTCTATGAAAACTGGCTCAAAAATCTCACTCGCCGTATGCGTCTTTACAATGCGTGGCACTATCACTATGAAAGATCTGCTGTCCAGACTCCAGGTTTCTTTTAATGAATTTTGATATCCCCAAATCTAAAATAAATATGACCAAATTTAGAATTTTGACTAACTTTTAATGTTACTTCCCCTGCGCTAATTTTCCTGATGTTATATCTTCGTTACTCGTAATAATCCTGCTGCTACTCCAATGCTTTCCTTTTTCAAATTATCTGCTCTTTCCAAATCACTGCTTTCTTCTTAATCCGCTCGTTCCAAATCAATACTTCCTTTTTCTTTATCTGCTCTTTCCAAATCACTGCTATCTTCTAATTACCATTCAATACCATTCTATCCATAATACCATATCCAAATCTATTCCATTAATATCGCCTTCAGTTTCAAAAATCCTATTCTATACCTTTCTGCCTTTATCAATCTCGTTCCAATATCCAACTATTTATTCCGCCTTTTTCAATCTCGCTTATCCACTATTATCACTTTATTACTTCGTCGTTACTATTATTTAATTATTTCTCTCGCTTAAAAGTACTCTTCTGTATATCAATTAAACTCGTAAACTTTTCAAAAACATTTATTAATTCTTTATATTCAAAATATAGCGCAGTTTACAAAATACGTCTTTCTACCAAAATATTTATAAATCGACCCCGTGTTTATCTTTTCCTAGGTGATTATTACAATTAAAATATGCCTACTCTTTAATACATTTTATACAAACTCCATCCAATAAAATCGTCCCAACAAGTTCGTGTCACTAATACCTTATAATCTTTCTTTTACACTTTCCTTTTTCATATATAAATGTTCAATCATTGGTCTCTAATATCGCACAACCCTTCAATCATATTTGACTATACTTTTACTTATAATTTTGATATTACATGTTTGTCCTAAGGTTGATTCTACTAAAATAATGCCGAATTGTTACACGTATAAACCTGGATTTGTGTGGTTAATAGTGCACTTCTACAGACGCATCCGGTTTCTCGATTAGCAAATGTACGTTCTATGGCTTATTAAACATACAACTCAGTGTAAATCCTTGAATACTGTGCTTTCTCACGTCATCAAGTCATTGTTTTTACGTCTTGGCACTTATACTTTGACTAATATTTCAAATACTTTAACATTTGTAAAGTACGGCAAACATAAATTTTCAGTTACGGGATCTGATATTTTTCTTTCTTTATTTGGCATACACTACCTTCAACAAAATAACTTTTAGAACCTTTTAGGCCTTCCTAACACTTCAATATATATATATATATATATAGATATATATATATATATATATATATATATATATATTGCTGTGAAACCTTTTAATTAGAATCGAGCCTCACGAATTGGGCGTCAAGCATGCTGTGAAACCTCCTAAATTAACTGGTCCGTCGACTTTCTTCTGTTCATCGCCTCGGCTGCTCCCCTAGATAAACCTTCATCCTCATTCATAAAAAAAAACAAACACATTCCTACCACAAACATCAACGTTAACTCTATTTACATCAATATTCACAATACATTAAAATTTCAAAATTAAAAATTCAGCATAAATTTCAGTATCAGAAAATTTCAAGATTTATATTTGTTATCATTTTAATGTGCATCCAAAATTAAAGTCTTTGTAGGATGCCTACTAATTAATGTAACAATATATGCAGACCTGAGTCTGAGTACAAAGGGAGCATCTACCACCCCTTTACGTTAATTAACCAGGTTCGTCTAATTGAGCTCAAAGACATACCCAAATTTTTATCAGGAACATAAATACTAAATACTCCTTTCGACTTAAACAAGAAAATCTCACCTTAAAATTAAGAATTTGCTGTTAGTACAATTTCACTACTGTCCACTTTAAGTAAATAAATTATAAAGTTATTCAACACACACAAAAACATCAAAGTTCAAACAAAATAGTATAATTTACCTGAAGGTTACTGCACTCGTAGCTTCAATGTACATCGTCCCTTTTGTTAATCACACCATTCCAACTGGGTTATATTTACGGCTTCTGATTCTCAACGCTTTTAAAATTTTCTCCACCACCATTCATCTAAAGTTGTTTCAGGGCTTTTCCGGAACTCATCTGTGTATATCTGAACCTTGTTTTGTGGATCCAGACACGTTTATGAACCATTTAATTATTAACACCCCCGAAAAATAGCAAAGAAATTCATACTTCTTTCACAAATATACGCCAAAACTGCCTACTTTGTGTATTCATTTGTCGTTGCAGATTTGACTAATTGGTACCGTGATACTAAACTTTATTACCTTTTATCTTCTTTTCTAAGTGCACTAAAGTACACTCATTGTAGCACGTAAAGAACAAACTGTTTTAAATCACCAAAATATACGAGCAAACTGTTTAAATTATTCTATCAAACTCGGAAAACTAAAAAACACTGTTTAACGCATTGAATCAAGTCGAAAATCTAAGAGAGCTTGTTGATATTAACCTGGGTATATATAGAGGTTAGCCTGTCTGTCGGTCTGGTCCCCAAAACGGACAATTCTTCAGAATTTCGCATGCTAGGTTCCCATTCCGCAGCCCGGCATGCGATTTTTACGAAATTTGCAATCGCACCAGTTAAATCTCAGAAAATTTCCACACGGCACGCAACGTCTGAGAATACCTAATTAAATTTTATACAGAAATCGTTATTTTAACCTCTCAAGTTTGCCTTTTACTTTCAACCAATCGCAATCCAGTGACGTTTCTCCACTCACGCCTTTTACTATATGTGTCTCCGTTTTGCGCATACTATCTGTCTCTATCTACCCTGTTCTTATTGGTGCACATTGATATTCTTTATTATCGATTATTTCAGTCCATGTGGACTGTGAAATAACCCACCTTTAGCATTTCTCGTAACTATTAAGCTACGGTTTCTCCAAGATTCTCTGTAACCATTTGTTATCTGCCAAATTTACGCAGAATGAGCCTTTTAAAAATACGCAGGTGTTCAAACATAATACTTCTAAATAATACTTCTACGATTTGCATTTTATTGGGTTTTTACAAATTTTTATAGATATTATATGTTACTAATGGTTCAATTAACTCCAATTAAAATAATACCCTTTAATCTTTAGTGACTCCTAATCAAATATTAATTATTATCTGTACATTTTGTTTAATACCGGTTACCTAAAATTGAGTTAATTAATATAAATTTTGCACGTAATTTCTATTTGTTTCTTTACTAGGAATAATTAAATTACACGTAGAGCTTTTTAATACTGCTTCCTTTTTTTTATAGCAAGCGTCTTGTAAATGATTTAAATCTCTTATTTTTGATGAAACGAATGAATTTTTGTTCTCCACGGTTTTTTAATAACGCGTACCTTTTCCCAAAGCTTCTACACGGTGATTAAAATTATTTGATGTGATTATTTAATTTTCTACCCTGGTCTATATATGAGTATTTTCCCCCTATTTGAATACAAATAATCCCACTTATTCGAATTCAAATATAAAATATTTAAACCGCACACAAAATTTACAAAAAAAATTGCCTATCTCTCTCTACCCTTATCTATCTAACTTACCTAACGTATATCCAATTCAAAAAAAAAATATTTACACCTATCCTATATTCCTATCCTATTCCTAACTCTCACCTAATTTTATAAACTGAAATTATCCCTAACTTCATCCTACTTATCCATCTAATCCTATATACATCCTATATACCTATCCTATTCTTAACTTTTAACTAATCTTCACTATACTTTACTTCCCCCTACCTAATCCTATATACCTATCCTATTCTTATTCTATTCCTAACTCCCCACTAATCTTATAAGAAATATCTACACTTAATCTATCTTATTTTCTTCCTACATTTACTCTTTATTCTCATCCTAAACCTAATTCTAATTATCTCCCATATTTATCCTATACCTAGCTTTATTTTCTATCAACACCTACTTCTACTCTTCTATATACACCTATTCTATCCCTATCCTATTTAAATTTTACTCTATTATACCCCTATCTACTCTCTATTCTATATCTATACTAAAATTCACCTATCTCTATCCTTTGTTCATCGAGTTATTTAAATCTAACTCTCTTCTTGACTCTCCAAGTCTTTCTTCTCACCAACCTAATACTCTTCTTCCCTATTATCTCACATACAATACACTTATCATCCCTATTATCCTTACTCTTAAATACTGCTTCTTCTTCAGTCTCTACACATGTCTGTTTCTCATTTACTATTTTTTCCTTTCTGCCGACAAACCAAGCGATACTACTTTAAAATTATCGATTTTTCCCTCTACGGAAAACCCTGTGTACCTTCTAGAATTCTTATGTAATGGAATCAGCCAGAATGAATTCCTTAAATCTACTTTATTAAAAACAAACTTGCCATTTAACCTCGTCAAAAATGTGTCCATGGATGTTGGACAATGGAATTGCGGTTTGGTCCGTTGATTAATTTTTCGTGCATCTTTAATTAATTCTGCCTTCACCTGCTCCCGATATGCTGCTGTTGCTTCTACCCCACTAATTCTGCATGTTTTTGTACTAAAGCTTGAACCTCTACTCTCCTATCCTCTGGACATCTTATTGTGTTGATCTGTTTAACTTCATCATCCTCTACCTCTACTACATTAATACTAAACCCCGTGTCATCCTCTGTGACTTCATAACTGCCCTTCCATGGCACTACCCTATCCTTAATCCTTATTACCTTCCTTTCCATATCTATCAAAACCCCTAACTGCATCATACAGTCAACACCTAAAATGCTCTGAAACTTCAGTCCAGGTACAATTACAAACTCCTGTTCACAGCTTAAATCTCCTATATCTATCCTAAGCACCACAACACTATTTACTACAGCAAACTTCTTTTTATTTGGAGCTACTAAATGGCTACGCTTTATAGGCATAATTCTATCACAAACCTTATCCCTAATTTGGCTGACGAATTCCTCCGATATTAAACTCGCCTCTGCCCCTGTATCAAGTAATACTTCTACATTATTCTCAACAATTTCTATATTAATAATTGGCAAACATAATTTTTCCTCAGTTTCTGGCTCTACTTCCTCCTCAATTTTGAAAAATTCACGTGGATGTTCATATACATTTACACTGAAATCTAGTGGTCTGTCGCGTTCTAAAAATCCTGTCCAGGTCTGTTTTCCTACTTGGTCCTGGTCTAGCCGTCACCTCAGCGTATGTCCTAGGCGTTTCCACTCGTTCCGTGTCTGTATTAGCTGTCCCCCTCATGTCCGGTGAACTATTCCTTCTGGTAGGTTCCGGTCTCGGTGCAGGTCCCCTTCCTAAACTATTACTTCTAAAGTATGGTCGTCGCTGTTCCCAATTCTGTCGCTGGTATCCGTAACTATTCCCCTTCTAGCATAGTTGTCCCGTCTATTGTCAAACCTAACTGTGTTGATCTGTCTTTCCCTATTATCCCGAGGTCGTCCACTACTTACGTCGTCGTACCTCTGCAGGTATTCTAAAACATTTCTCTGTCCACTATGTTCTGTAGTGCTACGTGTTGTCTTACTTCTACCTCGAAGTGTCGTGATAAATACTTGATAATTTGTCGGTCCGTCAGTGGTGGGTTCAGTTGCTTTGCTATGCTATACTTGCGTATAGCATATTGCTCCTACTTCCTGAAAATTCTCCCTTAAATTTCCCTGTGATTAAGTCGTCTCGTACCTGGTCTTGTCTGTGGTCACTCCAGTAGTGCTTTAAAAATCTGTCTTCAAACTCCGTGTAGGTGTCTATGTCCTGTCCTACTAAATTGTACCATGCTTCCGCGTTGTCTTTCAATAAAGCCTTTATCGTATTCAGTTTAGTCTGTTCGTCAAATAAATTTCCCACTAGATTTCTTACACTATTAATAAAAATTTGTGGATTTACCCTGTTATCGCCATAAAACTTCATGTGTTGGTCCAATGATACTCCACCTGTATAAAATCTGGGACCATCCCCCGTTAAATTTGACATGTTGTATTTGATACTACTAACTTCGCGTTCTACCCTGCCTAACTGATCCCTACATGAGTCTGCCACTTCAGTCATTTTTATATTAATCTCTTCTTCACAAAAAATGCGTACTTCGGACCTTAAATGTCCCATTTCCTGTCGAAGACCTGTAATATCACGCTCATTTTGTTCCACCCTATTTTCTACTTCCCCCAGTTTCACAGTAAGACTATCTTTAAATTCTGTAAATTCTTTAGTATTTTGTTCAATTTTCCCGCTTATCTGCTCTAATTTTTGGTTGGACTCCTCCCTAGCTCTATTAGATTCATCGCTTAGCAGTTCTAATTTTCTGTTGGATTCTTCCCTAGCTCTATTAGATTCATCGCTTAGCTGTTCTAATTTTCTATTGGATTCTTCCCTAGCTAATCGCATTTCCTCTAACATTCTCATCATTAACTCATTTCCTTGATCCCCTGATTCCGTCCTCGACTGATCTCTACTGCCTCCAGCTTCTTCCATTTTCGAATTTTTCTCACACAATGCACTATCGTCACTTCCAATTTCCACTCCTTGACTCCTTAACCACTCTTTTCTCTGCATACGTTCTACTCACTCTCACACACTCTAAAATACTCTTAAATTTATACACACACAGAAACTCTCTCTCTCTCAGAACGCCAGTTTCCGGGAATAAAATCACAAAAATTTTATTTGGAACTCGAGCCTCACTTTTGGGTCGCCAAGAATGCTGTGAAACCTACAAAATCCCTGAACTACGCTTTTCGAATCGAGCCTCACGAATTGGGCGTCAAGAATGCTGTGAAACCTACAAAAAGCTATTCATTACCTTAACTGTGTTGGTCCATTGACTTTCTTCTGTTAATCGCCTCGGCTGCTCCTCTAGATAACTTTCATCCTCAATCATAAAAAAAAACAAACACATTCCTATCACACACATCAACGTTAACTCTATTTACATCAATATTCACAATACATTAAAATTTCAAAATTAAAATTCAGCATAAATTTTAATATCAAAAATTTTCAAGATTAAATTTGTTATCATTTTCAAGTGCATCCCGAATTAAAGTCCTTGTAGGATGCCTACTAATTACTATAAAAATATATGCAGAGTACAAAGGGAGCATCTACCACCCCTTTACGTTAATTAACCAGGTTCGTCTAATTGAGCTCAAAGACATACCCTAAATTTTCATCATAATCCAGAACATCAATACTAAATACCCCTTTCTACTTAAACAAGCAAATTTCACCTTAAAATTAAAATATTATTGTTAGTACAATTTCACTACTGTCCATTTTAAATAAACAAATTATAAAGTTATTCAACACACACCAAAATATCAAAGTTATTATAATTTACCTGAAGGTTACTGCACTCGTAGCTTCCATGTACATCGTCCCTTTGTTAATTACACCATTCCAACTGGGTTATATTTATGGCTTCTGATTCTCAACGCTTTAAAATTTTCTTCATCACCATTTATTTAAAGTTGTTTCAGGGCTTTTCCGGAACTAATCTGTGTATATCTGAACCTTGTTTTGTGGATCCAGACACGTTTATGCACCATTTAAGTATTAATACCCCGAAAATAACAAAGAACTTCATACTTCTTTCACCAATATACGCCAAAACTGCCTACTTTTGTGTATTTATTTGTCGTTGTAAGTTTTTACCAATTGGTACAGTGATACTAAACTTTATTACCTTGTATCTTCTTTTCTAAGTGCACTAACGTACATTCATTGTAGCACGTAAAGAACAAGCTGTTTTAAATCACATAATATTCGAGCAAACTGTTTAAATTATTTAATATTAAAACCGGAAAACTAAAAAGCACTGTTTAACGCGTTCAATCAAGTCGAAGATCTCAGAGAGCTTGTTCATATTCCCCTGGATATATATAGAGGTTAGCCGGTCTGTCGGTCGAGTCTCCAAAACGGACAATTCTAAAGAATTTCGCCTGCTATGTTCCCATTCCGCAGCCCGGCATGCGATTTTTACGAATTTTGCACTCGCCCCAGTTAAATCTCAGAAATTTCAACACGACACGCAACGTCTGGAAATAACTAATTGAATTTTATACAGAAATGTTATTTTTACCTCTCAAATTTTGCCTTTTACTTTCAACCAATCGCAACCCTATGACGTTGCTCTACTCACGCCTTTTACTATATGTGCCTCGGTCTTGCGCATATTATCTGTCTCTATCTACCCTGTTCTTATTAGTGCAAATTGATATTCCTTATTATCGATTATTTCAGTCCATGTAGACTATCTGGGTTAAATAACCCCGTATCGCGCCTTCCCGTGAATATTAAGCCACGGTTTCCCCAAGATTCTTTGTAACCATTAATTATCTGCAACATTTACGCAGAATGAGCTTTTTAAAAATACGCAGGTGTTCTGTATTTCGTGCTAAAGCATCCGACCGTTTCCAATATCCGTAGAATCGACATGTTTATCTAAACAAATTAAACTGAAATTGCCTTTTAAAAATACGCAGGTGTGTTCAAACGTAACATTTTAAATACCCTTCTACGATTTGACTATTAGTGGGTTTTTACAAGTTTTTGTAGATATTATATGTTACTAATGGTTCAATTAACTCCAATTAAAATAATACCCTTTAATTTTTAGTGACTCCTAATCAAATATTAATTATTATCTGTACATTTTGTTTAATACCGGTTACTTAAAATAGAGTTAATTAATATAAATTTTGCACGTAATTTCTCTTTGTTTCTTTACGTAGAGCTTTTTAATACTGCTTCTTTTGATATAAAGCGTCTTGTACATGATTTAAGTTTCTTATTTTTAATGAAACGAATGAATTTTTATTCTCCACGGTTTTTTTAATAAAGCGTATTATCTAATAAAATTCCTTATACACGGTGATTAAAATTATTTGATGTGATTATTTAATTTTCTACCCTGGTCTAAATATGAGTAATATATATTGTAGTGGTTTTAAAGGGTTAAATTTAGGTATGAACAAGGCTATTTCAAACACCCTGTATAGAGGAAACAACCATAATTTACGTGCGAAAATTTATTGCATTTAGTTAATTTAAAGTAACAAGTGTTAATAAAATTTTACAATTAGTGATTAAAATTTAGTTAGGTTCGTAAAGAAAATAAATTGTATAAGCAAATGCAAGTTATTGATTAATTTAATTGAGTTTAATTGAAAGAGTTATAACGTCTAATACGCATAAGAGCATGAAAAATCAATAATACCAAGGCGAAACGCTTTACTAACAAACAAACACGTCGAATATAGGAAATACCTTAAAACGAAAACTCCTAGAAATGTTATTTTAAAACGTTCGTTAATTGAAAATCTGCATGTTTTAGACAGGTCATGTTCCCCTTATTTGTGTAGATAAAAGACAAGTTTCGAGGTATATTGTGCAAACGGTCGGACGGTTCGCATAAATGCCAACCAAAAGTTTCCTTAAAGCGCAGAAGGGATGGACAATCAATGATATGCTTCGGAATGAGACAGGTATAATAGCATTTTACTTCGAAACGCACGTATTCAGTTCATGTGGGTTAGATAGAACGCGGACAGTAATATCGATTTTCTACCACTCAAACAAGGTTAGAAGGAAACATCTGATATGCATAAGAGAGGAATAGAGTTAATGCAGGCGGGGTTTCGAGACGTCACTGAAATATATCATAAGTCTAAATAGTTAGTTTTAAAACAGACAAGCACGGGAAAAATTAAATGCGGGTTTTTCGGAAAATATTGTATCAACGAGCTAAATTTCAAAGATTTTGAAAACGGTTTTACAAAATTTGAAGAACGAGTTAGTTTAATTAAGTATTTCGCGTGAAGAGTGGCCTAGAGGTGGCATTTTGAATTGTATAAATACTCTAAAGAATTAGCATCGCTCTCTTTCGTATTCTGATCGCGCTTTTTGACTTCGCTCTTTGACTTCGTTAATTTGCATTGCTTACTACGTACAGAAATCTACTAACGAGCTTGTAAGCATTTAAAATTTAAATTAAATAGTACAGCGTTGGCCGCATAGTTTGAAACGCGGAAATTGTTGAGATTAATTTTAACTGGAGGTGCAACAGATATTTTAACAAGCTCACAAAGTAAAGTAAAGTAACGTAAATTAAATTATGCAATTATAAAGAAAAAGTGTAATATACTTGGATTTGGATTTGGATGGATTTTGAATAAATAGCATGCAGCACAACTTAGATGGTGTTTATCTATAAATAGCTGGAGGCGGCAAGCAGAGCAGAACCACGAGACCGAGGGTGCAGGAATTTAACTTTATCGTCAACGGAGTATATATATATATATATGTATATACATATTTTCTTTTTTTATTTCATAATGTAGATGTAATTACTTTTGTTTTCTTCTTATTTTTATTGGGAAATCTTTGTTACCTACGGAAATATGTTTAAATTTAAATTATTAAATAATAGAAGATATCTATATTATAAGCACCATGACAAGCAATCATGTAGGATTAGCTTATGGTGAGAGAGAGAATATTACCATAAATAAAGGAATTTGAAATTGAAAAATGAAAATTATTATTGTTATTATCATTATTAATATTATAATTATTATAATTATTATAATTATTATTTCTTTATTTCAAGCTCAAGATTATACAATATGCAATATTGATATATAAAGTTCTTGGTATTTATAATTAATGAACTATCACTTCAGATTCACTCATTAATTTAGGAATTTTCGCACTAGGTGGCATGTTTGTAACACTATTGCTTTGACACATAAATTTTGAAGCCTATATGGTAAACCAATTATTTCCAAATTTTTCTTCATGTATTTACTTAGAATTCCGTCGACTCCTATTACTAAAAAGATAATTTCTATCGATTTTATATGCCAAATTCTTTTTATTTCAATTGCAAGGTCTTCATACTTTTCAATTTTGTGTTTCTCTGCTTTGAATATGTTTGAGCTTAAAGGAACGGTTATATCGATTATGTATGCTTCACTTTTAATTTTATCAAATAAGAAGTTGTCTGGTTTGTTGTACGCTATGATCTGTATGTAATTGTCTATCCCAATGAAACAGGATATTATCGTTTTCCAATACAACAGCAGGTGTGTATTTGTAGTATGGCATTGGGTTCTCCAACAAATCATATTTTATTGCTAATTGCTGGTGTATTATTTTGGCGAATTGATTATGTTTTCCCAAATAAGCATTTGGAGCGAGTGCTGAACAACCTGAGGTGATATGCTCTAGGGTTTCTCCAATTTCATTACATTTACGGCATCTGTCGATGGTTTTACATTCTAATATGTGTCTTTCGTAGTTTTTAGTACGAATAATTTTATCCTGAATGGCTACATAGAAGTCTTTTGTTTCGGGATACAAATTTCCTTTACTTATCCAATTTAAAAAAGCCATTTTGTCTACATCGTGGGTGTCTAGAATTTGAGGGTATTTTGCATGAAGAATTTTATTTTTCCATATGTCAATTTTGTCTTGTACTGTTGATATTGTTTGTTTTTCAAAAGTTGCTAATTTCAAAGGCGTATAGTTTTTGTCATATTTTAATATTTTTGAGATTTCAGTATTTTCCAAATTATGGAAGTATTCGCAGAGTTTATTTTCCTGGCTTTTACATAGATTATGGATATTAATTATTATTATTATTATTATTATTAATTATTAATTATTAATTATTAATTATTAATTATTAATTATTAAGTATTAATTATTAATTATTAATTATTAATTATTAATTATTAATTATTAATTATTAATTATTAATTATTAATTAATTAATTATTAATTATTAATTATTAATTATTAATTAATTAATTAATTAATTATTAATTATTATAATTATTAATTATTAATTATTAATTATTAATTATTAATTATTAATTATTAATTATTAATTATTAATTATTAATTATTAATTATTAATTATTAATTATTAATTATTAATTATTAATTATTAATTATTAATTATTAATTATTAATTATTATATTATTAATTAGAGTCGTTCAACTGACGAATTTGGGTTGAGAATCGAAATTTTTAAGTGTTCGATTTAATTATAATTATTTAAATCTGTTTCGTCCATTTTAAAATTCCGAAAATAAAGGTGGGTAACTATTGTACAAGTATTTATGGTATAAAGAAATATTTTGCAGATACTTTAGTATTAATAGTGTTTCAACTTTTTAGTATGATCGGCATATTATTTCATATTGTTTGGTTATAATTTATAATTTTCAAAAACCAGGTATTGTATACTTTCTCCCTGGTAAAGATTTAATTCCTATAAACAAAATTGTCTTCTGTATTATTATTATTATTAATCATTGTTGTTATTATTATTATTAAGGTTAAAGGATCAAATAAAAAATACAGTAGTTATAAAGATAATCATTCTTGGGGGATCTAATATAAATTTACTATTTAACCGACAAGTAACAAGTATGAGGCAATGATAAGTTCATACGGATTTTATAAATGTATCAACGATTATACAAGAGAACATTTTTACAATGTAATCCTTGTGTCCTCTTGTATAGATCACTTTTCTGTTAGAGGTATATACGAAAAAATTTTCTCTGTAGTAATTAAATTAAAAATTTCGGACCATTATATGATTGCGATGAAAATATTCACCAATAAAAAATATTTCAAACCAGACTAAGAAAAGATTAACTATTAACTATTAACATCAAAAATGCATTACAGGTTTGTGATCTAAAAGAAATATGCAATATACATTATCCGGAGATTTTATATAATAGAATAGTAAATATATTTAAGAATATACAGGGTGAGTTTTTAGTGTGGCAACGGTCGATAACTCCGTTATTATAAAAGCTACGTAAACCAAATTTGGAGGCATATTAGGCATGCCTAATGTGCACATTTTAAAAATATTTGGAAGCATACAGGGTGTTTCATAATTCCAGGGCATATTAAACTTATATTTTTTTAATGGAACACCCTATATATTATTACATTTTTGAAAAGCCCATAAAAAGAGCTTTAATTTGATATCAAATTGTATCTGTCTATTCCTTTTAGTTTTTGAGATATTCAACTGTTTTTAGAAAAAATGACCCCAATTGGATACATTGCCACTGCACTAATACACAACTTATGTTAATTTTCAAGATGCAGAAAATTTTACCATATACCATAGTATATTTGTAAATATCACTTTTTTGAAATTTCTTCCCAGTATACAGGGTGTGTCAGGTTTCGCAAAATGCAATTTTTAAAATTTTTTTTAAATGGCACCCTACCAATTTTATTGCTACAATGGATAGTTCATTAAGTGTCCTTTCATTTTTGTTAAGCATTCCCTATACCTAAATCCATTACTTTCTGAGATATTTTTGATTTTCTTCAAATTTTATGAATGTTTTTAATTTACATAACTAAAAATAACTTACTATTGGAGAATATTATAAAACAATCAATACATATTAATTAACAATCAACTACACTTACCCGATTTTCACTAAAGATATAACAACCTACAATAATACGCTATCAACAGAATTCTGCCAGATCAACAATATGCATTTTATAGAAAATGTTCAAACAGGAAATCAGGCAGGCTTTGAAAAAAATAACAATTGCAATAAAATGTCATTTAGGTTTATTAATTGTAGTGTGTTGTCATTTAACACATTATCAGTTCTGTTTTAAATGTAATATTTGAAGGAGTTTTCAAAATGAATTTTACAGTGGAATAACAAATAAATATGACATACAAGTTTAAAAATTTCCTACTCAATTATCAAGACACTTTACATGTAATAGTTATTTTTTCAAAGCCTGCCTGATTTCCTGCTTGAACATTTTCTATAAAATGCATATTGTTGATCTGGCAGAATTCTGTTGATAGCGTATTATTGTAGGTTGTTATATCTTTAGTGAAAATCGGGTAAGTGTAGTTGATTGTTAATTAATATGTATTGATTGTTTTATAATATTCTCCAATAGTAAGTTATTTTTAGTTATGTAAATTAAAAACATTCATAAAATTTGAAGAAAATCAAAAATATCTCAGAAAGTAATGGATTTAGGTATAGGGAATGCTTAACAAAAATGAAAGGACACTTAATGAACTATCCATTGTAGCAATAAAATTGGTAGGGTGCCATTTAAAAAAAATTTTAAAAATTGCATTTTGCGAAACCTGACACACCCTGTATACTGGGAAGAAATTTCAAAAATGTGATATTTACAAATATACTATGGTATATGGTAAAATTTTCTGGATCTTGAAAATTA
Organism: Platerodrilus igneus; assembly: GCA_036346225.1. Lineage (NCBI taxonomy): Eukaryota > Metazoa > Arthropoda > Insecta > Coleoptera > Lycidae > Platerodrilus > Platerodrilus igneus. The sequence continues at coordinate 17,825,926 of JARFIW010001638.1, read as the reverse complement.
ACATAAGTTGTGTATTAGTGCAGTGGCAATGTATCTAATCAGGGTCATTTTTTCTAAAAACAGTTGAATATCTCAAAAACTAAAAGAAATAGACAAATACAATTTAATATCAAATTAAAGCTCTTTTTATGGGCTTTTCAAAAATGTAATAATATATAGGGTGTTCCATTTAAAAAAATATAAGTTTAATATGCCCTGGAATTATGAAACACCCTGTATGATTTCAAATATTTTTAAAATGTGCACTTTAGGCATGCCTAATATGCCTCCAAATTTGGTTTATGTAGCTTTTATAATAACGGAGTTATCGACCGTTGCCACACTAAAAACTCACCCTGTATATAGCAAAATCTATGAGTACAAAAGGAAAAAATATATGCGGTAATAGAGGAGAATTTAGAAAGAGTTGAATGTCTGATGCATTATTCAGGTGTATTAAAAATAGAGATAGATTATTTAACAATTGGAAGCTGTCTAGGAGTGAAGCTGATAGAATAGTTTACAAAAAATATAGAAATTGGCTAAATTGGCTATATTGTACAGCGTGTTCATAATGAATACTCAAAAAGAACGCTTTCATACATTGTTCCTAAATTAATGAACGAACTGCCAGACGATTGTAAAATATTTGTAAATATGGCTAAGTTGAAGAATGATCTGAAGAAATACTTAGTTAAATATAATGTATAGTAGTAATTAATATAAGCGTCTAGGGTTAAACTATCATATTTTATTACTTTTTAGCAATAATCATGCAGTTACTGGAGCTACATAATTAAGAATCATATTAGAATTGTCAATTCCTTTGTAACTGTATTAATGTTTTTCATTTACATTATTATTTTAAAACTAATATTCATGTTTAATTTAGTTTCAATTTAGTTCTAGATTATCTTAAGTTACTTACAAAAACGTAGAATATAGAAATGTAAAATGATTTTAATTAAGCAAAAATAATTTTAATTTTAACTAACTTTAACATTAACATTAACATTAACATTAGTTTTTAATTTTTACATATTAAGTTAAATACTAGAAAATACATAAATATGATAGTTAATATATTCTTTACTTATCTTATAAAAATTAATACAAAGCAGGGATCAATTATAAATTATGTAAATAGAGGGTTGAGCCAAAACAAAATAATATAGAAATCAAAACAATGTGTATAGTAGGTTGTACTAGACAATTAATCAGTTAGGCAACTCTACAAAATTTATAAAATATTAAAACACCTTGTCAAGCAACGTTGAGTTAGTTTAAGGTGTATTATTTGTAAAAAATAAGAAATAAATAAATTTGATTTGATTTGATTTGATTTGATTTGATTTGATTTGATTTGATTTGATTTGATTTGATTATTATTACGAGGAAAGTACAAACACATAAATTCTGCTGTGATACAGTCGAAAATATCAGATCACTACATGACCACAGCCTAACTAACTTTTCAAACAGAAGTTAATAGAACAACATGTACAAACGGGAAAAAAATTTTAAACGAACGTCAAATTAAAGTTAAATTATCCGATATAAACGTTCAACAGCTAAGCGAACATAAAAATTCTAATACATTGTACAATAGCATTATAAACAAATTTAACGAAGCATATGAAGCATGTCAAGTTACACAAAATTAAAATCCTGAAATGTTTCTACTAAAAATTATAAAAAAAAAGCAATTGTAAATTTGTATGCGAAGTGGATAATAAATAACTAAGAAATGCAGGAGAACTGAATGTGGAAAATTGTAATAGAGAGAGAGTTGAGTCAGAACAAGGACTATACGCAGAAAGTTCTAAAATTATACTGTATTATAAAAGAAGACCATTCGTTTACTAGGTGATATTTTGTTCATATAACAAATATATTATGTATTATTAATTAATTATTTTATATACTTTTTGAAATATTCTAGATTATAACGAATGTATATACAGGGTGAGTTATTAGTGTGGCAACGATCGATAACTCCGTTATTATAAAAGCTACGTAAACCAAATTTGGAGGCATATTGGGCATGCTTAAAATGCACATTTTAAAAATATTTGGAAGCATACAGGGTGTTTCATAATTCCAGGGCATATTAAACTTATATTTTTTTAAATGGAACACCCTATATATTATTACATTTTTGAAAAGCCCATAAAAAGAGCTTTAATTTGATATCAAATTGCATCTGTCTATTCCTTTTAGTTTTTGAGATATTCAACTGTTTTTAGAAAAAATTACCCCGATTAGATACATTGCCACTGCACTAATACACAACTTATGTTAATTTTCAAGATGCAGAAAATTTTACCATATACCATAGTATATTTGTAAATATCACTTTTTGAAATTTCTTCACAGTATACAGGGTGTGTCAGGTTTCGCAAAATGCAATTTTTAATTTTTTTAAATGGCACCCTACCAATTTTATTGCTACAATGGATAGTTCATTAAGTGTCCTTTCATTTTGTTAAGCATTCCTATACCTAAATCCATTACTTTCTGAGATATTTTGATTTTCTTCAAATTTTATGAATGTTTTTAATTTACATAACTAAAAATAACTTACTATTGGAGAATATTATAAAACAATTAATACATTTTAATTAACAATCAACTACAGTTATTCAATCACAATTTTCACTAAAGATATAACAACCTAGAATAATACGCTGTCAACAGAATTCTGCCAGATCAACAATATGCATTTTATAGAAAATGTTCAAGCAGGAAATCAGGCAGGCTTTGAAAAAAATAACAATTACAATCAAAATGTCATTTAGGTTTATTAATTGTAGTCTGTTGTCATTTAACAGGATATGTCTCTTGGTATATTCTTGATGCAAGTAGGAAATTTTTTAAACTTGCTCCCAATACCCAAATCATATCTATTGTGAAACAATACAACAATACAGTTCACAATACTATCGGAGTCAAACCTGTAAAAGTTGATAAATCAAATGAAAAAACTATTCTTAAATCATCATTTACCCACATCAAACTTGCAACCAAAATACCAAAATATTCAATTAAAGACAGTGTGAGGATTAGTAAACACAGGGAAGCATTTACGAAAGGTTACACGCCAAACTGATCAAATGAAATTTTTAAGATTAAAAAGGTAAACGTAACCAATCCTACAACATATATTAGAAGATCAAGATGAGAAAGAAATCAAAGGTGCATTTTATGAAATGGAGTTGCAAAAGGTTAAACATCCAGGAATTTACCTGGTAGAAAAAATCCTAAGAAAGAGTGGAAATAAAGTATTTGTAAAATGGTTAGGCTTCTCTAACGTACACAATAGCTGGATCGATAAAAATAATGTTTGCTAGAAGTTGTTATAATAATAGTTAATAAGGCTAACATTGTAAAATTATATTAAAATAAATAATACAGACAAAATCTTTCTATTGTTTTTTATTATTATTATAAAGGAATTTTGTAAGGCTATCATTGTAAAATTATATTAAAATAAATAATACAGACAAAATCTTTCTATTGTTTTTTATTATTATTATTATCAAGCCATTCTTTTAATAAAAAGATATTTTGTTTTGCGCATTGCAAATTATTATTGCTGTGTCTACAACAATGGATGTTATATTTTAAACGATTGTTGATTTTTAACTCCGATAGCTTAGGACAACCTAGTGCAAGCATATCAGTTAGAAAGTTTTGCATTATATATGTTTCAATCAATTTCTTCTTTTCTAGACCCTTCACAAATACTTCTTCACCGGGTCGGATAATTTGCTTCAAATAAAGCGCTATATATGATGACACCATTCCATCCGTTGAAGATTCATCCCAAGAAAGACCATGAATATTCCTTGTTACCCAGTCGTTATGTTTTATATGATCTTGGCTCAAATAACTGGACTGCATTGGCAGTTTAAAAATTTGATGCCAAACATCACCTAACAACAAGTCCAAAACCGCATTTTCTTTACACACAAACTCGTTTTTCTTGTATTTAAATCCCTGAATATCAATTATATACATGTTTGTATGTAAATATATGCAGTAAACTTCGACTATTTAAATTAATATTAGGAGCAATCTCCTTATATAGCAGATTACCACCATCTGCGTACTTTGCCAACCCACTTTTCAACCTATCACAAGAGTGAACACATTTTGAATTGAAACCGGTCCCTGTGTACTTGCAGCCTCTAAACATAAATCAGAATCCACTTTAATTAAACACAATTGACTTGAATGCGATATTTTGCATCTGTCTTACTGTCTCGCTAGAAAACCAAATTCAAAACATCTACACACATTTTCTCTGCACTTACATTTTTCAACATACGTGTGTTTTGAAGTATGTATGTTCCATTGAAAGTAACATAAAGCCGATCCTAATTCAAAACGTGCCCACAAGTATTTTACATTTGAAAGTATATAAGAATTCAGGTTTTCACATTTTACATTAAAAGTATATAACGCCGATCCTAATTCAAAACGGTGCACGTGTAACTTCTCGCTAGAAAACCGAATTCAAAACAGCTACACACAAATTTCTCTGCACTTACATTTTTCAACATACGTGTGTTTCATTGAAAGTAATATAAAGCCGATCTTAATTCAAAACGTGCCCACAAGTATTTTACATTGAAAGTATATAAGAATTCATGTTTTCACAACTATTTTACATTGAAATGTTTTCACAACTATTTTACATTGATATGGGCGTTCTAATTCAAAACGTGACAGACGTATTTTACACTGGAAAATACGTCTGTCGCGTTTTGAATTAGGACCGGCCATATCTACCACTTGCGTGCGTGCGTGTGTGTGCATGCGTGTGCGTGCGCGGCGCTGCGTGCGTGCGTGCGTGCGTGCGTGCGCGGCTGCGTGGGCGTCGGCTGCGTGCGTCGCTGCGCGCGTCGTGCGTGCGTGCGTGCTGTGCGTGCGTGCGTGCGTGCGTGGTGTGCTGGTCGTGTGCGTGGTGCGTGTCGGTGCGTGGGTGTCGTGCGTGGTGCGTGTGTGCGTGTGTGCGTGTGTGCGTGTGCGTGTGCGTGTGTGCGTGTGTGCGTGCGTGCGTGCGTGCGTGCGTGCGTGCGTGCGTGCGTGCGTGCGTGCGTGCCTGAGTGGTGCGTGCGTGCGTGCGCGCGTGTGCGTTGTGCGTGTGTGCGTGTGTGCGTGAGTGCGTGTGTGCGTGTGTGCGTGTGTGTGTGCGTGGGTGCGTGCGTGCTAGCGTGCGTACGTGCGTGCGTGCGTGCTTGCGTGCGTGCGTGCGTGCGTGCGTGCTTGCGTGCGTGCGTGCGTGCGTGCGCGCGCGTGCGTGCGTGCATGCGTGTGTGTGCGTGCGTTTGTGCGTGTGCGTGTATGCGTGAGTGCGTGTGCGTGTGCGTGTGTGCGCGTGTGTGGGTGCGTGCGTGCGTGCGTGTGTGCGTGTGTGCGTGTGTGCGTGTGTGCGTGTGCGCGTGTGCGCGTGTATGTGTGTGTGGGTGCGTGCGTGCGTGCGTGCGTGCGTGTGTGTGTGTGTTTGTGTGTGTGTGCGTGCGTGCGTGCGTGCGTGCGTGCGTGCGTGCGTGCCAGCGTGCGTGCGTGCGTGGGTGTGTGTGCGTGTGCGTGCGTGCGTGCGTGCGTGCGTGCGTGTGTGTGTATTTATGTGTGTGTGTGTGTGTATGTGTTGTATTTGTGCGTGTGTGTGTCTATGTATATGTATGTTGTACCCATATATGTAGGCACAAATAGGTTATTAATATTATTAATGCAATTATTATTAGTACTAATATTAATATTCGTACTTTGATTTTTTCATATTTTCTTCTCTGTATTTTTTCATATTTAGCTTTAATTATTTGTATAGTATAAAGTTTTTTAGTGCGTATATTTGCAATTAAATTTGCAATTATATACTCTTTTTACTTGTAAATAAGCCGGAATGTATAATGCTAAACAGTTTGAAACTTGAGGGTCGGGTCAAAAAAAAAGGAAAATTAATTTAGTATCCGAAGTTGCTTATATATTCTACATGAAATTAATCATAACTGTAATGTTAATATTGCAACGTTATATGTAGCGAAATTGTTTAAATTACTTATCTATAAGTTATGTTATTTTTAGATACCGCTACATCAATTTGTTACACCTTGACAAGCAAATCATGTTGCTTAAGGTGCGATTTGAAATTTAAGTAAATAAAAAGTTTTGAATTTTGAAAAAAAAATTATTATTATTATTATTATTATTATTATTATTATTATTATTATTATTATTATTATTATTATTATTATTATTATTAGTATTATTATTCTTATACCAAAGTGAAGGTTATTCTTTGGGGAAGTCATTTAAGCCACAGTTGAAAAACATTATAACAGAAATTACAATGTTTTTCATATCAGGTGTCGAAATGTACCTAAGTGCTAAGCCTCATACTATATTCTCAATACCTTATTTACTTTATATTTGACCGACTAATCTACTTTAAGTTAATTCAACATTTATTCATAGTTTTAACACAATGGTACAACTCTACTTTTTTCTTAATAATTTTTACCTTTGTCAACGGTTTGGACATCAAGTTTTATTTTGCAAAAATTTAAGTTTTACATAAACATTTATAAAATTCTCTAATGCGCAGGATATGCTTTGCACTGCTTTAGACAAAAGTATTCCTTAAGATAAAATTACTTTACATCAACAATAATTTATTTTAAAACACCTAAAAACTTCTTTCAATGTATCAAGTATTATTGTCAATACCCATATATGAATAATTTAATTTTTAGGTTTCTCGAAGAAATGCTATAGTTGTGTACATGGAGATCTTTTAAAGGTTTTAGAAAAATTCCCTGAATTAGGGTTTAACCCTGAAAAACTTCCACAGTATCAAGAAAACTGTAGAAACCCCTTTAAGAAGGATGATGTGCCTTCAGGAAATTGTCTTTCGGATAAATCGGAGTGCATTAAAGCTTCCTTCATAGTGGATGATGGTAAGTATAAGCTACAATTTTAATTACTTAATAAAGACATGTTACAGAAACACTACTAATAGTCAGAAATTGCGCCCCACCGGAAATTTGCGAAAATCTCAAACACTGCCACAGCTGCACGGACGATTTATGTAATTCTGGAACAATCGCAACATCATCATTTATATTTATAGTACTAGCTACAATTACATTTTATTGGGGTTATGTGCAATTTTAATGTTGTATAGATTTTATGGGTTTTGAATTTATAATACAATAAGTACTAAAGGAATACATATTTCCCAAATATAATTATATTTTTTTCCACTACTGTATGCGTATGATTTTTATTGTAATATTTTTAAATATAAACTCTGCTTTTTGATTTGTATAAACCTAAAAGAAATAAATTGCTCGTTTCATCTCCATACAGGCTGATTTAAATTCGAGAACCACTATGGGGATATCGCTTATTAATGGAGATAGAACGTATGTTTAAATTCGGCAGAGTTGCTAAATTTTACGCTAATTAATAATATGAAAAGCAATTTGATATATCTCATTTGGTGTCAGAGATATTTCCAAAATTGTAAAAAACTGAATTTCTGTTTTGTATTTTTAGTGTCATTATTTTCAATAATATCCAAATTTTAATAGCACTTTCTAGGCTCCTTTTTGCCTTCTATTGAATAGCCTGATCCAATTTGTTAAAAAACGTTTCGTCGTTAACTGACCAACATCAACTTTCTGATTTCTCATGGACGCCATTACGGTTTTTTATACATTTGGCTTCAGCAATTTTTTCTGATTGTAGTAGTAAATGACAGGTAGCAAAAATCTTTTTAAACAATGACTTAATCCTAAATAATTGTATTTTAATATTTAAAAATGGTAAACCTAAACCAATCTTTTATAACTTAAGTGATGTAACAGAGGAACAATAACTGACCTTCATCAACTTTTTTATTTTTATTCGTGCAAAAAATCTGCTTTTTATTTCACGACGAAGATTGACTCTACACCTCAAATTCAAAGAATCTCACCTTCAAGGTGTTAGAAGTATGCGAAGTTTTCCTATAAGTAAAAGAAGCAGATTTTATTCTTAGTGCAATTTTTGTCCTAGAATCAAAATTCTCCACCTAGAAATCATTCGAATATGCATCGTATCATTTCTCAGAAACCAAATACCTAGAGCTCATTTCTACAACATCAAATTCAAAAAACCTCAATTTCAAGCACGCACGACTTTATTTACCGTGGTATTTAACAATTTACCCTAAAATCGAAAAAAAAATTTTCTATGTAGGGTACATCAAAAATTTTTTAACGTTCCCAAAACTAGAATGCTAAAATTCTCTTTCGCCAGATTTTTACTCTGGGGTCATACGTTCACACTTAAAAATCTGAAAGCCACCCCAAATGGTTTTTGACATGTGATGTACCATTTTAAAGGATACGTTTGCTAAAATTTTATTTTTGAAGCACGTTATCTTTTTGCGGGCGTGAGTCTTTACGTAACAGTGAAATATTGTGGTAATTATTAAAATATATAATAATTATGGCAATAATTTCTATATTTAGAGAAATTTTATTATACGCGGGATGAGTTTTGGGCCTTTGTAAGCTTCTTTTTAAAAAGTATTGTCGCCAAAAACTCTTCTATCAATTTTAATTTTAATTGTTTAATGACAAAAAATAACTCGTTTCTGTTACAACAACTTAGACTTTCATATTCACTAAACATTAAATAATTGAAATTGACTAAAATAATTGAAGTTAATAAATCAATAATTAACAATTAAAATTATGGTGAGTAGCTTGAACTACCAACAATGTAAAAATTATGAAGTTCGAGACTGACTGGCCATCATGGTCTCTTGCGGATATTTATGCTATCCCTGCCTTCGCATCGCCTTATGGGAAGTACAGATCTCATGTCTGCTACTTCTTGATAAATACATTGTATTGCTCCTTAGTAATTTGAATTCTAACAATTGCTTTCTTGTAACCTATTGTGACCTGCACCTGAAATTACAGGGTGTCTTAAATTCTTTAAATGTATGTATTTTGTGGTTTCTCCGTTGTCTACTACGACTACATATCTGTCTAAGATTTTTTTGATTTTAAACGGACTTTAATCTCTGGGGGCCGTTTTGTGTCTTTTGCTTCTAAAATTTCTCTCGTACACGGTCTGTCCTAAAAAGAATCAGTTTATATTAGTCTTTTCGTTGCGGGTTTTTGTGATACGTTCTTTATCGTTATCTAATTTATTTTTGGCAGTATTATAAGTAATTTTTAATTTTTCTATAAGGTCTTTGGCGTACTGTTAATATACTTCTTTATTATAGTGTATATCGTAAGGGTTGCGGAAATCTGAGTGTCCTAATGTCAGTTCGAGGGGTGTAAAGTTAATTAAAGAGTGAATTGTGTTGTTGTAAGCAATTAGTGCGTATGACATTAAATTAGTGATACGCTTTCTTTTATAGGTTAATCTTAACAGTTTAATTTGTTCTAATTGTGTCAAATGTAATCGTTCAATTAATCCATTTGATTCCGGGTGATTCTGTTATATAATGAATATTTATTTTGTAACCTATAAAGTTCTTCTTAAAAAATATAGTATGTCTGCTCTACCATATAGGCGGCCGAGCCTCGATAGATTATGAGGGGTTCCTGTTTGACGGTCAAGCCCAGGGTAAAAAGGATGTGGAATGGCTTTCAGAAAAAGGGGTCCCTCTAAAGAAATTTTCCAGCCAGCTAAGCTTCTTCAGCTTAGGGCAGAGCTATGAGCTAGGGTCGTAGGATAGTATACGATAACACGAAAGAAATTTTATTGGACGTCACCGTATCTTAATGAATGTTATAATACGAAACTATCCGAAGATCAGATACGGAAATCTTTGAAAGAAAAAAAAATTTACGACGAGCAACGTAAACTAAAATAAATCTCTGCAACCTGGAATGGGAACGAAGATCTCGTGCTACCTGAAAATTTAACCACACCTAAACATGTTCAAACTAGGACTTCGTTAGAGCCTAGTCACAAAAAAATTATAAAAAAATCCACTAGTCAAAATTATTGTTCAAAAAAATTTTTTAACTTTAACACCAATAAGACCTTTCTTCAATACTACAATTTCATATTGGTAAACTGTTTGCTTCTGTAGGACAATTACTGTTGACTTTAAAGAAAGAAAATTTTACGACAACTTAAGATTTTTTCTATTGATTTCTTAAAAAAAAGTATATATACATCGTTATATAAGCTTATCTATATGGAGACTTTCGAAACAGTTCCGTTATTACGGTTTAATATAAATCACTAAGCATTCGTGGAATTTTTTTTTTATTTAATTACATAAATTACTTCCGTTCTCCACAAGAAATATATGACTTTCATTTTATGCTACAGTGATTTCATGCTACTAGAATAGGATCCTGTTCAGTGTACAAGAAACAAATTAAATATTCTAAAAATATTTCGCAGGTTATGGCTCTATAGTTTTAATAGTTATCTTTAATAAACTCAAAGGTCAAAGAAAAATACTTATTGTCGATATTGAACTATACTTCAGGTGTACTAACACAATGGGTTTTACCCAATACTTCGGCAAACAATTCTTATCATATCATATGTTTTGTAAAGCAAACCTTTTACTACAACTTTGTAACTTTAAACATAATCTTACAAAAATACCTTGAAAATATTAAGGTCAATTATGCCTTATCCAAATACTGAATTTTCAAACTAAATTTTACTTGAAACAAATTTATGGATATATGAACGTTTGCAAAAATATCAAGAATTAATTTTAAACAAACTTATGTATAGCTTCTTCGAAAATTATTTGTGTTTTTTAAACGAAAGTTCTTTCGAAATAGTATAGGTATAAAAATGGAGGATGACTCACCGCTGGCTATCCGTTTGTTGGCCGGTTTTCTTTCTTTTAAAGACCTTTTTTAAACATCTGCGTCCCGACTCTCACAGTTAAACGTTGCTGACGCAGGGGTCCGGAGTTGACCTTCATACAAACCAATCCCATGTGGGGGTTTCCACTTTCCTGCCTAGCAACAATTGAAACGGCCTTCCAATCTCGTGCTTGCCTTATGGTTAACGATTGTTTTTTTATAATACTTAATTTCCATCGCTTAATAACGTGTAACTTGAATTTAAGATTTTAGAATTCGGAATTAAATTGTCTCCATATTCAATAATTAGTATTTTAATCCTTAAGACTCTAAACTAATAAAAAAGCTTGCGCTGAAATCAAACGAGAGAATAGAATTTTGAGGTACGCTTGCGAAATATTTTCGTACCGTAAAAAATATATTTACAACCATTTTAGGTCGATGCTGCCATCAAAACTAAACTTATGGAATTCGTTGACTTTTCGTTGGGGCGGCATGTTTAATTAAAAACCTGCAGGCCCTGGATAATACTGGTATTCGTACTACATCTGATATCAGAAATGGCTTTTTCCACGAGGCAATGTTAGCTATTCAAGCATACGCCAAGAGGGGGGAATATTGAATCAAGATACAAGCAAATAGAAGTTCACTTAAAGTTTACTTGGGCGATTCTAATGTAGATGGCGAATTATGTATGAATTCATAATAAAAGGTTTCAATAGAAATTTGATGTTTATTGACCAGGTGTATTGAATTAAATTGTATATTTGAATAACAGAAAATCGTAATTGTTACAATTTTATGCAGTTGTAAGGTATTTTGTATGGTTTCGTTCCTAAATTCGCTTTCGTTGTCTAAAGTTATGGATTCGGGTGTACCTTACAATGTAAAGTACTGTAAAAATCTTTGAGTTACATCAATACTATTTTTTGAAGTGATGGGTATTGCTTGGCCTACTTTGGTGAATGCGTCTACGATTGATAAAAAGTTTTGAGCTTCTACTACCAAAGTGCCTGCATGTAATTTTTGAAAAGGTTTGTTGGTTGTTTTGGTTAACATTAAAGGTATTTTTGGTGATGATCTATCGTATTTTGCTTTGTCACATAATTTACATTGATTAATAAAAACCGTAGTTAATTCCTTCATGCCTTTAAAATATTATCTCTTTATGAGTTGTTTCAAAGTTACGTTTACTCCACGATGGTTTGTCTTATCTTCGTGTTGTTTCCGGATCACATCGCTTATTTCGCTTGGGTTATCTAAGATTATTAATTTTCGTGTGCATCTGATAATTTCGGATCCTGAATTATTAAATAATCTAATATATAATTCGGAAAATTTTTTATACAAATGTTTTGCGGTGAAATAAAAATAAAAACGTTTTTTCTTTGGGGTACTCTTTTAGAATTTTAAATATTAGTTCCTCGTTAGCATCTTTTGTTATTTGAATTTGGTATTTTTTTCTGTTGTTCGTTTTCGTATATTTTATAGGGTCGGGGTTGGGTAAAACTTATGTAACTATAAATTGATTTGGTTTTGTATCGATTGCTTCGTTTAAAATTTTAATTGCAGTTTTTGGTTCTTCGTTTTGTGTTGAATTGATAGTGTCTATTTCTTCTGGGTCTTCTCGTATCTCTGCTTCGTCAACGTTACCTACAACTGATTCTGTCTCTATTGTGTTGAATTGTATTCTGCTCGGTGCGTCTGCGTTATTGTTATTCATTCCTCTTTTGTATATGATCTCATAGTCATATTCTTCTAGTCTAATCATCCATCTCTGTAATTTTGAATTTGGTTCTTTGAGTTTACATAACCATACTAAGGGTCTATGGTCGGCGTATATGTACAATTTTTTCCCATAAAGATATGGCCTAAAATATTTTGTTGCCCAAATTGTGGCTAATAGTGCTTTCTCAATAGTGCTATATTTTTGTTCCGTTTCGTTTAGCGTTCTTGATGCGTAGCTGATTGGTTTATTGTCACCTACTTTTCCTTGGTTCAATATGCGTCGCTTGTTAATATAAACGGTTTTAAAAAGTCAGGGTATACTAATATAAGGAGATTCGTAAGGATGCATTTAATTTTTTCTACTGCTTTAATGAATTCCGGTTTGTGTTCGATCTTATTACCTTTCTTTAAACAATTTGTTAATGGTTTGGTTATTTGCACGTAATCTTTGATGAATTTTTGGTAATATCGCTGAGTCCTAAAAATCCTTTTATTTCATTATTCGTTTTAGGTAAGGGGTAATTTAATACGGCATTAGTTTAGTGTGGGTTGGCATGACGTCTTGTGGGGTTATTATGTGTCCTAAAAATGCTACTTTTATTTAATTGAACTTTAAAGTGGGCTTTTTTAAACGTTCAAAGCCTCTGCTAATCTTTGGATGTGTTCCGTTCCACGAGTGATGTTGGATATATGATTATATCGTCCAGGTACACAAAACATTTTTCATTGTGTATTCCTCTTAGAATATTGTCCATAACTCTCCGAAAAGTAGCGTGTGCGTTCTTTAATTCAAACGGCATGCGTTTGTATTCATAATGTCCTCTAGGTGTACCGAATGCTGTTTTGGTTGTGTATTTCTTTTTCATTTGTATATACTTGGTGGTATCCTCAGGCGAGATCTAATGTCGAAAAATATCGACACTTTCCTAGTTTATCTAAAATTTCTAGTGAATTTGAATGCTGGATAACATCTTGCTTCAATAGGTTTGCTACCCGCCTATTTGCTTCTTCTTGACTTGCTTGAGGTAGTCTATATGCTTTGGTGATAATCGGTTTATCATTTGTTAGATCAATATTATGTTTGACTGTGTTGGTGAAAGTTAAAGGTATTCCTTCACAATGGAATGTATCTCGGTATTCATAACACGCATTTAATTGCTCTCTCCTCTTGGTCGTTAATATCATCATTAATTAAATTTTCCTTTAGCATTCTATCATGTTCAATAGCGTTAGAAATGCCTTTTGAGTCTTCGTCGGTTTCCATCTCGCTAAAGTTCACTTCTTCTATATCTATAGGTTTTGTTAATGATACTTCTATGGGGTAATCGTTTGAGTTTAAAACTGTCAGAGTGGCGTAATTGTCTTTTATTTGTACTAATGCGGTGGGTGTTTCTACTCCGTGTTGAAATGATATGGTTTTTATAACTCTTTTGCCGTTTTTTTGAGTTTACTAAGATTTTTATTTGTTTTTCCGTCCGAGTTTCGATTGTGCATTTTTGATCGGTTTGACTGTTACTAGAATTTAGTTGGAATCTGTCCGGGTTTCGTTCTTAATAATAAGTTTTTATATCAATATTTGCTCCTAATTTTCTTAAAAGATTCATTCCTATTAATCCATCGTATTTGTCGCTAATTTCGAAGATGCAAAATTTATGTTTTATTTTTACATTGAAAATTTTTGGGTAAGGGTACGTTTGCTAGATATTGGTGTAATGTCGTTTTGTGTGCGGTTTTGAGTTTAAAAGTTTCTCTTTCTACAAAATCTAAATAGTATTTCTGTACGTTTTTGGGGGCTAATTAAAGTTTTTGAAAATCCTGTGTCGATTAATAATTTAAGTTTCGCGTGAGGTATTTCTATGTAGGGTAAGATTTGTTGATTAACGCGGTTTAAATTTATTGTGTTTGGTCGTATTTGAATCTGTTCAACTAAAAATTCAAGTACGCATTTTCTTCGTCGTCCTCTTCGTAGTTCTCATAAGGTTTGTTACGCTCATAGTTTTCCGAATGATTTGTTTCCTCGTCTCTACTTGGATTCGCATAATTATCTGTATCTTGATTATTAAAATCTTCTCCTTCTTGGTGAAATAGTTCTTCGAAAGTGAAATTTCGTTTTTGGTTATAGTCTGGTCTAATTTGCAATATTTTTGTGTTTTGTCTAGTGTTGCCAGATGAAATGTCTATAGGGAGTGATTATGAATGTGATGAGAATCAAGTTTTTTAGATTTTTCTGAATAAATTCTTTCAGTAATAAGTGCTGTAATAAAGTGGTACAAAAAACTGTGTTCTAATTATACAATAAAGCTCAGACATTTGCTGGTTAAATTATTTTGTTAATAATAATAAAATTGTGGTAATAACTAGTACTTATAAATCCGTATATAAAATTCTCATGCTTTTTACTAGCTAATATCAATATGCAACTGAAAATGGTTAGGAAATGAACTTATGGTACTTACAAGAGTTTGATTGTTAGTTCCATCGGCTTTCATTCTTTTATTGAACTTGATCGACTTTTGTTCTTGGTCCAATTTGTTAGTATTTTGTTCCGGTCAAAGAATTAAAATTCACGACCACCAGTTTCTCTATTTTTGACTCGTTAGTGCCCTTCTGGAATACTACAATCGACTGCTCCGGGTAGGTTTTGGGCCTTTTGCAGCTTCCTTTTAAAGAGTTTTGTCGCTAAAAACTTCTATCAATTTTATGTTTAAGTGTTTAATTATAAAAAATAATTTATTTGTGTTACAACAACTTAGGCGTTTATATTCACTAAACATTAACTAATTGAAATTGACTAAAACAATTGAAGTTAATAAATCAATAATTAATAATTAAAATTATGGTGAGTAGCCTGAACTACCAACAATGTTGAAGTTATGAAGTTCGAGACTCACTGGCCATCATGGGCTCCTCAGGGTGTTTATGCTATCCCTGCTTTCACATTGTCTTGTGGGAAGTGTAGATCTAATGTCTACTACTTCTTGATAAATACATTGTATTACTTCTTAGTAATCTTAATTCTAACAATTGCTTTCTTATAACCTTTCGTTATATATTAATTTGGGGATATGTAATTGGCGTAGTTAAAAGACCTAGGACAACGGTTTCCAGTTCTCCTCGGACTATTATTGCCTATACATAAAGTACTACTTATCTAAATTTAAAAAATTATTTTAAATAAAATGTTGCAAATCATGAATGTAAACATAATTGAACGTAGCATCCTGAACACATGACCTTTTTCTTTTTTTAGATCTGCCGCTGCACAATCTGCACTTTAAGTATTTTTCTTGATAGGTAAATAGCTGTAAACACTTTGTAGCCTAATTTTTTCTAGAACATTTCTTTCGCTAGTTAAGAACAGGACCTGCCTGGCGGGACTTGTTCTTGAGGAAAATCTAGCCATAAGCTGTCTTGTTAGATTCTATATAAAATGAAGCTGATCAGAACTAGATTTTTTTGAGTTACATTAGAGGAAATTAGTTAAGTATATCAAGATCAAGCAAGAAGTAAAATATTCGATGCCACCATTTGATACTACGTTCTTGCAACTGGTCAAATCGGTCTACACCACCCAAGGTACTGTTATAATTTGCGAAAACTTTGTTTAACATACGTAGCTTTTTTTAGAAAAACTGGTTGATTATTATCGAACCTCGTAATGTAACTTCGCTTCCATTTGTTTTGAAATATAAATTCTCATATCGAAAGTTTTTGCTTTTATGCTAAAGGTAATGAAGTGTTTTGAGCCACTTAGGCCTTCCTTGCTTTATGTTCTGTAGAAACAGGTTGTGATCTTTCTACTTTCGTTTTTACGTTTGTGAATGGTGGCAAATTTTGTCTGTCGATTCTAACAGTTCCCATGGCGTACACATTCTATAATAAGTATAGCTCATTTGCGCCGCGGCAAATTACTACTCACACAAAAAATACCTAACCAAATTTTAAAACTGCATAATGCGAAAAATAAATTCTTAATATTTAAAACACCACTAATGATCTAAAGATTTGTGTACAATAGCAGAGTTCGTTACACTTACGTTTTAGAAAAGTTTTCACAAAAATCACAAAACCGCAGCTCCTTTCCCACGACCTTTAACCTCAATAGTGACAAAAGTAATTCAATGTAATTTACAAATTAGAGAGAGCTTTTATTAGAAAGGCTTCATTAATTCTAAGTTTGTGTTACTTGGCGATAGATGAAAAAAGTAGTATAGAATCTTAAAATAAATCGCAGTTTTATTTAATTGGCCTACAAAAAGATGCCATTTCGAATGGACCTGCACCTTGCCGAAGTTCTAAATTACTAGAACAGGTGAAATGGCTTGCGTGTTCTAATGAGCTAAAGAGCCAAACTACAGGTCCAACCAAAGTAGTAGGGTCGTTAGTGAGAAACCAGACTAAGACAGGTCCCCTAAAAAGTGCAGCGGCTCTTTCGGTACTTAGATTGGCAGAGACCATAGGGGTCGGTATGGCAGGCTAAGACACACTACCGCGATGTGAAAGGCAACGGGAAACCACCACATTATCTTCCAAGTACACTGCGTACTTAAATTGTAACAAACATGATGACATTCTCTGGGATAAAAGATTCCGGAGTTAAAATAGTCCCCCTTTCGGATCTCCGGGAAGGGACTACTTCAGAGGATGCGATCGGAAAGTTAAAAATAAGGGTCGGGAACATTCTGCAAGTCGGAGCGTGGAATGTTAGAAGTATGAAGCAAGTAGGTAAGCTAGAGAACCTAAAAATCGAAATGAATAGGTTATCACTAGAGATAGTAGGGATCAGCGAAGTTCGGCGGCCAGAGGCGGGGGATTTTTGGAGTGGAGACTTCAGGGTAATTCATACAGGAGCAGAGGAAGGAAATTTGGGTGTGGGGATAGTTATGCGGAAAAAGATAGGATACTGTGTAGAAAATTACTTACAAAAGAACGAAAGAGTACTCATGGTTAGATTAGAATCTAAACCGGTAAACACAGTAATAATACAAGTATACATGCCCACCTCTAGCTACAGTGACGAAGAGGTAGAAGCCATCTACAAAGATATCGAAAACATATTAAGATGCGTAAAAGGACATGAAAATTACGGGGGATTTTAATGCCGTGGTAGGTGAGGGTAGGAAAGGAGCGGTAGTAGGTTTATTTGGTTTAGGCACGAGAAACGACAGGAGAAATAGACGTAGAATTTTGCGACCAGAACAATTTATTTCAACATCATGCTAGAAGACGGTATACGTGGACGATGCCAGAAGATATAGGAAGATATCAAATAGATTACATTCTTGTTAGACAAAGGTTTAGAAATCAAGTAGAAGACTGTAGAAGCTATCCATAAGCAGATATAGATACTGACCACAACATCGTAATTATGAAGGCCGCACTTAAATTTAAGCATGTGAAAAAAAGAAACGGTAAAAGGCACTTGGACTTAGAGAAACTAAATGATAAAGATGTTCAAGAAAGATTCGAAAAAAAGTCAAATGAATTGCTCAAAGATATCGGGAAAATATCTGATACTAAGAAAGTAGAAACAGAATAGAATAACAGTAAATCCAACCTAGACATGGCGGCCAGAGATATTCTGGGGTATACACAAAAAGAAAATAAGAAACCATGGATAACAACAAAGGATATCCTGAATTTAATAGAAGAAAGACGAAAATACAAAAATAAATCAGACGAAACAGGAAAACAGAGATACAAAAACATAAAATGGAAAATTATTCGAAAATGCAGGAAAGCTAAAGAACAATGGATTGATGAAAAGTGCAAAAAGGTACGAACGAAGATGGAAATAGGATAATCAGACGAGGCATACAAATTAATTAGAATGAATTTTAGGAATATAAAACCGTATAGCAAAAATATAAGGGACGCACAAGGAAACGTCATCATAGAAAACTGAAAGAAAGTGGGTAGCTGGCAAGAATATATAGGGAATTTATATGCAGGAGAGGAACTAACTGCATTAGAACAGGAATCAGATATTGAAAATGATGACTTGGGATATTCTATACCTAGAGATGAGTTTGAATTAGCATTAAAGAGTCTGAAAAATGGTAAGGCGCCGGGTACAGATAAGGTGTAAGCAGAAACTCTAAAAGCCGCTGGACAAGCAGTAACAGAATGTCTCTTCCAACTTGTAAGCCATATGTATGAGACAGGCGAGGTACCCAAAGATTTCAAACGTAGCATCATAGTAACTATACCAAAAAAAAAAAGCGCGGATAGATGTGAAAATTTTCGAACAATAAGTTTGACAGTACACGTGTCAAAAATATTAACTATAATTGTGCAAAGACGAATGGAAAAACGGGCGGAAGAAATACTAGGAGAAGGCCAATTTCGGTTTAGGCAAAACAGGGAAACACGGGAGGCTATTTTAGCTCTGAGAGTGATAATAGAGAAAACAATAGAAAAAGGAGAAAGCCTGTATATTGGGTTTGTAGATCTGGAAAAAGCATTCGACAATGTAAAATAAAAAAAATGTTTGAAATACTCAAAAAGATTGGAACGTACAGAAGTAAGCATTAGGAAAGGGGTGAGACAGGGATATGCACTATCTCCATTGATTTTTAACTTGTACATAGAAGAGGCAATAAATACTATCAAATGCAGGAAGACATTTGGAATTACTATGCAGGGACAAAAAATTGATATGCTTAGATTTGCAGATGATATAGCGGTATTATCGTCTAGCAAGGAAGAGCTAGAAGCTGCTCTTAATGAAATGGAAACGGTTCTAACAGAGAGATACGGTATGAAAATTAACAAAACTAAAACTAAAGTTCTAGTATGCAAAGGGGGGGAAAATAAATCAAAAACAATAATACAAGTATGTAACACGAACTTACAAGAGGTTAAGGATATCTGCTACCTAGGAAGCCAAATAACACAAGATAGGAAAAGCACAAAAGATATAAAACAAAGATTAGCACAAGGTCGTGCTACATTTAACAAGAAAAAGCAACTACTGTGCTCAAAGACCACAAAAATAGAAACTAGGAAAAGATTGCTTAAAACATATGTGTGGAGCACAGCACTGTACGTCTGTGAAGCCTAGATAGTAGGAGAAGCGGACAAGAAAAAGGTAGAAGCCTTTGAAATGTGGTGCTACAGACGTATGATGAAGATATCATGGAATGACAAATTTAAGAACGAAGAGGTGCTAAAAATGGTAAAGGAAGAAAGAAATATGTGGAAAACGGTAAAAAATAGGAGAGATAGGATGATAGGCCACATACTACGGCACGAGGGAATAGTGCGGAAAATATTAGAAGCAGAGATAGGAAAAAAGAAAAGACGAGGCAGACCTAGGTTAGACTACTGCACACAAATAGTAAAAGATGTAGGCTGTAGGGGTTTCAGGGAGATGTGTAGGCTAGCCCAGAATAGAAATCAATGGAGGTACGCATCCAACCAATCTCAAGATGGATAAAACTAATGACGAAAAAATAACTGTGCTTAAAGATGATGATTATTATAAGTAACTACAAGAATTGGTTGGGCAATATTCTCGAATAATGTTAAGTGTGTGAAAGGATTTACTGGAAAACCATTATTTCGGCTAATGTCTAAGTGTTGGGGGATCTTGGTAGCCACAGGTTGCTTAACCCCCTTCACTGAATCTCGGTGAAATAGGACATAAAATTAGAAAACAATACAAGGGGAACGAGCTGTATACACATGCTGTGTAAGAATTTAAGGGAACTATGTGGGCTAGCTCAGAATATAAATAAATGCAGGTACGTGTCCAACCAGTTTTGAGACGGAAAACCTAATGACGAAAAAATAAGCGCAGATAAATCTGATGATTAGTATAAACAACTAGTTGTTGGTTGCGAAATATCTGCAACTAATGTTGACTGTGCGACAAGATATATTGGAAAATATATTAAATCGGTAAATGGTTAAGTGTTGGGGAAACTTGGCAGCCACAAGCTGCTTACCTCCTTTCACAACCACTGAAGGTCGGAGAAATAGGGTATATAATTGTAAAACAATAGAAGGTTACCGAACTGCATCTAGCAAGAAAGAACAGCGCCTATGAGGAAAGACAACAAACATAGAACAAGAAGAAAATTGTTGAAAACGTATGTGTGGAGCACAGCACAGTATGCCTATGAAATACTGCAGTCTGAAACGCAGACAGAAAAACGGTTGCAGCCTTCTGAAATGCTGTGCTTCAGATGGATGAGGACGATAGCATGGACAGACAAAGATAATAACAAATAGGTTATAGAAAAAGTAGGGGAACAAGGATATCTGGGGAAAAGGATAAGAGAAATAGAAGGTGAGAATACGTTCTAAGGCATTTTTGGGGAATAGTATGAGATATATTACAAGCAGAGATAGCAAAAAAGAGGTAGATGTAGACCTAGATCAGATAGTGATAGATGCAGACTGTGCAAATTTCAGGGAAATCTGTAGGTTAATGATGGTACGCGTCTAACCAGTTCCAGGACTGAAGACCTAATGATGATGACAAAAAGATGGAAAGCTCTCAGTACCTGTTATAGAGTTTGTTGTGCACTGAATTAATTGTACATTAAAAGAACGGAGTAGGGTATCAGAAAATTAGTGCACGGCTAACTTTTAGTGGTGCGGGGTGTGTTGCCTAAAAGTAAATATACTACTTTAAAAGGTATACAAATTCTAACACATTTACTAAATACTTTTTCACTTACTTTAAAAGGTCTTTAAACTTCGCCAGTCTAATAAAGCCTTTGAGAACAAAGCCATCTGAAAAAACCACAAATAAAGCCAACCAAGAAGATGGACGTTCCAAGAGACGATTTAACGGTTTCTAATGCAATTAGAGGTTAATGTAGCCCCGATTACACTTTTCTTTACCTCCAATTAAGTTAAAATAAGCAAAGAAAAACTTTATTTCGTAAATATGTTACGAAAAATTTATGTTACGAACATCGTAGCCCCACTTTTAGTCTATCAGAAATTTCGCTACGATCAAGAATTAGACTTAAGGGAAAAGAAAAGAATGACCGGGCTCAATTAGCGAGTCTGCGTGGTTTTACAAGTCAAAAAATAAAGAAATTGCGTGAAATACAAAAAATTAAAGGTGCAGTTCAACCTGTAATAAAAATAAGCACTAATTTATAACAGCAAAGTAAATTGTTTATTGTATAAAATTGCATGTAACTGAACGATTTCGCCAAACTATAGAACATACCATCCAAGAAAATACTTACAATGTACAATTTACAATTAATGTCCTGTAACTTTGGAACTTATTGAAAACGTTTTCTTCCACCCCAATTGACATAACTCGCAAATGAATTCTAGCATCGGAAATACCTAAATATAAATAGGATATTTATATATAATAGTAGCAAGTTAGGAATTTCTTTCTCTCAGATGTACAAATAGTAGAGTAAAAGAAGCTCCTGCTTGTATATATCACAGTCTTCAGATACACAAGTAAATAGACGGGAACGTCCAAACAGCACCCGAGAAATCCTTTCCTGGTACTTATATATGATAATATTTAGTTGGGTAGGAAAGCAAATAGGACCAATACAAGTATGCAGTTAAGAAACACTTACCCGCGCATCCAAGTTAATGCGTTGGTCATGCCTCCCCCAAGAACAGAAAGAAACAGCTGGACCCGGGAGGACGCGAGCAGTGCATCCTTCCTACACAAGAAGCGGTAGCTACTCCATTAGGCAAGGGTCGATGTAATGAACGGTCATGCCCACCGAAGGAAGCACACAACGGTGTGCACAAAATTTCTGTAGATAACAAAATAAGATAACGCGACAAGTATTCTTTGTGGTATAGCTGCAGAGAGAATAATCTAAGAAATTCGTTTTATAGCAAGAGAAGTGTGATCTACTATTTCAAAAGAGTCTTTAGGATTGGATATTATAAGAATTAATTATAGTAATATGCACCAAGACGACGAATACTTAAAACAAGATACCGATTGTTTAAATTATAGTGGAACTATTCATTTCGCGGCAAATCGGTTTGAATGGAATTGTTGTAAAGAGTACTTATTGTTGTAATGTTTCGTACACAGGGTGATGTATGAGCATCAAAAGCAGAATCTATACGAATGAACAATGAAATAAAATGGCGTAAGGTCTAGTACACCGTTGAAAGGTGGGCGTAAAAAATCCCCCTCAGCAAAATTAAAAGGTTAGGGTGGGGAAAGAGAAGAGGACAAATTAACACAACAAACAACAAACTACAAAAAAAACACCAAAAAAAAATTCATTCCGGCTCCAAGGACCAAGGCACCGGACAAAAACTAAAGTAAAGAAAACCACAGGAAAGATAGAAATAATCGCCCGAAGGGATTTGCTCACGACCAGATAGAGCGAAGAATGGAGTACAGCCTATGATTTCGTGTTTGGAAGCGCGGATTGCACAAGAATTTTTTGGGTAATTCACATCCCAATGACGTTGGTCGTTGAGTATATATAGGAAGCAGTCATGGTTTTTAGGACATGATTAACTCATTTAGCAGGATTCGCTTGAGGATGGTAGCGAGCGGTATACAAGATTTTGGTGTGATAACGAGTACGTAGGGAAGTAAGCTGATGGCTACGGAACTGTACCCCGTTATTAGTATTCAGGTATTGAGGACGCCGAAAAGGAGGAAGACTTGATCTTCTAAGATTTTGGTGACGGACTCTACAGTGGCTTTACGTAAAGGAAAGAAAAGAGGGAACTTAGTAACATAGTCAACCATTATACAACCATAGGAATGACCTTTGGTGGAACGAGTAAGGGGACCTACAATATCACAAGAAATAATCTGCCAAGGATAAGAGGGTTTTGCCCTAGGAGCAAATAGACCAGGAGGAGGTAACTGTTCAACCTGGTGAACGGCATTAACCGGACAACGTCGGTTGTAACGAGCGACGTCAGCCCTGAAACAGAGCCAGTAATATTTTTTAAGCAGACGAGCAGAAGTTTTGGTCACGCCACAATAACTGAAAGTAGGGGGAACGTGTTGGAGGGATATCAGATTTTTACGATGTTCAGAAAGCACGACAATTTTCCGGAGAATCGGCGGCGATAAAAGTTTTGTGGTGACGGAAAAGGACATTGCCAACTACGGACCAGGAAGGATAAGGTTTAGAGGAGTTAGAAGCTTTTAGGATCATTGAATTGTACCAGGGATTAGGAGTAGGGAGGGTTAGTTCAAGGGAGGTAAGAGTCGAAACGGAAACAGGTTCAAGAACGGGAACAGAACGGGTAGGGTATCAGGAGGATAGTGAAATCATACTGTTGGAGGCGGAGGAACCAACGGGATGAGCGACCGGAAGGACTTTGGAGTTTGTTTAACGAAAGGAGGGTTTTGTGGTCGGTGATAACAGTTAAGTGAAACCCTCAACGTAAGGGCGGAACTTCTCAACCGCCCACGGCATTGTCAAGCACCCCTTTTCAGTAACTGAAAAGTTGAGCTCAGGTTTGGACAGCAAACGGATGATATAGCTGACGACCTTCGCCTTCTGTTTGGATGCGATCTTATGATCGCACCCAAACAGTAGTGGGAGGCATCGGTTTGAATGGTGAAGGGTAAAGAGAAGTCAGTGCAAGAAAGTATAGGGGCGGAAACTAAATGTTGTTTGAGGTTGAGAAAAGCAGACTTACAATCAGGAGTCCAGGAAAAGGAAATATTCTTACGGGTTGGGTTAGAAAGAGGAGAAGTAAGAGTAGCTAAATCAAGGATAAAACGTCGGTACCAACTAGCCATACCAATCAGGCAACGGATTTCAGAAACAGAAGTACGAGGAGTAATGTTAAAGTCGGCAGAAACTTTATCGGAATCGACGAGGAGGCCATCTCGGCTACCGACGCAGCCGAGATATTATAATTTGAATTAGGACCGCTGTACTTGCGGCCACGTCGCCAATGCTCCACCCGGAGGTACTACGTTGGGTTTAAACGCGAAAATAATCGTGCTTCTTATTAATCCTAACTTTATAATTAATCCACCCTAAATAAAAATAAATAAAAATCTAACAAACTGACACAAAAACTAAAAACAGGGTTTAAATAATAGTATCCCTAGCGTTGACTTTGGAGTATGCCCGATCAACAAAACACAAGCAAAAATGAAAGGAGGAGGGATCCGTAATTCCGGATAGCAGACGCCGGCTCTGCTTACCAGTGCGACCTGAAGGGTCGACTTAAAACTATTCAAATCTAGCTAGCTAATTTAAAATGGATTCAAATTTTCTAAGCAATTGCCAAAAGTATTAATAGTGAATCCAGCTATTTCGCCTGCTCTATAAATTTTCAAATTCGTCCTCCCTGATCTAAGTATTTTAACCTAAATTTGTCCCTAACATTCCCTATCATTCCCTAACTGACATAATATATATACAATCTTCTTTTCTATATATACTGCGACCAAAAATTGGCGACAGAACGTCAAACGTATTAAATCAATCCACAAAACAATACAATGCAGGCAAAAATATAAGTGTAAAAATAAATATAAATATAATATAAATATATAAATAAACATATAATAAATATATAAATAAATATCTGAATAAGCAAAAGCATTTACAGTGCATATATTAGCAAAAGCAAATACATTATCAGGTGCACTCGCATGAGCATTATATCGACTAGCGTCATTACACAAAAACGTGCTTGTTAGATTACTTCAAAATCTGTAGCCGAGATAGCGCAGTTCAGGACGACAGAAATGACACTCATCCTGCTGAGGGGTAAGGCCAGCTGTGAAAAGATGGGAGAGATCCAGGTTGAGGACCCGGAGATGTTCTTCGAAGATAGGGGTAGCTATGATGATGTTATTGAGGTAGGCAGAGCAGAATTGTTCCAGGTCAGAACAGAAGACTTGATCGATAAGACGTTGGAAGGCGGCAGGAGAATTATGGAGACCGAAGGGCATGCTACAAAATTGAAATAAATCTCGATGAGGGACGATAAACGCAGTGATGGGTTTGGATTCAGGGGACAGAGGGATTTACCAATAAGCGCAACGGATATCTAGAGAGGAGAGGTAACAAGCATCGCGGAGCCGGTCAAGGATGGTAGAAATACAAAGAAGAGAATATGCACCCTTTTGAGTAACTTGGTCAACCTTCCGGAAATCAATGCAGAACCGATAGGAATCGTCTTTCTTCTTAATTAGGATAATGGGGCTAGACCATGTGCTAGAAGAAGGTTTGTCGAACCCTAAGCGGAGCATATCATCGAGTTCCGGATGAACAATTTTAAGAAGCGGAGGGGAAAGTGGATAACAGCGTTGTTTGATGAACTAAGGAAGTACAGCCTATACCAGGAGAAGGATAAAATTAGGGAATCCAAACGAAGTTGTTAATCGAGAAAAAGATAAGAAATAATATGAATAGAAGTTGAAGTACTGATGGCCAAGGAGGAAGGAGTTGCAAAAGTCCATAGACCCTCCTGAAAACTGGGTACACACTGCACAGATTTCCAGAAATATATCCCGTGTATAAGTTGGTGGAAGACGTCGGGAATAACAAGGGTGTCAAGGGTAATGACGGACTCTGGGAGAGTGATGGGAAAGGAAATTGAACCTAGTATGTGACATTTTGAGTTGTCGGCAAGACTACAAAACGATGATGAATAATTCTAAAGGAAAAGGTTCAAAGAACTTAAACGATGCCAACCAGGACCACCAAGGATTGATTGTACGAGTGGTTTCAAAGTCTAACAGACCAGTAAAGGGAATCCCAAAGATATAAACAGACAGATATGGGCGTTGGGCACCCCGAATACTAGTACACGGAAAGTTTAACACAAAACGAGATTGGTCCTCTAGACCACAAAAAGGGATATTCTATAACAGAGAAAGAATAAGATCTTCGTCTCGGCCTAAGAACCCTTTCGACGGTTTAACGACGCTATACATGTTGGGCAGTTAGGTCGGGTACCCCTTCCGGCCACAATCATAACAATGTTGGACTTGCGGACTAGGACAACGGGGAGAAATATGCTCGGTTTTGTCACAATTGAAGCTGGTGACCTGATGAGTAGAAGTAGACGTAGGCACAGGAACAAACGATACGACGGCAGAAACGTTATATCAAATAGGAGGTGTAGGGCGGGACTTGATAGATCGGTCATGATGGCTGAATGTATTTGTAGAAAGCGAAAAAGGCTCAAAAGCAAAATCCGGTTCTACGTATGAGTTTTTGTCATGGCTAGCAGGTACATAGTTTTCAACGCAAAATTTCTTGCGCTCTAAATAAAAACATTCGGTCTCCAATTCTTGTAGTGAGCGAATAGTAGGCAACTGGGTGAGATAGAAAGGAAATAGATTTCGGGAAACAATATCCAATTGTACATCATCGGGTGTACTCCCATGACGACGAAACATGGCAGCCATACAAGCTAGGTACTTGATAATATTTTCCGTGAAGTCCTGTGTTCGTATTAAAGTATCCTGAAACATTGTACATTTATAATCCGGGTGTTCAAAATGTTGCACCAATAAATTAGACAACGACTTCCAGGGAGAAAACCTATGCCGGTTACCACGATACCAAAGTAACGATGTAGACTCGAACAAATCCTCTGCAGACTCAAATAACTGCAATTCTGACACATGTCGAGCTCGTCGGAGTTCTTCGACCCGTTCTAAAAAATTATGTACGAAAAGAGTGTTTGGATCACCAGTTTAAAATTCCACTTCGACACTGTATGGCCTTGGTGGGAAACCGAAAAAGGAGTAGCGACTGTCTTAGGCACCATAGCAGAGGCTGATTCGGGGGTCGGTTCAGATTCCAATTCGGAAGTAAGTAAAGGAGGTTCATCGGAATCGACACTAGTAGTGTGTGCCGGGCTAGAGGTAGCTATCGGGGTTTCCGACAAGGTAATATTGTGACGAAATTTCTTTATTTTAGTTTTAAAGGAGCCGCGGAGATTAACTAAAGTAAGAAGGAATTGATTATTACCCCGACGTTTCCCTTGCCTTAGAGACATTCTAGAACAGCGTCGTTCTGTATGCAACCATAAGTAGCTAATGCGTTTAAACGCACGTAAAGACTTGTCCCCACTAAATGTAACACGAGATTGTTTTAGCTCTGGGGTCGCAGATGTAACCGCTACCAGTTCGGAAGCGAAATCAGATTCAACGGGAATAGAAATAAGTCTTTTTTACGTTTTATGCGATACGTACTCCGTATGGACCTGCGTAGTTCGTCTACATTATTCTCAGGATTAAAGCCGCGAGATTCTAATTCATTTTGGAGCTCGGTTTTCCGCAACTGGTTTACGGGAATGTGTCAATATACCATGACTTACAAAAAAAGAAGAAACCAATTAATAGATGTCAGTTCGACCCCTACGTCCCAACAACAACAAAAAAATGTTGTGACCCGCAGCACAGTTCTGAAACCCACAACGTCTAAAGGATGGGCTGTAGAGTAAAAAAAACCCAATTCTAAAAATGACGGGAAGGAAAAGAGGGGTATAGGGAGAAAAAAATTTGGGCGCCAGCGTTTTCGACGGACTACAATTATCGGCGAAACACAATTCCGATAATCTGAAATGAGCCAGCTCATAATATTGAGCGATCAAGAAAGAATACCAAAGTTTCAGAAGATTGAACCCACACAAGAAATAAAGAAAATCGATTCCCATGTGGGAAACACCTAAGGTCCGAATGAGAAAAAAAGAATTGATACCAAAAGACTGAGAGAAAAAATTATACTGCAAGTTCTAACTCAACCCGTCTAAATACCGGTTCGAACGTAAAACAAATAAGCAGCGTCAGGCCGAGAAAAGCGGGCAATGTAGAAAATTAAGCCGTTACAAAAAATCGGGCCAAAAGTTAAGTAAAACAAAATTGGGGTCGCACGTCAGGGCATCAAAATATATGTTATGAAAAAATTATGCTACAAACATCGTAGCCCCACGTTGAGTCTATCGGAAATTTGGCTACGATCTGGAAGTAAACTGAAGGGAAAGGAAAAAAATGATCGGGCTCATTCGGTGAGTAGGCGGGGTTTTACAGGTCAAAAAATAAAGAAATTGCCTGAAATAAAAAATTAAAAGTGCAGTTCAACCTGTAATAAAAATAAACACACTAATTTATAACAGCAAGGTAAATTGTTTATTGTATGAAATTGCATGTAACTTAACGACTTCGCCAAACTATAGAACATACCAACCTAGAAAATATTTACAATTTACAAATACAATTAATGTCTTGTAACCTTGGAATTATTGAAAATGTTTTCTCCCATCTCAATTGACATAATTCGCAAATGAATGAATTCTAGTATCGGAAATATCTAGATATAGATAGGATATCTATATATAACAGTAGCAAGTCAGGAATTTCTTTCTCTCAGATGTACAAATAGTAGAGTAAAAGGAACTCCTGCTTGTATATATCACAGTCTTCAGATACATAAGAACAGAGACAGAATACGTCCAAACAGCACCCGGGAAATCCTTCTTTAGATGGGTAGGCAAGCAAATAGGATCCGTACGAGTATGCAGTTAAGAAACACTCAACTGCGCGTCAAGTTGATGCGTTGGTCACACCTTCTGCAAGAACAGATAGAAACAGTTGGACCCGGGATGACGCAAGCCGTGCACCCTTCCTACAAAAGAAGCGGTAACTACTCTATTAGTCAGGGGTCAATGTAATGAACGGTCATGACCACCGGAGGAAGCTGTAACAGGTACAATTAAAATTAGATCATTTACAAAGAATGGTAAATTTTTAAAACTGAAAGCACTTACCACACAACGATGTGCACTAAATTTCTGTAGATAACGAAATAAGGTAACGACTAGTATTCTTTGTGGTATAGCTGCAGAGAGAATAATCTAAGGAACTCGTTTTATAGCAAGAACTAAATTAAATCCCAGCGTTATCAAATACACAGGTGTTAATAGAAACTCGAAGCAACTTTTATCAGAAAAGTGTGATATATTATTTCAAAGAGTCTTTAGGATCGGACATTATAAGAAATCATTATACTCCATAGTAATATGCACCAAGACGACGGATACTTAAAACAAGGTACCAATTATTTAAATTATAGAGGAACTTTCCATTTCGCAGCAAATACGTTTGAATGGAATTGTAGTAGAGCATACTGATTGTCGTAATGTTTCACATACAAGGCGGTGTTTGAGTATCAAAAGCAGAATCTATACGAATGAATAATGAAATAAAATGGCGTAAGGTTTAATACACCGTTGAAAGGTGGACGTAACAAATTTCCAACCTATATTGTGCATAATAATTTTCAAATAGTAAAGAACAACAAAAAAAAGAAAACTAGAACTATCATCCAGTTACAAAATCTAAGATCATCAATAATATTACTTTGTCGAAATTTAATCAAGGTGCGTCTATCCTGTTTGATTTTCAAGACCAATGTTGTTCTGTCTGTGTAAACGGGCATATAATTTCACGGTTTTACGTTAGAAGTCGAAGCTGCGTCATTTGTTACTATTCTCAACAGATTTTTTGTGACTACTATTTATAAGTATATGGTTATTTGGGTGCATTTCTTATGGTTGCAATTTCTTGGGGTCCTGTAAGTGTGTACAAAATAGTTTAATATTCCAGTTTATTTCACAAGTGTCGATCTGTGATTTCTCTCAATTTAGTACAAAGCACGTAAAGTCCAGATGTTTATTACTGTAACGTTTTAAATTTTTCAAGGCATTAATATCATGAATAAATTTAGTTTGAAGTCGTTTTGGAGACATCACGCCTTGTATCGTTAGTTATTTATATCATGTAAAAAATTTTAAGATTATGCATATGGTGAAGCATCTGGGTTGTTTTCTTTATTAAAAATTTGATAAACCAAAGAGATTTACTTTTGTAATGTTTTGGTAACAGACATTAAAGATTTAGCTTTTTAAATAGAAAGGATTTCCGTTGGAAGCGATAGTAAAAAGTTTTTATAACTGACCCCAATTGGAACATGAAATTGTTTAGTTTATTAATTTTTGATAGTTTTTACCTAAAATACTTTCCATGGCCATTATACGCAGAGCTATCATTCCCCTTTTATAATAAATTAATATTTTAGGATGTTTTGCAAGAACGTTTGTATATATGTTAGCGAGTTAGCAGTAGCGATTCTTGGTGTGTATCAGCTCTTAAAAATTATTTTTGTTTGTGTTAGGAAAATAAAGATTTACATTTTTGGAGAATTAGACTTTGTTATTGTGAGTTTACACAATTTTGACTTTCTTTTTTATGCGACAAATCTCTTTTATGACTCCACGACCTATGTCCCATTTCTTTTTAAAGGTTTTTTACACGTAGTTACAACCTCACTTTAAAGGTTATTTGTGTAAAGTTTTGAGGTAACTTTAAATGGTTTCAGGTTATGTTATAAGGATTAGTGTTCGTAATATTGGTTATAGTTTGGTATTTGATTTTTGTTAACAGAAGTCCAAAAAACAAGGTTTAGGTTTCCTTTATAATTTCAGTACCTCAAGTTTGTTTCTTTAATGAGAGGCAGTGTAACGTGTAAAATTTTTCAAGGCATTGAAATCATGAATAAATTTAGTTTCCAAATTATTTTAGAGACGTCACGCCCTGTATTATGTTTACTAATTTCTATCATGTTAAAAAAGCATAAGGTCATGCATATTGTAAAGCATCTAGTTTGTTTGCTTTATAAAATTTGTTGAAACTTTTAACCTGAATCTGTTTAAAGTACAATGATGAATTTAATCCTTATCATTCATTGCTATTCAAATTTAGGCTACTAAATAATTAGAAATTGTGCAAAAAATGAGAAAAGTTTGTACCAATCATATGTGGGTATACAATAATGTACCAAGTATCACAAACAGTTTTGTAAAAGTTTTGGCTGACCGAAAGTATGGGTGCTAGTAGTGTCGGATCATGTAGATCCAAACGTGGTGACGATTTGGCATGACGATGGAGAATGGGAATATGGGATGTACAAACATTATGGAAAAGAAAGTGAGATAGCTTTATGTAAAATGATTGAAAGAGAGATCGATCTTCTATGTATTTGTCTGAAACCTATACGAATGGAAAGGATGTGGTTTCTTTGAAACATGAGAGTTTGGTTATGTGGTCTGGAGCAGACAAATGGTCAGAAGCAAATCAGGGTGTAGGACCGATTCCAAATGCGGAAGCAAAACTGTATATCAGAAAACATGATTTTTTATTTTGTAGTGGTGTGCGTACGAATGAAGATGGGTAATCCAATAACTGTGCTAGTAGCATATTCACAGGTAGAAATCAAAGAAGAAGCTTTGGAATGAGTCTAACAAAGTGTGAAAAATATGTGCCAAACATCTGAAAGCACTATTGGAAAATCTGAATCGGTGGATGGGTAAACAATTAGCTGTAATGGTTGAAATAGTAGAAAAGAATAGCGGTGAGTAAATAAATGAGAAAGAGAAAGAACTAATAAACTTATGTTTAGAAGACATTCATTTCAAATACATGGTGTGCTTTTACATAACATATTTGCATACTGCCAAAGTGGTTCTGGTAAAAGATCATCGATTCTCTAATACATGACGAAAGTCCCAGGGACTTTGTGAGAAACACAAGGATAATGGGTGGGGCAGAATATTTCTGATTATTTTTGAGTTGTGTATAAAGTGGATTTAGGACTTAAGTCTCGATACAGAGAACGCAAGAGTCTACAACAACAAAAGAAAAATGTAAAGGAGTCCAAGCTCGAGATGTACAAATTGAATTCGACAGCTGTATTTAGAAGAGAGATTGAGCCTGCAAGAAAAGACGAACACTAAATGCAAATAGTGGTAACGTTATGAGTACGTGGGATAGATTGAGTAGACGATAATTGAATGTGCGAAAAAAGAAAGTAGAATGGTAGAGGAAAGATGCGTGTGTCGAAAGACAGAGTGAGATAAGCAGTGAAAGTAAAAAGAGATCTGTATAAGAAAGCGATTACTGCGAGCGATGTGAGAGAACGTATTAAGTTACAAGATCTTTATTGGACGAGAAATATTTGTGCAAAACGGTTTGTAAAAGAAATGCATAGCTCAACTGTTTGAACTGTTTGCTCTGCAACAGATCGTGATTAATTGTATGGAAGCAGATAAGCAGATGCGTTGTTCATTTACGGATATTGAAAAAGAATACGACGGAGTAAACAAGAATTACTTGTTCAAAATGTAAAAAAAATACGACATACATGAAAGTAAGGAAGTTCTATGTTCTATGGACAGATATATGCGTGATGTATAAATGGTTGCAGATGATCTAGGTCTAAATAAGTTTAATACGATAGCGTTACTGCATGCTGATACTTCCGTTTTTTGGCCGAAAATAAGATTAATTTGCAAAATGTGTTAGAATGCATTAGATGTTAGATAAAATGGGTGTGCTAATAGTGTATCTGAATTAAAGTACATGTATCTGATAGGAATGAGTCTGGGTTTAATGGTTAAGTTAAAGAGACTGTCGAAGAAGTAAATAATTTTGTAAATCTAGGTAGCATGTTTAGTAGAGATAAAATTAAATAAGGAGATTGAAGTTAATAGAAATTCTTCACATGAAGAATTCGATCTGGCACAATGAGTGAAGTGGTGTTGGAAGAACCAGAAATGGTCGGGTATACGAGTATTTATTACGACCTTGTTGTATGAATGTGAAACTGCGTAGGTCCGGACAGTCTATATGAATTTTTAAGAAATGCATTGAAGTATGGAAACGTGTTGCAATGATTTAGTCATCTAGAAAAAATCAGTGTGACTAGTTTTTAGTGAAGATAGTGTACAAAAAATGGATGAGTGGTTGGAGAAGAACTGATAGCCACGAAAGACGTAGCTAGACTTGTGTGATAAATAAATTATGGGAGGTAAAGAGGTTTAAGAATCAAAGGACTTGTGTGGTGTTGCATTAAAACTGAAAGGCATGGAAGAAAATCGATCCAGATTTCAAAGGATCTACAGGATAAAAATTGACATTACTTAATAAACGTTTTGCAAGATTTGCTGACTTACTCCTAGAGAATGGTGTGGTGAGTATTTATTCATGAATGTATCATGTTACTATTGACTGAATATTTCACAATTGAAGTTTTTGCTATTTAATGTTATTGTGATTGAAAGCTAGTAATTACTAACTAATATTTAAAGATATATATAGTTGTGTAATGTGAAATATCAAAACCATGTTCACGTTTTTCTTACGCATTAATAATAAAGCCTTGAAAATAGAATTAACTTATCTAACGACAGGAATTAGTAGTGATTGATAAAAATGTGCGACGTAAACAAATATATCACCATATTTGTCAGAATGTGCACATAAAGAAACGCACCAATGAAAAATTAATATAAACTGTATACAAGGACACTGTGGTGATATAGTTAGAGATAACTATTAAACCTGTATTTTAAAACTTCACATGGTCAAAATACTGTATTGTTCTTTTTCTTGTTTCTGGTTTTGAAAAGAATTTCTGTCCGTCAGTAGAAACAAAAACTCCTTTGTAATTTGTGAAATTTGCTGGTTTAACGTCCTATATTTTAAATCTAAAGCGTTAGAAAATAATTTTAGTTAATGCAACATATAAGCAATTATTTTCAATATTACGTTCATTAGTCAAGCTATTATCAATAATTTCGACGAGCGCTAATTTAGTATAAAAGAATGTAGTGTTAGCTACGTTATCTACGTTATTTTATCATTTAAATAATCAAATTTTATAAAGTTTGTATCACTGAAACTGATAATTTTTACTCCATGGCCCAAATAATTGTCTTGTTTCTAAATTTTAGACGTCATATTGGATTTGTTTGTACACAAAAATTTTTCTATTTTAAAAATATCAATAGGTTTTAAACATATTTCAGTGTAAAATTTACCTTACATAACATAATTAAAGTTCAAAATACAATAACAAGTATTAAGATACCACCATGAAACATCACTTCCCATTAACCAATAAAATAGAATAAATTTGTGACCTTGTTTATCAAATGTGTAGCAGTCGATTAATCTCCTAGATACTTCGAGAAGCACAAATAAAGTTTTCGCTTGGATGTGTTGAGTAGTTTCCAACATGTTCCAAAAGTACTTAAAAGTTTTCTAAATACCTGAATTCATTAAACACTTTCCGAGAGTTACTAATATTTCTCTGACCATTTTTCAAAAATTACTATAATTACTTAGATTTTTACGTCCATCTTCCAAAAATTATTTAGACTACTTAAACGTTTCAGGCCATATGTTGGCCGTTACTTATAACTCTACAAAATTCTGTACAAGTGTAAGTTAAATAAATTCTTACTCAGTATGTTTGTCAAAGAGCTTTGCATATTAAGTTGAAAATTTCAATAAATGCATGTTTAAATTAATTTCACTATTTGTTCACGCACACTGGCGTGCTGACCCTTACGTCACTTTGGTCACAGAGAAAAATTCTACTTACTACATTTTGTTCTATATTTATTAAATTTTTAATCTTGGGATAGTGGATTATTAATAGTATTAAACAATTTTCACAGTACTTTTGCTGTTTAGAAATTTTTTAAGCTTTAAACGACTAAAATGCATATGATTTCCTATTATTTTCTCCTTATTTACCTCATATTGATATAGCAAGATATTGACCGACTTGAGTAAATCTGTCTTACTGCAAAATGTTTGAACTTTTGTTCTGATAATTTTATTTAACAATAAATGTTTCCAGCACAATACGTCCAATAACACGTTGTATTGGACAAATTAAACATTTTTGAGTTCGTTGCTTTGCTATTTGAATTGCATTTTGAGCATTTCTAATAAACTCATATACTCTTGAAGTAACAAATATTTTAAATATTGTTAACGTTTTCAAATTACTGGTTTTTAAAGATGTCTAGACTCTGATGCCCTAAAATATGTTTTTTAACCTGCTGTACATATTTCTAACACTAAAATTTGAATGAGTAATGCTCTTTACAAAATATTTTTTGAATAATACTAATAAGATTTTGTACATTTTAAATATTGTGACGTTAAGCTACATAAGCTAATTGATTGATTTAAATATTTAAATGATAGAAATTCTTAATTCAGATGTGACATGCAAACTATTTACAAAGATATGCTTACAAAAAAATCATTTCTCATACAGCTTCAGCCCAAATGAGATTCATAAGGTGTGGTAATTGGTTAGTTCCTTTGCTAATTAAAAGAATATGGGAGATCCTCATCTTTAACGTAGGCCAAATAAATTCATACCTTTTGAAGAAGGACACAGAAACTCTCCAGAGATTGTAATTATAACCTGAACAATATTTAGGCAATGTCAAAATACTAGTTACGTATTATAACTACATTAACTCTTTAACCTGTCATTGCACTGAACCGATATTTGTAAGAACATTTAAGGGAACATTGATATACTGACACCGGCATTTTTATTAGCGTTCTTACTTTTTAAAATATTATATAATTAGAAAATACGCGGTTCTTAACCTAGAATCTTTTTGTGCAAGTAGATTGTTACGTTTCTTTTTTCTGCGTAAATTAATTCTAATAATTTTCAACCCAAATCTCTTTGGCGTTAAAAACGAAAATTTATTCCGTAAATTAAAATAACCCTTTCATGTGTTTTTAAAATTGTATTGTAATTAATAATAAATATCCTTTCTAAGAATTTCTTAACGTAAAGTTTATGCTAAAATTAAAGAGGCGTTAACGTGCTCCAAGTATCATATAATTGCTTCTTATGTGTTTTCCATTGAAAGAATTCGTTAAATTAAAGCCGCATGGTATCCGATATAAATTCGGGTTTCCAAGTTAATTCTGAATAAAAATACTACGTTAAGCTCTGGTCGCTAGTTAAACAAAATTAATATTTAATCACTTTTCGAACAGCAAGACGAAAGCATTTAATATATTTTTGGCTGTTTTCGTTCCGTTTTGCTTGATGAAGATATCGTGCACGCAATGCGGCGTGGTGAGTATTTAGAGTTTTTAGAAAATTGAATTTTTTGTCGAAACTAAATTAGTTGTAATTTCTTTAGCTTCTTTTGGCGGCCGTAAAGCCCCGATGAATGGTCTTCCCTTGTTATGATGGGAGAACCACCCCAAGGCGGAATCACGCAAACTTCTCCTCAGCCCTGTTATTAATGACGGCAACAATTACGAGGCTGAGTGGTTGTTTCATATTTTATTTCAATGGGCTCACAAAACTGATCGAACCAGTACCTTACCGCTGTATTGGTGGACTAAATTTAATAATGGTAGAAAGATGATCTTTATGCGTGTGATGAAGTTGATCATTAGTTAGATTGGGATAGTAGTTATTAATTTCGTTTCTGGGGAATTTGCATGTAATCGTAATTTATAACTGTTGATTTACCGTAGGTTTTTTGTGTTCTAAGTTTTTATTAGATTAAGACATTGTACTGCCAATGTGGCATAACTGATTTTATAGTTATAACCATTTAGAGCTGTGGTTTTTAGGGTTGCGTTGGGTTTTTTTGTTGCTGAATAATTTAGGGGAGATACCTAAAACGACAGCTCGCTATTTCAAAACTGTTTTCTGTTCATTGTGTATATATGGGTAACTTTTACGTATGGATTGCTAATTTTGTTTGGGTACTCATGTGCTATTGTACATATTTTTTTAAATTCTAGGTGTCTTCTTTGTGGTATATGTTGTGTTGAGTATGAATGCGTGAGTGTATAATTTTCCTTCTCTATTTTATTTCAGGCTCTCTTTTACGGGTTTATTTGTACAATGCCCCGCCCACTTCGCCGATTGAGCCCGGTAATACTGTTTCTTTTTGGTCTTTGGTTGTAGGCTCCGTCAATGTACGTAACAAGATCTGGGTTTAGACTTAGACAGGAGTGTTCTGACTAAGCAATGCGGTACTACCAATTTCAAATATCATTTGTAG
Organism: Platerodrilus igneus; assembly: GCA_036346225.1. Lineage (NCBI taxonomy): Eukaryota > Metazoa > Arthropoda > Insecta > Coleoptera > Lycidae > Platerodrilus > Platerodrilus igneus. Next base: position 17,788,505 of record JARFIW010001638.1, on the reverse strand, counting down.
CGATTTTTAAAGCCGTAGTGTGTGTGGCTGACTTATGATTGGTAAACAACGGTATTCAATGGCATTCCGCTCCGTTCATCTTTTAGTTTGGTAGAACAAGATATTTGGTAAGTTGGAGTTCGAAACTATAGCATTTCAGAGGTGTCTAAGAATTAATATATTCGCAAGCTTGAGATTTTGTGCAAAAGGAAGTCATCAACAAAAACTATTTTTGGTTTTACTTTAAACTAATAAGTAGGGATGATGTGTATAGGTCATTTATGCATGAGATCCGTTCAACGGATATCATTAAATATTTGGACCAATCTAATTGTTAGAAAATGGTTGAAACCAATGGATTTTAATTTTTGGAAGAATTTAGTTCTCAAGATTCTGGTGAATAAAATCAATCTCAAGTACCAAAAGCAATTTTTTTACGAACTTTCGTTTGCAGTTTAAATATTTCTAAATTTAGGCTTGTTTGATGTATCTGTAGATAATATTTAGCCTAGGCCAGTAAGTCATTTAATTTACATGTCGTACAACCAACGCATCACTACTTTGCGGTTACTCATTTTTATTTGGCGAAGTTCGTCTTTGTTTAGCAAGTTTCTTGCAAAAATTATAAAAACAACGTGATAGCGTTTGTGACAATATTTTTGTGGTGAATGTAATTTAGCTCCTCAAAGTCCGGATTATCGAGACGTCAACAAACATTAAAGATGTTATATTGTAGAAAGTTCAATCACCATCAGTATTAGTGTTGATAATACTGTGTTTCGAAGACAACGACTGATTTCTAGAAAAACACTGTATTTGCACCAACACAATCGCAGTTCAAGAGTACATTATAAGTCTAATACACTGGGATTTAACATGGCGATCTGTATGTTAAAGTAGAGACGCGAGCATTCAACACAATCATGGTACGCACGCTCTAGCATCTGAGATGTGGTAGCATTTACTGCATCGGTGATCCATTCATTCATTTGTTCAACAGAGGTAATTTGACCTTGTACATGAGGGTTTTGATGTAACCCCATGTAAAAATATCCAAAGACGTAGGATCAGGGATCTAGGTGCCTAATTCCACGAAGACCCTCGCCAAATTTAGCGATCAAGAATTGTGTGTTGAAGATAATCGCGCAAAATGTGGGCGAAATGTAGAAGTGCTCCGTACTGCGGAAGATCACAGTATCAAGGATCCATAACAACAATTAAGGTTTCAGAAAAATTTGCATAGGTAGGTCGCTGAGTTAACTGTGCTCTCGACAAACAAGAACGGGCGGTGTACACGTTTCTTCATGTGACCTAATCACGTGTTTACTTTCGGCGTCCTTTTTCTCATTCCAATGTTGCATGTGGTTACTGATCTGGCCAGATACGGGTCTTATGACAGTTTATTATACCAAAGCTATGAAATGTTGATTAATCGGTAAACAGTGCATTGTTCACGAGATTATCAGAGTCCGTACTTTGCAGCAGATCGGCGTACATCTCTTGCCGTGCGGCGTAGTTTGTGGATTCCAAGTGATGCAAGCACCTGGAAACAATAGGGCTTCTTTTTTAGGGTATGCTGCAGGAAGCGTCGCACACCGCTGTAAAAACCTAAGGATGCTTCCTACTTAGGCGACTGGTTGATCTCTTTGGGCTTCTCTCATGTTCCCTTGCAATTGGTCTACTACCTGACCGTTGCTCATTGTAGGTGACCTTGTTCTCTTAAATTAGTTAACTTGGAAACGAATATTCTCCCTCACCTGTACATCCAAACAAGCCCTTGTTAAATTGTTGCAAACGATTTGTTTCAATTCCTCAGCAAATAATACTGATCTTTTATTCTATTGTAAACATATATCTAATTCACCTAAAACAAGTTCGGTAGCTTATTCCATAGTTGTTAGTTTTGAAACACCCAGTATATTGTTTTACGCGATTGTTCGGAAGCTCTATATACGGAGTGTTGAAAAAATGTGAAAAGGCCAAATATCATAAAAACGAAACGTTTCTGACAGAAATGTTACGAAAATTTATTGATCAAGGTTGAATGTCATTCAAGAGGAAGGTATAGACAATCTTTCTTTCTTTCTTTTTGTTTTAATTCTCGACGGAATAAAAAACAAATGGTTTAATAGGCACTACTATAGATGTAAATCTAAAAATATTAACTGTAATATAATAGATCCGACCGTAAGAGTTTGAAATTTGAATAATTGATGCCTTTTAAACTTGATTTGATGAGTATTTCGAGTTATCGGCGTGATGCCGGATTTTTTAGTACACCACGATGTCATTTTTACAAGAGAAGCTTGTGTGTATTTAAAACACATTTTATTGGTTTTCAATTAAAGTGTTGTACTTTAAGTACCCTTCTTTGCTTCCTGGTAGTTTGTTTTGTATTCGTTCTAAAAGGTATTTGTACTTTTGGAATTTAACGGTTGGTTTGAATCACTTGTGATTGAAGAGTGGTATAGCAGTCTTGTTGGAGAAATTTACCAGAAACAGTCTGGGATCCTCTTTGAAAATTAACTACTACAATTAGAGTTATGGGAACAACAGCTAATAGTCTGTGTTCTCAAGCAACTAATGTTCTTGGTGTAGTAATCCCGAGGGAACGACGGAAAAAGGAGTTAAGAAAATGTTTAAGTTCCAAGTTTTGGTAACAGATTTTATGTAAATTAGATGTAAACCACATGCATGCATATGGCCCCTTATGTGATTTTATTCAGATACTTTTATGAATTATTTAAAATTAATTTGTCATTAAATATTAATTTGTCATTAAAAACATTGGACCAATTTTTTATTAGTTTTATAGGGTACATTTAATATCAAAATTTACAGGTATTTTAGGGCTAAAAGAACACGCTTGAAATGAGTCTAGCTAGTTAAGGAGTGTAGTTGTGTAGTTCGCAACCGATCTTAAAGTAGAATTTGCAATTTAGTGAAAATCTTAATGTGCTTACTGTACATAACTTTTTTGAAACAGTTGAATGCTAGCTTGTAATGTGTCTGAATCCCAAGTATTCGAATCAGTGGTCGACCTTTTCAGTCAAAAGTTTTGCTGTCGTACCGGAGTAACCGCCATAGGCTTTCTAATTGGTAGACCTTAGCTAATTTATTATTAGGTCAATTTTAACCGCCTGATTATAAGCGAAGACTGTTTATGTGATTTTAAGTAGGGCGCAGGATCCGCCGAAAAGAGTAATTGACTATTAAACATGTATGACTTTCACGTTCCGTCGGTATGGTTCTATATATGAGGGCGTTCGACTGGATATTGTGTTTCGTAACCTTGCTTCATTTTATATAACTCAGTTATCGTGCGTTCCATGCCATAATTAGAGGACGAATGTCTGAGGTTGGAACTGAAAAAGTTTAGGGCCGATAGACATGTGCCACCTAAGAGCAGGAGTGATTATGTGGAACCTGAGTTCGCTTTTGGACAGACCTCGCCTCCTAGAAATACTACCGGATTCTATGACCATCCCGCCATCACACGCCGAATACCCCCTAATAGGAACCAAATTTCTTGTGTAGCTAGTTCTACATTCGCAACTGTATCTTATCCTGGTCGCTCTACTACTTTCAAAATATACTCTTCTACGGCAAATTTGTCTTCGAACAATACTCCTTGGGGCAGACCAACTAATCAGTAGAAACTAGACCATTCGTTTATTTCTAAGGAACCTAATAATAGTCGTTTGTTTAACAGATCAGGAGAGTGTTAATTTAGATGAACAACTTACTTATTCAACGGAAATCGTATTATACGTTATCATTCTCATTTTTAAAGGAAAATAATAATATTGCTTCATTTAATACGTGCAATACTAACAATTGTAAACAAGAATCTAATAATGCAGCTGATGATGAAAGAGATTGGAAAGGAGCGACTTCACTACAAAGTGCTAACAGTGGCCCACAATCTGAGAAGCAGATTAGTATCTATGCTAAAGAAAGTATTCAAAACACTGACAACGATGAACGTCAAATTGTTGATTCTTTAGAACAGATTTCAGTTAATACCACAGAAGTCGAACGTCCAACATGTGTTTCTAAATGGGAAATGTTCCTCAGGAGGATTAAGATAGCACATATCAAACAAGTTGTAGAATTTAACGAATCTGAAAAGAAACTAGTAAACGGCATAAAACCATAATACAATAAAGTGTTCTGTGTTAATTCAGAACCTGAAGATGTTGGTCAGCCAGAATTGGAACGTGAGGAATCCGAACTTGAAGGAGATTCACCAAAACCAGAATACAGTCTGAGAAAAATGTGCAACATATTTGTTAACCACAATTACATAAAAATCTTTTGCAAGTGAAACTTAAGATGATTCGAACACTATCGCTACTGCAAAAAGTGAAATAAGTTTTGTAGAATATAAAGTTGATATTTTATTTTTTAAGAAACTTCACGATCCGTAACAGACCTTTTAGTTGTGCAATCTGAACATGTAGGTCGGCAAAAATTAGAACACGAGGAAGCAACATCTTCTTTTCCTTACTTTGAAATTTTTATCTTACCATCTTCATCTTTACTTTGCCTGACTAGCTCAACGGAAATTGTGGAATTTACAAAATGAAATAAAACAGTAACCTCTAGAAAACATCTATACATTTAAACACATTTGTTTTCATACAAAACAGTTAAAAAAGCAATTCACAGTTCCAGTTTATACAGCAAATAATCAAAATTTAAATAATTACTCACAGATACACAAATAGGCGGATAATTTGCTTATCTATTCCCACGCTTGTAAGGATGTTTGGCCAAAACCGCTTCACAGACGTTTCATGGAGAGTCAAAAATCTTCAAATTCCGACTTCAAAATTTGATTCAAATTATCCACTTTACAAGTAATAAAATGAGAACTTATTCTAAACTTAAATTACAAGATATTTAATAATTTTTGTAAATTAACAAACAAAAAAATGTAAATTTGTAGCTGCGAAATCAAATAGTACTTATCCAGCTCATAATTAACGGTATTAACAGCTTCTACTTCCATTTTATATTAACGTTGAATCCCAGTTTTCCAGTTTGCCCATATTTTCTCAAATCTCCATTTAAAATATTAGTTTCCAAAAGTGCATTTTCTAGTTTTTATTAATTAATTTTAGAGTGCTCTTGGTATCGAAGAACGTTCAACTTCCATAGTATTTTTAAAAAACAAATGATGTTTTATCTAATAATGGCATTTGACAACTTTTGTGTTTGAAACCACTCAAATATATAAGTTTCATATTTATGCAAAGTTCTACGGTGCTTACTGCATACTGTAATATTATAGATCGCTTAAACTTATGCGTCCTAAACTTTACTCAACTTTACATATTACTTGGTGACAAATCGCAAATTAATGATTGAATCTTGAATGAATCGTTCTAATTAAATTTCGGCTTTCGTAATAAAATTTTAACTGCATCACCGTTTTCCAGATCCTTCGGGATTTACCTCAAAAATTAGTCACCGTTGATGTAACAGTTTACAAGAATTTGATAATTTAATAATCTAGTTAGCGTCAAATTATGCGGCAGAACGATTTACGAGCATCATAAAGAATTGTCGATTTTTGTCTTCGTACGGAGTTGATGGTCGTAATTCAGAAAACTATAAAATCGATTTTATGGGTTTTTTAAACGTCGCGCAAATTCCTTGAATAAACATTTAGTTATTTAATGACGTTTAAAACATTTCTTAGTAATTGACGTATTCTCTTTATAAATCATGAATGTTCTAGAAAATTTTTTTTGTTTAAAACCCATATAGTAAATTAAAATGTTACACGGAAGTCAACTTAGCTAATTAGTAAAAGCTTTAATTGCTTTATTTATTCTTTGTAAATACAATAAGTTGGATATAGTATTTGTACCATAAATGAAGGCAATATTTTATGCACGGGAAATGCAATGAATTCTAATGCATCTTTATGTACAGAAAATTAATTTAGTATGTTCATAAATGCAATAAAAATGTATTTTATCTTTTAGAAATGTAAACTTGTTTTTATTAAATAGGCTTTTAATAAAGCTAAATGAATCCAATGGCTATGTATATGCGACTTCTTTTTGGTTTACACAGAAATATTTGCTTTGCTTTTATATCTACACACGAAAAATTAAATCACATAATTAATAAAAGCTTTGTCTTTTAATGGCAAAGGAGTACGCTTGTATTTTTATGCAGGGTAGAATAATAAACATTCGGAAATTTTAATTTTTCCGGTTTTCTCTATTTGCGTGGGTTTTATTGATAGAATTTGGGTTTCCATGACCTCTCGTGACTTGCTTGTTACATCAATATATTCATATATACAAGAAAACAATGCAATTAGTAGACAACAGCAATAAAGGAACAAAATCATCTAGCAGACGAAATGTAACAACGTCACCCTAAACAATAATGTAACGCTTAATTTTTGTACCGAATATATTATGGACAGTCAATGCTAATCTTATTATATAATTAATACCCAAACCATTAATGGCTGTCGCCATTAGCATATTCTAACGATTTGAACGAAGTTAGTTCAATTTCCACACCGTAATATAATCTGTTGTGCGACGAGTAACCTTAAAACTAAAATCTAAGCCTGGCCCAATTTTATATGCGGGAAATCATCAAAACGATATAGAAAAGGAGCAACAAGCCATTCAACTTGGCATGGCGTTCGTGTTTCAAGCAAATCAAAGCGTGGTCTTGAAGGCTTAGATAATTCAAGGTTGGAACACAACTTTTTGTTGTCGACATCTGCTGGATTATCTAACAGCTCATACTGTTAATTTGATTATATAGGATTATCCTGTTCGACAAATCTCTACACTATAATTTGGAAATGGAGAAAATTCAAAACAACTTTCCGTAAACATATTACTTACGAGTAACTCTAAATGGAGCAAAAATCATTTTAGTACAGCTTGACTGAATAAAAAAATATCATACAAATTTATTTCACTTCTAGGTACAAGAATTGTCTAGTTAAAAGTACAATAGTTCTGAATTGTACACAATAAAATGGTGATTATTTAAATTTAAATTACCTGTACCATCTATGGGTGTGCGGCAGACAAACAAATCCAATGGTCCCCTGATTTTTAAAACATTACGTCAATGCTTCACTAAAAACATTCCTGTATTTTTTCTTATTATAGGAAATATCATATTTCTAATTTTACACGACTAAAACTAATTGTTTTTAAAATGAATTTACCGACATATATCCCGTACAACCAATTTATGGTTTCATACTCACTACCGGAACTACAATCAATAATAAAAAATCCCTGTAAATGTCCACTAAGTAACACGTGCCTTAGAGAATATATTTTTAACTCATGGAATTATGAACGACGTGTAGGAAAAGTTGCCTAACCTTTAGCATAAAATTAGAAAAATGTAACATACCATTTAATAGTTTATATTAGATACGGAGTAAAAATAAGCGAACCAGAATTTACCTTACAGAATACACGGACATAAACTCATTGTAACGTTTCTGAAAACATATATTACTGATAATTAAATACAACAGTTAAACCGCTATATCAAAATAGAACAAGTTAATGCATTTTTAAATTACCACTAAATATTTTAATAAAATTTCATTGGGTGATGAATAACTAATCGTTTAAGATTGAGAAGGCGATCGAAATTGTTTATGAATACATGGGTGCAGAAACTGCACGTAGCACTATGAAGAACAAAACTCATCAAATTAGAGTGACCCTCTAGGTTACTTGCTCTTTATAAGGGAATGGTAAAAAGAATGTGCGCATATCAAAACCTGCTATTTTTACAGACCTTAGAAAACGCACACTGAACCAAATAAATTTCGTCAGAAATAAGTCGGAACATTTAAATCAATTTTACTTACAGTTGGTTCATTGTCAAGCAGCAGACAAAAGACAATTTGAATTCAGTGAAAGCCCGTTTTAACACACGGTACATAAGGCTTGAAGTTATTATATACCGCAAGAACCACTCGCGATGATCTTTATTTCTGCTGACACACATACATACAATACACGCACTCACACCGACAAACGCACGCATGCACACACATACATACACAAAGGCGTGTAAAGATCCTCCATGCGATCCCCATGAAAACACTCTAGATAGTACTGATTTTAACCGAACCGTACATTCTGAAGCTCATAATTCAGATAATTTAAAAAAATAGGTTATTAAGTAGTGTTTTGGAATCGTTAGCGACCCTCATCGTAAGAAATGGGGTGTTCAATTTAGAAAAAATCTGGAATTTACCTCACTTAGTCGGTTTCACTCAAGACCAAACGGATTTGATCATTGTAAAATATGTAACTTTTAAAACCCTACAACATTGCTTCGAAACAATTTTGTCAAAAACATGTCATGTTTCTTGTGCTAATTTTTGTTTAATATGGTTTGTACTTTTTCATCTTGCGTTATTTGGCTTCCTAGGTAGCAGAAATCCTTAACTTCCTGAAAGTTCTCGTTTCCTATTTGTATTCTAGTTTCCATTTCATTAAGAGCTGCATGTAACTCTTTCTTGCTAAATGCTAAAACTGTAATATCATCTGCAAATTGCGCGTCAGTTGTTTGTTCCTGCATAATAATTCCAAATGTTTTCTGCATTTGTCACGTTAGAAACGTTTGTAACGTTTGTAACGCTTGTAGCGTTTGTACGTTTGTAACGTTTGTAATGTTTGTAACGTTTGTAGCGTTTGTAGCGTTTGTAACATTTGTAGCGTTTGTAGCGTTTGTAACGTTTGTAACGTTTGTAACGTTTGTAACGTTTGTAACGTTTGTAACGTTTGTAACGTTTGTAGCGTTTGTAACGTTTGTAACGTTTGTAATGTTTGTAACCTTTGTAACTTTTGTAACGTTTGTATCGTTTTAAAAATAAAATAATTGTATGATTAGAAGTTGTTTTAATGGTGAATAATATTTATCAACCAAACTACGTTTGGTTAATGAGATGGTCTAGTCTGTCGGTCGGTCTGTCGGTCGGTCTGTCTGTCTGTCCGTTGCACGGTTCCCGTGATGTTACAAGACATATAATATATGATTCTTATCCAGTTTTTTACGCTGAATACGAATACGCTATTCACTTTTCAATATTTCAATTATTAATCAAGATATTCGACTTTAAATACGAATTTTTACACATTACTATTTATTATTTTCGCGTACAATTAAATTTCAAGTATTTAACACAAAGGTAAGTGATATTTGTTGAACTTAATGTTTAAGTTTGGTTGTGAGCCGTACATGCGGCTTAGATTTTTTAGTTATATCATGCGAATCATTAATATGCTTGTAAATATTTCGATGATAACGGAAATACTTGACTACTGATTGGCTTCATTAGAACCTTTAAGTCAAATTTGCAATTCAACCTTGAAATGACTTTTTCCGGTTAGTATCACTATCTACCATTGAATATTACCCAAAACATTTTAATATCACTCGATACATATTTTTAAATTCTAAATACAAAATTTAGAATGCACGATAGTCGCCAAAAACGAATGAAAAATAATGTTGGCGGAAATTAGTTATAACTCTTACATAACTTGTTTGTAATACCAAATACAAAGAAATATTTTAAAAATAGGATTAGGACATATTTTCAAGGAAAATAATAGATAAACTTATTTAAACAAGAGTCTCATGATGGATTTATCGACGCTCTATCTAATCTTCCTTGTTAAAATAAGGTTGCTATTGGTTTCAATCGATATTTTTGAATATAATAAAATTTATGTAACACTTGCACTTGTTACAAAAGCCACGTTTCCTAAAGCACTGGTTTATCAAAAGACGCTTTCCTAAGGTTAAAACTACTAACAACTTTTAAAATTTACATTGCAAAGCGCAGAAGTGGTCTTAGACTACACGCAATCATGAATATCTTTCGGGGCCCTTATCAAATTATTTAAAGCTATTATGTAAATCGAGGACAAGTTGTTTCCAAAACACATAAAGATACTAATAGTGAACAACGTGTTGATTTGTATTGTTAACATAACAAAATCTTTTGTGCGACCTGCATTAGAATAAAATACATTGTATCAAATACCCTTTTACAATAAATAGCAGTTCAATATTATCAACTAATTACGTTAGTCATTACAATACTCGTATCTACAGTAAAATTCTAATGTACTTACTCAGGACGATCTATTTTTAGCTAATCTCTAACTGTTCAAACAATAACCTTTTAAAACTATAATGCTATCTTCTTAATTAATATAGAAGCACTATAATTAACTATTGAAGCAAGAAGTATTAATTTATATCGATCACTACAATAATTTATATCACACAGAGCTATTTACTTTAAGCCCTCTGATTAAACCAGTTAATTTTATATTACCGCTAAGATTCAAAAACTAGTATTATAACCTAATACTTGAATTGAAATTAAAATAAGCGATGCTCAATACGGCAGTTTATATACATAATCAATGACTGTGGACCATTCTAAGAACGTAATAGAATTATGCAAACAACCTCTAGAATGTTGCTATTGTAAGCGTAATAAGGTTTTCAGATGCAACCTCTTGTAAACTGTCAATCACGTTTATCTGAAGATAGCATTCTACAGTTTGGCGGTAAATTATCTTTAGTCTACAGATGCTTCTTTTACGTTCTGCGAAGTTCGGTAGCTAGAGACGGGGGATTTTTGGAAAGGAGACATTAGGGTAATTCATGCGGAATCAGAAAAAGAAATTCGGGAGAAAGGTAGTTATGCAGAAAAAGATAGGGTGATATGTAGAAAAGTACTTACAAAGAAATGATTTAAACCGGTAATTACAATAATAATAAAAATATACATCCCTACCTCTAGCTACAGTGAGGATGAGGTACAAGCTATCTATAAAAATATGAAAGCCATTCTAAGATTCGTAAAAGGACATAGAAATTTAATAATTATGGCAGACTTTAATGTAGTGGTAGGCGGGGGTGAAAAAAAGCGGTAGTAGCTTTACTTGGTGTAGGCACGAGAAGTGACAGAGGAATAGGCTGTTAAAATTTTTCGACAAAAACAACTTAACCATAAAAAATACATTATTTCAACATCATGCTAGAAGATGATACATGCGGAAGATGCCAGGAGACTTACGGATATATCAAATAGATTACATTATTGTTCAACAAGCCGCTGGACAAGCAGTGACCGAACGTGTTTTCCAACTTGTAAGCTATACGTATGAGACAGACGAGATACCCAAACGTAATACCACAGTCACTATACCAACTAGATTTCTACAAAGGTGGATGGAAAAATGGACTGAAGAAATACCTAAAGTTCAATTTTGGCTTTAGGTCAAACAGGGGAATACGGAAGGTCATTTTAGCCTTAAGGGTAATAATACAGGAGACAATGGAAAAGAAGAAAACGCGAATATGGGGTTCGTAGATCTGTATAAAGCTATTGACGATGTAAAATATGAAAAAAGTGTTCGAAATACTAAGAAAAATAGGAATGAGTTATAGGTATATACGAATAGTACATAGCTTATGCAAAGAGCAAACAGGTGTAGCATTTAAGCAGAAGCGTAGAGAAGTAAATATTAGGAGAATGGTGAGACAGGAATATGCCCTATCCCCTTTAATTTTCAACTTGTATATCCTAAAGTCGATGAATACTGTCAAATGCAGAAAGTCATTTGCAATTATTATGCAGTGTTAACAGGGATACGGCACGAAAATTAATAAAACTAAAGTACTAGTATCTGAAGGAGAAGTAAATAAGTCAAGAAAGACAATACAAATAGAAAACAAAACTTGCAACGGGTTAAGGATTTCTGCTACCTAGGAAGACAAATAACGCAAGATGGAAAACCTACAAGGTATATAAAACAAACATTAACACAAGACCATACTGTATATAACAACAACAGATCACTACTAAGTTCAAAGGCAATAAATATTGAAACAAGGACGAGATTGCTGAAAGTATGTGTGAAGCACAGCACTGTGCCGTTGCGAAACATGAACCGTAAGAAGAGCAGATAAGAAAAAAAAGGTAGAAGCTTTTGATCTGTGGTGCTACAAACGTATGATGTAAAAATCATGGATAGACAAAAGTTAACAACAAAGATTAAAGAGATTAGACAGATTAGACAGATTAGACAGATTAGAAAGATCAGACAGATTAGACAGATCAAACAGATCAGACAAATCAGAGAGATTAGAGAGATTAAACAGATTAGATGAATTAAACAGATTAGACAGATTAAACAGATTAAACAGATTAGACAATTAGACAGATTAGACAGATTAGACAGATTAGACAGATTAGACAGATTAGACAGATTAGACAGATTAGACAGATTAGACAGATTAGACAGATTAGACAGATTAGACAGATTAGACAGATTAGACAGATTAGACAGATTAGACAGATTAGACAGATTAGACAGATTAGACAGATTAGACAGATTAGACAGATTAGACAGATTAGACAGATTAGACAGATTAGACAGATTAGACAGATTAGACAGATTAGACAAATTAGACAGATTAGACTGATTAGACTGATTAGACAGATCAGACAGATCAGACAGATCAGACAGATCAGACAGATCAGACAGATCAGACAGATCAGACAGATCAGACAGATCAGACAGATCAGACAGATCAGACAGATCAGACAGATCAGACAGATCAGACAGTTTAGACAGATTAGACAGATTAGACAGATTAGACAGATTAGACAGATTAGACAGATTCGATAGATTAGACTGATTAGACAGATTATACAGATTAAACAGATTATACAGATTAGACAGATTAGACAGATTAGACAGATTAGACAGATTAGACAGATTAGACAGATTAGACAGATTATACAGATTAGACAGATTAGACAGATTAGACAGATTAGACAGATTAGACAGATTAGACAGATGAGACAGATTAGACAGATTAGACAGATTAGACAGATTAGACAGATTAGACAGATTAGACAGATTAGACAGATTAGACAGATTAGACAGATTAGACAGATTAGACAGATTAGACAGGTTAGACAGATTAGACAGATGAGACAGATGAGACAGATTAAATAGATTAGCAGATTAAACAGATTAGACAGAAAAGATGTAGGTTGTAGGAATTTCAGGAAAATGTGTAGTTTAGTTCAGAAGAGAAGTCAATAAAGATACACGTTCAACCAGTTCTAGGACGGAAAACCTAATGATAAAAAAGTATTTGTGTTTAAAACTGATGATCATTATAAACAACCACAGGTGTTGATTTTGCAATATACTCAACAAATGTTGATCGTGCAAAAAAAGTAATTGGAAAACTACTTATTCAGCAAGTGTCTAAATGGCGGGGAATTTGGTAGCCGTCAGATTGCTTAACCCGCTTCGCATCTATTTTTTTTATTTGTTCCAACGTTTCAGTAGTCTGGTACCTGAAATTTAAGCAGACCTGGCTTCTCCCCAGAAGGCAATCGTAAGTAAAGTGTGTGTGTGTGTGTGTGTGTGTGTGTGTGTGTGTGTGAGCGCGCGCTTGAAGGCATGTGTTATGTGCGTGGGAGAGATTGTGTGAGGGAATACGTGTTTTGTGTGTAATGTTGATATCCGTACTATGTTCCCCTTTTAGGTCCAGAACCATCGGCAGCCGGAAATCTTGGTCGTCAAAGAAGAACGCTCAACAGATATTGCCATATCAGTCCGTACCATCGGCAACCGGAAATCCAGATGTTGAAAAGGCAATGTAAGTGTGTGAATAGGCAATTGTGTTTGTACAGCGTTTAAGAAAGTAACCATAAGTACGGTGTGTGTGTGTGCGCGTGCGTATGTGTATGTATGAGTATGCGCGGGCTTGAGGGCGTGTGCTACGTTTATGTGTGTGTGTGTGTATGTGTGCGCGAGGGTTGTGTGTATGTGTGTTGTGTGTGATGCTACATTCGCCTCTAGGACTAGGACCATCGGCAGCCGGAGATCCCAGTCGTCAAAGAAGAACGTCCAACGGATATTGCCTTATCAGTCCGGATCATCGGCAGCCAGAAATCCGGATGTTGAAAAGGCAATGTAAGTGTGTGAATAGATATTTGTGTTTGTGTAGTGTTTTAAAGGTGTTTTGTGTGTTTGTGTATGTATGTGTGTGATGTGTGTGTGTGTGTGTGTGTGTGTGTGTGTTTGTTTGTTTGTTTGTTATTTGCATCCGCCTTGCACCCCGGGGAAGGATGCTTAGCAGATGTACTTGAAGTGTGTTTAAAATGTTATTTTGTGTTTATGTTTGCACAGGTTACCAAAGGTTGGATTGAATTAGTATAATTTTGTACATGTTTGGACTTATACTATTACATGAAAGCTATTCTTTCAGAGGAAAGGCTTTGTTTGTTGTATTATTTGCATCAGGTATGTGTAAGTTTGGCTCTTAAAATTTAGCGTGCTATTCTATATTGGTGAGATAAATCATATTTTTAGAACACAATAGAATGGGAGAATTATCTTTAGTCTACAGATGCTTCTTTTACGTTCTGCGAAGTTCGGTAGCTAGAGACGGGGATTTTGGAAAGGAGACATTAGGGTAATTCATGCGGAATCAGAAAAAGAAATTCGGGAGAAAGATAGTTATGCAGAAAAGATAGGGTGATATGTAGAAAACTACTTACAAAGAAATGATTTAAACCGGTAATTACAATAATAATAAAAATATACATCCCTACCTCTAGCTACAGTGAAGATGAGGTACAAGCCATCTATAAAAATATGAAAGCCATTCTAAGATTCGTAAAATTTAATAATTATGGCAGACTTTAATGTAGTGGTAGGCGGGGGTAAAAAAAAGCGGTAGTAGGTTTACTTGGTGTAGGCACGAGAAGTGACAGAGGAATAGGCTGTTAAAATTTTTCGACAAAAAGAACTTAACCATAAAAATACATTATTTCAACATCATGCTAGAAGATGATACATGCGGAAGATGCCAGGAGACTAACGGATATATCAAATAGATTACATTATTGTTCAACAAGCCGCTGGACAAGCAGTGACCGAACGTGTCTTCCAACTTGTAAGCTATACGTATGAGACAGACGAGTTACCCAAACATAATACGATAGTCACTATACCCACTAGATTTCTACAAAGGTGGATGGAAAATGGGCTGAAGAAATACCTAAAGTTCAATTTTGGCTTTAGGTGAAACAGGAGAACACGGAAGGTCATTTTAGCCTTAAGGGTAATAATACAGGAAACAATGGAAAAGGAGAAAACGCGAATATGGGGTTCGTAGATCTGTATAAAGCTATTGACAATGTAAAATAAGAAAAAAGTGTTCAAAATACTAAGAAAAATGGGAATGAGTTATAGGTATATACGAATAGTACATAGCTTCTGCAAAAAGCAAACAGGTGTAGCATTTAAGCAAAAGCGTAAAGAAGTAAATATTAGGAGAATGATGAGACAGGAATATGCCCTATCCCCTTTAATTTTCAACTTGTATATCCTAAAGTCGATGAATAATGTCAAATGCAGAAAGTCATTTGCAATTATTATGCAGGGACAAACTATAGATATGCTCCGAGTTAGAAGCAGCTCTTAAAAAGTGGAAACAGTGTTAACAGAGATACGGCACGAAAACTAATAAAACTAAAACTAAAGTACTAGTATCTGAAGGAGAAGTAAATAAGTCAAGAAAGACAATACAAATAGAAAACAAAAACTTGAAACGGGTTAAGGATTTCTGCTACCTAGGTAGACAAATAACGCAAGATGGAAAACCTACAAGATATATAAAACAAAGATTAACACAAGACCGTACTGTATATAACAACAACAGATCACTACTAAGTTCAAAGGCAATAAATATAGAAACAAGGAAGAGATTGCTGAAAGTATGTGTGGACCACAGCACTGTGCCGTTGCGAAACATGAACAGTAAGAAGAGCAGATAAGAAAAAAAAGGTAGAAGCTTTTGATCTGTGGTGCTACAAACGAATGATGTAAATATCATGGAACGGTCATTTTTGGCACATTTTGAGCTATATCATGAAGACCAATGGACCGAAAATTAAAAAAAAAAAATTTTTAGAAGCCTTTAGAATCCTCTTTCAAATGATACCTCCCCGATATATTTATTGAACCTTTTTTTCTTTTGACCGAATTAACCCCCGCCATTTAAATCTAAAAAATTTTTTGCTATTTTCGACTGTCGATGTATGTGCGCGCCATAAAGACCTAGCATTGTGCCAAATTTCAAGTTTCTACGTTAAATAGTTTTCGAGAGAAACCTCTGTGACAGACGGACGGACGGCCACGAGAGTGCTCTTATAAAAGTTCCGTTGTACCTTATAAGATCGGAACCCTAAAAAGCAGATGCCATGTTCGAAGACAACGAACATAGAACCAAGTAAAAAATTGCTAAAAGCATATGCATGGAGCACAGCATGTACGTCTGTGAAACGTGGACAGTAGGAGAGGAGGACAGACAAAAGGTAAGTCTTTAAAATGTGGTGCTATATGATGAAGATATCATGGACAGGTTAGGAACAAAGAGGTACTAGAAATGGTAAGATAAGAAAATAGTATATGGAAAACGGTAAAAAATAAGAGAGATAGGATGATAAGACACATACCTAGGCATGTGGGACTAGCGCGGAATATATTAGAAGCTGAGAAATTGAAAAGAAAGATAAAGGTAGGCCTAGATTAGACTGTTGCACACAGCGAAAAATGCATTATCTGGAAATTTTCGAAAATTTGTAGCTTAGGTCAAAATAGAAAACAATGGAAGTACGTGTTCATCCAGTTCCAGGACTAAAGATCTAATGATGATGATAATAAAAATTTGAGAAATTTTAGTTTTTAATTTTTACAATATTAATTAGTGGTATCCTGAACAAAACTTTATGCAGTTATAGCTATGAGCTTTAACGTTTTGATATACACAAACGCAGTTATTTTCTTTTGCGAATAAAACAATCAAATTATTCCACGCGCATTTCGAATATGGTTTGATTGTTGATAAACAAGTTTTGTAGATATGCGTTTTACTTATTGAAGAAGTCTCTTTTTTGTTACGCTATCGACCTGGTCAGCATGAAATTGAAATAATTTATGTATTGATATGAGCTTTGGGTACTCTATTTGAGAGATTTTTGTGCAATTAATGCCTTAAGAGTACCGATTTTTGGGATTGATTGCCAGGCAATAGCTAAAATACAGTTTTGCAAAGTGCTTTGACCATCCAGGTATGAACACTTTTTGTGATATTAATGTTATTAATTCATGTTTTTGTTACAGTATTTTAAAGTTTTCTTCTTTTTTTTATGTTATACGTCGTTTTGATAAACGTTGGATGTATGTGATGTAGTATTAAGCCAATACTAATTGGCGTCATGTGGAAATTGGGTGCACATCTAGAATCATACTGTTGTGTTTTAAAGAATATACGAGGCTTCTTCAATTGAAACCCATCTTTGATTCAGGAAAAATTTATTGACAATTAAATTTACAAATAATTACCACTACGATTAAGACACACATCCCATTATTTCGTCAACCTGTGTATACTCTACCTAAAGAAATCTTGTGGCTGCTGCTCGAAGAATTCTTTCACGGTGTTTTGTACTTCTTCGTCCGACTGAAAGCGATTACCTTTTAACGCTTTTTTCAGTGGTCCAAAGATGTGAAAATACCAAAGTGATAAATCGGGACTATAGAGTGGATGCTCTAATATCCTCCATTTGTTTCGCTGTAGATTTTCTTTCACTACGTTAGCAACACGAGGTCGAGCATTGTCGTGAAGCAGAATAACACCACGTGAAAGCTTTTCTGGACGTTTTCGTCTTATTGCTTGATGGAGCTTGTTCAAAGTTTCATTATACTCGTATAATAAAACTTTGAACAAGGTTCAAATTCAGTAAATTATTTTTTTTTCTCTAAAAACGGTAATATAAATAATCAAGACCATAAACTACTTTCTAGTACTTGCAAAAAAACTATATTGTGGTTCTACTAAGTCAAAGCCTAAGGAATGACTAAATCTTTCTAAATAATCGTCATCAATATTCTTGGCTGGTACTAAGTTATTGTAAACGTCTTTTGCATCATCTGGTATAAGAGGAAAGAAGGCTTTCAAATCGGCCATTTTTGCCTCTGAAATGGGTTTACCGTCTGGCCAGAGCGGAACTATACATGGGGTTGCAACAACTTTTCTTCTGACTTTTTTAGATATATCTATTATATTTGGTTGTGTAATCCTATCATAGATTTCGCTTGTGTATGGAAGATTTGCTAGATCTTTTTGTAAGCAAATCTCCTTCATTTTAGGCCAGTTGATTTTGTTTCCTATAGCAAGTATATGATTAATTTTTATGGTCAAAAAATAACAATGTTTACCTAACGTGTCTTTTTTGCTATTCGTTATATTTTTCTCCAACTTGCTGGTGCTCATGAAATCTAAACTCTCTAGTCTATACACATGAAGCTTATTTTTTCTCCTACAGGTTTGCATAACATTCTTATACTCTTCCGTTGCTGATTTTTCAACGCTTTCTCAATATCCGAAAAATTGCATCATTTGGTAAAAATTAATGACCAGATACCAGAAAGTTGAGGCTAATCTTTTTCAGAGAACTGTGGTTTTGTAGTTTTGACCGAAGCATCAGAACCTAATAAATACTTTTTTGCAAACATAAATAATGACGAAAATTAAGATATTACCAGTTTTATATTTCTGTTTTGACCTTCACAAGAATCAGACCACAGTCTTAACTCTTCAACTCCAGTTGTTACGTTGCCAAATATAAATTTTTTCAAACAAGATCTAACTTTCTGCGCACCCCTACCAGCTTCACCGTCAACCCATACCATACAGTTGCCTTTCTTTTCTTTGCTCGAGTGAATACCCAGATTGTATATCCATAGTTGCCTTTTATAAAAAACTACGTTAGAGGGTATCCTAGGCAATGGAAGTATTTTCTCCAAATCAAATGTCAATGTTTCAATGGAATCTTCATTTTCGGCTTCTCTCTTGTTATTTTTCAATTGAATTCTGGCCATAGTAACTTAACTCTTGGCGATTTTCCAATTCATTTTTCAATTTGTTTATATTTTCTTCATCAGTCTTATTTTGTAATTAAGCATTACTAGTATCACAAAAGTTGCAAGTGTTTTTTTCGGAGGTTTAAAACGGAAATTAAAATTATCATAAAAAATTCGCTTATACTGTGAAAATGGAACGTTCATGCCAACAAAACTTGCTTTGTATAATTTATATAATTTCGTCAAATTTAGTTGTGGTGACAAAAACTGCCTATTTCCTGTTAGTGATTCTCTACAGTAGTGTGATTTGTATTTTGGGAAACTTCTAATGTGATTCATAATAGACTCCTTACAAACGGAATTAAGTTTTTTTCTATTAGAATGCTTTCCTCTATTATCAATAAAGGAACTCGATCGCATTTTTAGTAAAGCCGTATTAATGCGCCTAGTTGTCAAACCATAAGTATTTATAAACACATTGCGGCATACTACTTGTTTTTTTGATTGTGTGGCACCTACTAAAGTTCTTTGTGGACTCTGACACGACTTTATATCTCCTTTTAACTGGCTTTTCTTGAACATATGCTGCAATATATAGATTTTGAGCTGTATAATAAGAAAATTCCGAAAATTTTTGAAACTCATTTTCTCGTTTATCAACCGAAACCTTTTCATGGCATTTATTTGGAGAACAGCAATTATTATTGGTCAAAAACTTTTTAGCTAGAATTTGGTTTCCTCTTGAATTAATATGGTTTGTTAGAATTTTTCAAAATTTTCCTAGTATGGCGGTCTTGTGATGGAAATTTGCGCTTTCTCTCTCTATTACGCTTTCCATTTTCTGTACTTTCCTTATTCTCATCCGATGAGTTTTTTAGTTTGTACCTCATCTTCGCCTTTAATAAGTGAATCATCTCTGTCACTTCCACTAAAATAGGGGGTCAGATATTGGGTTGTTTGCACTTTCCGTATCATTCTCAATCTTAATAACACTGGTTTCTTCTTCTAATACGTTTATGAAAATGCTTTGTTTTGAAATTGGATGTTCAGACTGATCAGAATTATTTTTAGGTAACAAAGGGATACTTGTTTCGCCTCTCTCCATATTAATTATTTTGCTATTGACAAACGGGCAGTCTTCTATGAATATCTCCATATTCTCGATATCAAATAAATTATTAACAAATGTTACATCACCAATATTATTATTCAATAGTTCTACTCCACTAAATTGAGTGACTACATTATTTCCATTATTGTCAGAAGTATTTTCATTTTCTAATATTTGCAATACCTTATTGTCATTACTTCCCTTGGTAACCGAAAACCTTTCACTGTAATTGTTCCCCATACTCTCAACAATTTTTCGTTGGTTATATTTTTTTGTATGTTATCTGCGTTCTCATACTAAAAAACAAAAATATATCAAATACAGTTTAGGATGCTTAAAGTATATAAAATGCATCATTATATAAGGCAAAATAAATAAAATTGTAAAACATAAAAACTAACGAAATTTTTGAATTCTCTAACCCGACAACCTTTTAAATAATGATATACGACATATTTTAAAATTTATTCTATCTTGCCTCACTTCCTACCTATTTAAATAATCAAACAAAAACAGTTTTAAATAATGTTAAACATTTTTTTTTCTCTACCCTGTGATATGGACAAAAGTTTATAAGGAACAGGGTATAGTGAGCTAAAAAGTATTCTAATAAAAGCAACAAGCACATCTTATTTTTGCGAATGTAAAAAATGCTAGTAGAACAATCTTGTATCAGTAAATGTACAGTGTGTCCCGAATTGGATGTATTAAATGGGTAACTTAGTTGTTATTAAAGATACAATAAAACTGTGTGCGCAGTCATGTGCCAACTTTTTGAGATAAATCAATGGTGAAATCACAAATAAGCGATCTTCTTTTGTTTTCGAGTTATAGCCAAAAATTGATATTTTTTACAATTCTATTAATTCTCATAACTCGTTTGGTTGCAAAAATATCCAAAAATACTGTAATAGTTTTTTATACGGTTTTTTACGTAGAATACAGTGGCGTACGCAAATATTTAATATTTATAATACTTTTGAGGTTATAATATAAACTTGCATTTTTTTAAATAGAAACCACAATTGGTTGTCACTTTATTTAAAAGCTCCTTTTGACAGCTTTTCAAAAATATATAGTTTAATATAATTATCTTTTCAAATGGCCGAATTATTCCATGGTTTTGGTATAATAAAATAATTTATTATATTGGTAATAAATATTTCGACGCGAAACAAAAGGTAAACAAAAAACGACATTTGTTTGTATAACAAACGTCAACGAGCTTCAATCATATCTATTGCACATGCAATAAATTGTATTGTTAGTTTGTAAGTGAAGCATCAGTCTGTTACTAAATGGCAAAATTTGAAAATTACGAAAAATACGATATGCTAGTTGCATTTATTGAGTCTGCGAGAATTCCTCTATCAGTAAAAACTTTATATTTTAACAGGTAATTGTGTAACTAATAGCAAATAATATTACTATGTCGTTTGTAAATAATACAGATACCTTGAAAGACAACAACCTAATATTAACATGTTTAAAAGGATAGATAGTAATTTGCAACAGTTTGGCTGCTTTGAAAACCTAGAACGAAACAGTATGCAGTTTTTAATTAAGAGCAAACTACTGTTTCAACCATAGCATGTGTGAAACAAACCCAAGAACATCATGTAGGAAAATTGAAAGGAAATGGGTGTTTCTAAATCAGCAGCTTCAAGAATATTGAAGCGTAATAAATATCGACCCTATAAAAATAAAATTATACATAGTTTGTTTCCCGACGATTTTCAAAAAAGAAGACGATTTTGTCAATGGTATCTTCGTAAATGTGCTGCTACTAACAATTTTGGAAATAACATTATATGGTCTGATGAAGCACTTGCTGGTCGAATGAAAATACCTATCAAACATACGAGGCGTCAACAAAGCCGTTATGGTTTGAATATTTGTTGCTACATTGTTGGTGGCAAATTTCAATACCATATTTTTTGAAAACAATCATTCAGCTTGTCGCTATATTGAAATTTTGTATACCAACTTGCACGAATTACTGGAGGACATGCCTCTCAATAAAAGACAAAAAGTGTGGTTCCAAAAGATGGTGCACCCCCGCACAACGCTATAATTACTCGTGATTATTTAAATAGAGAATATCTCAATAAATGGATGGCTACGTTTGGACCTGTTCAGTGGCCGCCTAGATCTCCTGACTTGTCAATATTGGACTATTTCTTGTGGAATTTTTTGAAAGAGGAAATCTATAAAACCCAGAACCATAGTATTGAAGAGTTGCGGAATTCAATTGAAGCAGCATTTCGTAAAGTTAAGGCGGTTTATTTATTAAATTCTATTAAGTCTTTAATAAAACGATGCGTACTTTGTTTAAGAGAGAATGGAGGCCAGTTTGAACAATATCTCTGAATTATTAGTAAATAAAACTATTGTAGTATTCCCATCTGTGTTCTAGTGTTTTATATATATTATGTGTGAGGGTGTGTGTAGGCGAGGGTGTGTGTGGTTGTGTGCGCATGCGTGCGTGCATGCGTGGGCGCGTGCTTGTGTGTGTGTGTGTGTGTTTGTGAGGGTATGAGGTGTGTGAGTATGTGTGTATTTGTGTATCCATATATGGATTATAGACTGTTTAAATGTGGATAGGAAAGTATAATTTTCAATTTAAGATGTAGTTATATTAATTTTTGTAATATATGTAGTTATGATATTGTATTCTTCTAGCTTTCAAACTTTGTTGTTTAGAGTGGTGTGGTACAATAATAAACTCTTGTTTTGTGTTTACCTTTTGTTTCGCGGCCAACTATAAATTACCAATACAATAAATTATTTTATTATACCAAAAACATGGAATAAATCGGCCATTTGAAAGAATAATTATACTAAACTATATATTTTTGAAAAGCTGTCAAAAAGAGCTTTTAAATAAAGCGACAACCGATTGTGGTTTCCATTTAAAAAAATGCAAGTTTATATTATAACCTCAAAAGTATTATAAGTATTAAATATTTGCGTGCGGCACTGTATTCTACGTAAAAAACCGTTTAAAAGACTTCTACAGTATTTTTGGATATTTTTGCAAACAAACGAGTTATGAGAATTAATAGAATTGTAAAAAATATCAATTTGTGGCTATAACTCGAAAACAAAAGAAGATCGCTCATTTGTGATTTCACCATTGAATTGATCTCAAAAAGTTGGCACATGACTGCGCACACAGTTTTATTGTATCTTTAATAACAACTAAGTTACCCACTTAATACATCCAATTTGAGACACACTGTACATACCTACTTTGTAATTAGCTGCAAAATCCTGGCACTTCTAGCAAACATTTTTGTAAATATTATTACATTTAACGAGCTTACTATCACAGATTGATCTCATAAGCAACTTACTATACACTGCGAGGAAGACCAACAGTGACCGTTATTAATTTTATGGCATTGGATCTTTGATTGAGGTATCAACGATTGGATCGTGTTTTTGGTGCGAAACACAAGCAACTAATAACGTAAAAGAGATTCAAACCGCTTGGATCCTTCATGCAAAACTAAATATCATGTTTAAAGAACGATGCAATAAGGAATCACGCGGGTTGGTCCTTTGTTGCAGAAATGCCAATACTGGATAATAATTAACTGAGTAGTTCCAAACCACTTGAATCTTTATTTTAATTTTCTTAATTTCGCAAATAATAAAATATGGTTGATCTAAACAGCATGGGTCGATCTTGCAATTTTGACTTTATTAATTGAGGGTATGGTCTTGTACGCTAAGATGCTAGGAACTTTATTGAATAATATTGAAAACCGTTTGTTGGAGGAACAGTGTTTATTTCAATATCCAATTTTTAAATCTATATAACTACAAAATAACGTAAGGTATATTGTAGAGATGGCAGCACATATATTAAAGTAAAAATGTGTTTATCTTAAATTTTGTTACGTTTATTTTCCACATAAATTAATTACCCTATTTTTCTCTTTTGTTCATTCATTACTTGTTCGAATAAACTCCGTTCCAATCCTTAATTTCTTCAACAACCCCCTATATAGTTTACTTATTACTTCATAAGCCCTTTTTACCATAAATCTGTTAAATTCTTTAACATAATTCATAATAAACACGCTCCCGAATAAACTCCTCATCTCAAACCCCTTTTTGCTTTTAAAACGAAAATTTATTCTATAAATTAAATAGTCCATGCCTTGTGTTAGGTATCCCGTAATCTCCTAAATTTTTCAATAACATCCTGTTTACAATAACAAATACGCTTTCTACAAATTTTCATTTTGCAATCATTTATTTCGAAACGACAAATTTATGCTACAAGTAAATAGTTATATTCTGTTTTTAGGTACCCGCTATCTTGGCATATCTTACGATCGCCGTATAATGGTTTTATCTATGGTTTCAAGGTAAGGAGTTGTTGAAATAATGGTCGCACACTATCCGATATAAGCCGGGTTTTCCAGTTACCGCGCTTCGATAGGCTAGGATTTGCAGTTCGAATTTGTGTTAAGTTTGATTCTGCAGCTTGTGCGTTGAAGTGTTTTCTACATTTTATTCGTCACTGTATTTCAAAAGCGATGCACGTGTTT
The DNA here is from genome assembly GCA_036346225.1 of Platerodrilus igneus. Taxonomy (NCBI): domain Eukaryota; kingdom Metazoa; phylum Arthropoda; class Insecta; order Coleoptera; family Lycidae; genus Platerodrilus; species Platerodrilus igneus. Next base: position 17,763,855 of record JARFIW010001638.1, on the reverse strand, counting down.
CTTTTGAACAACTAGAAGGTGTCTTGCGTGCATTCGATGAGTTTCCCCGCGCGTGTCCATTCTAATCAGATTCTCTTTTTTCGTTTTTTTAGCTGGGGGCCAAATGGGTTCTCTATTGATGTAGAACAACTGCTTTTATCTGTAGACAAACTACTTTCGTCCGTAGATTCCTGCTGTAGTTACAATGACAGGAAAATGGATCCTGAATACCGCGGCGTTTCTATGCTGACTCATCCCCGACGACTTGCGAGGTAAGTAGCAGGACACCTACAGGTATGCAACTTGTTTCCTTTTGTGTGCGTCAATGGCATATTCCGTATCAACCTTTGGTGTAGTTACGTGACATGAAACGACACATTGTAGAACTATTGTTTGTTGCTGCGATTCGATATTATCGCTCTACAGGTGCGACGTACTATTTTTAAACATGCTTGTCAAAAGAACGCACACGTTTATTCGCTTTACGGACTAGTTTATTTTACAAAAATTATTGGGTGAAATTTTAAAAGCACTTTACAAAAGCTGTCACTGTTTTTATTTGCTACTGATTAATTTTATTTTGTGTAAAAATGAGATGCGCACTTTGTATGTAGATTCCTAAATTGTCCGTAAAATATAATTGTTGGCTGTAAAATAGTAACGCTTAGTTTATTTTCCTTTTGCTTGTTTGTACAGAATCTTTTATTTATTTTTATGTGTTAATAGATAATCGTGGGCGATGTGTTTCTTTTGTTTCTTTTTGGTATGTAGGCGAATCCCCCCACTCCCCGCGGTTCGTAGTTAGCCTGATATCTACTTTTCTCCAGGCTACGTCTAGGTACGTAGCAAATTGCCCATATTGTGGGTTGAACCATTTTTGCATAACACGATTCAATTATATTGCCTTGTTATTTAAGGCACGTTTTGAATTAGAAAGAAATTTTTTTAAACATTCATTTCATTATACACTGTAAATGGGATATTTGCTCAAGTGTTTTCTTTATTAATAAAATCAGTTCAATATTATTGCTCCTTACAGACTACGTTTTAGATATTAACGCTGGTTAATTATTTTGAACGATCTTGCTGTTTTACGAGGTCAGGAAGGTTGATGAGTGTTATCTGTTTGCCGATTCTTCCTGACGCTCTTCCAGTCTACCTGCTAGTAGAAAATCTTTCATCGTTATTATCTACGACCACTCTTCTTGAGCTACGCCGTATTCGCATTAAGCTTTGGTCAACAGCGACCAAGTTTAGTACCATCCGACAATTATTTTACGTTGAGCTAAACCATTGAAAATTTTCTTGTCACTTAGGTAAATTTATTGTTAATCCCGTGGCAAAGACCTCAACTTCACATTGCGCTCACTGCTCAATTATTTTTATTTTACTGTGATTACTTAAAAAATATATAGTTAGACAAATATACCTGTTTGAATACCGTTATGGAAAGGGTGAGCTAATTAGCAGTTACTTCTATATTTTGTAAATTAGTTATACCGGGTGTAACAAAATAAGTGTAAAACATTTCAGGGGGCGATTCCTCATCGCGAAAGATATAGGGTCTTTCATATAAAGAAACTTTATTGGAGCATCCCTGGTTAAGATACAGCCTCTTAAAGTGGGTACATAAAATTTGTTTTTCATTTTTTTTACAAACACTTAAAAAGTTACAAAATTGAAATTAAGGTGACATTTTTTAGTATCAAAAATACCCTTACTCAGTATTTTATTTGGTTTACCCATTTATTTCCAATAGCTTATTTCATTCTAAACAAAAGATGTCTCACTCAATATTTAAGAGAAGTGCATCCAGTACTTCTGGAGGAAGTTTCTTGTAATATCAGAAGGGTTATGTTTTTATGCATGATGGGCTCCCGCTCATTTTATTTAAGCAGCACGTCAGCATTTAACTCAAACATAAAACTAACGACATTTTTGAATTCTCTAAACCGACAAACTTTTAAATAATGATACACGATATATTTTAAAATTTATTCTATCTTGCCCCACTACCTCTTTAAATAATCAAACAAAAATAGTTTTAAATAATTTTAGACTCTTTTTTTATTTCTCTACCCTGTGATATAGACAAAAGTTTATAAGGAACAGGGCGTAGTGAGCTAAAAGTCTTGTAATGAAAGCAACAAGTATATCTTATTTTTGTGAAAGTAAAGAATGCTAGCAGAACAATTTTGTATCGGTAAATGTACATACCTGCTTTGTAACTAGCTGCAAAATCCTGGCACTTATAGCAGACATTTTTGTAAATATTATTACATTTAACGAGCTTACTATCACAGTTGATCACATAAGCAACTTACTATACACTGCGAGTAAGACCAACAGTGACCGTTATTAATTTTTTGGCATTGGATCTTTGATCGAGGTATCAACGATTGGATCGTGTTTCTGGTGCGAAACATAAGCAACCAATAACGTGAAAGAGATTCAAACCGCTTGGATCTTTCTTGCAAAACTAAATATCATGTTTAAAGAACGATGCAATAAGGAATCACGCGGGTTGGTCCTTTGTTGCAGAAATGCCAATACAGGATAATAATTAACTGAGTAGTTCCAAGCCACTTGGATCTTTATTTTAATTTTCTTAATTTTGCAAATAATAAAATATAGTTGATCTAAACAGCATGGGTCGATCTTGCAATTTTGACTTTATTAATTGAGGGTATGGTCTTGTACGCTAAGATGCTAGGAACTTTATTGCATAGTACTGAAAACCGTTTCTTGGAGGAACAGTGTTTATTTCAATATCCAATTTTTAAATCTATATAACTACAAAATAACGTAAGGTATATTGTAGAGATGCCAGCACATATATTAAAGTAAAAATGTGTTTACCTTAAAGTTTGCTACGTTTATTTTCCATATAAATTAATTACCCTATTTTTCTCCTTTGTTCATTCATTACTTGTTCGAATAAACTCAGTTTCAATCCTTAATTTCTTCAACAACCCCCTATATAGTTTACTTGTTACTTCATAAGCCCGTTTTACCATAAATCTGTTAAATCTTTCAACATAATTAATAATAAACACGCTCCCGAATAAACTCCTCAACTCAAACCCTTTTTTGCTTTTAAAACGAAAATTTATTCTATAAATTAAATAGTACATGCCTTGTGTTAGGTATCCCGTAATCTCCTAAATTCTTCAATAACATCCTGTTTACAATAATAAATATGCTTTCTACAAATTTCATTTTGAAATTATTTATTTGGGAACGACAAGTTTATGCTACAAGTAAATAGTTATATCCTGTTTCTAGGCACCCGCTATCTTGGTATGCCTTACGACCACCGTATAATGGTTTCGCTATGGTTCCAAGGTAACGAGTTGTTGAACTAATGGTCGCACACTATCCAATATAAGCCGGGTTTTCCAGTTACCGCGCTTCGATTAGCTAGGATTTGCAGTTCGAATTCGTGTTGTTGTAACGATTGTTGAGTTTGTGCTTGAGCGTCGAAGTGTTTTCTACATTTTATTGTCACTGTATTTCAAAAGCGATGCACGTGTTTCTGTTCGACAACTAGTGTTTTGCGTGTATTCGGTGAGTTTTTCCGCGCGTATCCATTTTAATCAGATTCTCCTTTTAGCTTTTTTTAGCTGGAGGCCAAATGGGTTTTTTCTTGATGTAGAACAACTCCTTTTGTCTGTAGACCAACTACTTTTGTCCGTAGATCCCTGCTGTAGTTACGATGGCAGGGTGAATGGATCCTGAATACCTTACATGCGATTTTCCAATGCTCCACCCGAAGGTACTACATTGGCCAGGAAGCGAGTTTTTTTTACCGGGAAAATTTGGAATTTTGCCGAACCCTTGCTGTTCCAAGCAAGGTAGGGATCTTTAACGTGTGTGACAACACTCACACACGGGACCTCCATTTTACCTCTCATCCGAACGAGGGTGTATTTTTGTGAAAAATGCTCGCCTAACATTTTTCAAGCGGACCGTGTCGGAATTCGAACCCGGGACCTTGGGCGTGATCCTGAATACCGCGGCGTTTCTATGCTGACCCATCCCCGACAGCTTGCGAGCTAAGTAGCAGGACACCTACAGGTATGCAACTTGTTTCTTTTTGTGTGCGTCAATGGCATATTTCGTATCAACATTTGGTGTAGTTACGTGACAAGAAACGTCACATTGTAGAACTATTGTTTGTTGCTAGAATTCGATATTATCGCTCTACAGGTGCGATGTACTATTTTTAATCATTCTTGTCAAAGGAACGCACACGTTTATTCGCTTTACGGACTAGTTTATTTTACAAAAATTATTGGGTGCAATTTTAAAAAACACTTGACAAAAGCTCTCACTGTTTTTATTTGCTACTGATTAATTTTATTTTGTGTAAATACGAGATGCGGATTTCATATCTAGATTCCTAAATTGTCCGTATAATATAATAGTTGGCTGTAAAATAGTAATGCTTAATTTATTTTCCTTTTGCTTGTTTGTACAGAATCCTTTATTTATTTTTATGTGTTAATAGGTAATCGTGGGCGATGTGTTTCTTTTGTTTCTTTTTGGTATGTAGGCAAATCCCCCCACTCTCCGCGGTTGGTAGTTAGCCTGATATTTACTTTTCCCCCGGCTACGTCTAGATACGTAGTAAATTGCCCATATTGTGAGTTGAATCATTCTTGCATAACACGATTCAATTATACTGCTTTGTTATTTAAGACATGTTTTGAATTAGAAAGAAATTTTTTTAAACATTCATTTCGTTATACACTGTAAATGGAATATTTGCTCAAGTGTTTTCTTTATTAATAAAATCAGTTCAATATTATTGCTCCTCACAGACTACGTTTTAGATATTGACGGTGGTTAATTATTTTGAACGATTTTGTTGTTTTATGAGGTCAGGAAGGTTGATGAGTGTTTTCTGTTTGGCGATTCTTCCTGATGCTATTCCAGTGTACCTGCTAGTAATAAAACTTTCATCGTTATTATCCACGACCACTCTTCTTAAGCTACGCCGTATTTGCATTAAGCTTTGGTCAACAGCGACCAAGTTTAGTACCATCCGACAATTATTTTACGTTGAGCTAAACCATTGAAAATTTTCTTGTCACTTAGGTAAATTTATTGTTAATCCCGTGGCAAAGACCTCAACTTCACATTGCGCTCACTGCTCAATTATTTTTATTTTACTGTGATTACTTAAAAATATATAGTTAGACAAATATACCTGTTTGAATACCGTTATGGAAAGGGTGAGCTAATTAGCAGTTACTTCTATATTTTGTAAATTAGTTATACCGGGTGTAACAAAATAAGTGTAAAACATTTCAGGGGGCGATTCCTCATCGCGAAAGATATAGGGTCTTTCATATAAAGAAACTTTATTGGAGCATCCCTGGTTAAGATACAGCCTCTTAAAGTGGGTACATAAAATTTGTTTTTCATTTTTTTTACAAACACTTAAAAAGTTACAAAATTGAAATTAAGGTGACATTTTTTAGTATCAAAAATACCCTTACTCAGTATTTTATTTGGTTTACCCCATTTATTTCCAATAGCTTATTTCATTCTAAACAAAAGATGTCTCACTCAATATTTAAGAGAAGTGCATCCAGTACTTCTGGAGGAAGTTTCTTGTAATATCAGAAGGGTTATGTTTTTTATGCATGATGGGCTCCCGCTCATTTTATTCAAGCAGCACGTCAGCATTTAACTCAAACATATCCAAATCATTGGATAGGTCAAGGAGGACCACAGAATTGGCCCGCTCGATCCCCGGATTTGAATTCTTTCGATTTCTCTACTTGGGGCTATTTACAGTGTTTGGTTTATCCTACTACTGTTCGCGATGTAGAGGACTTAAGAAACCGCATCATCGATGCGTGCAGGGTAATTAGAGAGACTTCAGCAATATTTGAGCGAATACGTGGCTCAATGCGCCGACATCTAGACGCATGTGTAATGACTGAAGGTGGACATATTGAACATTTACTATGATTTCATGTTGTATGTTTGGTTATTAATAAATTAGTTTTGTTTATTCATCTTTAATCATACTTGGATGCAGCTAGTAACTACAAAATAACAATAATAATCCAGTTCGCATTTATGATGATGTATCTCTGTAGTTGTTTATAAAATAATTTTTTCTGCGAACTGGTTAATTTTGGGCAAAAAATTCAAGAGACATTTTTTGTTTAGAACGAAATAAGCTATTGGAAATAAATTTTTAAATGGCAAACAAATAATAAGACAAAAAGTTACATTAGAAATAAAGTTTAAGGGTTGCGTTTTCCACGCCTAACAACCATGAGGTAAACCAAATACATTACTGAGTAAGTGTATTTTTGATAGTAAAAAATGTCACCTTAATTTCAATTTTGTAACTGTTTTAGTGTTTGTAAAAAAAATGAAAAACAAATTTTATGTACCCTTTTAAGGGGCTGTATCTTAACAAGGGATGCTCCAATAAAGTTTCTTTATATGAAAGACCCTATATCTTTTACGATGAAGAATCACCCCCTGAAATGTTTTACATTTATTTTGTTACACCCGGTATAATTAAATTTCAAACAGTATAGAAACATTTTTGGGTAGTACTGAGATTTCCTGTTTTTTGTCAACAGTACAATGTCATACAGGGGTTGATCGTATTCTCACACAATTATCTTTGTTAGATCTCTTAACAAGTCGTCAGGTGTAAGGATATTCACCCTGTGGCAATTAGCCTCCAGAAAACAAAATTTAATATATTTGAATTGGCGTTAGTTAAAACTAATTCGTAAAAGCAATTTTCTTACGTTATTGTTTTGAAAATTTTAGTGTGCCAGTAATTTTTAGCGCCACAGATGATAATGCCCTCGGAAATAATGCTTACCCCTTAGATCCGCCCTGACTCTAACCAAAGTTGAAGTAATCAAATTGACTATACGTTAAAAACTATAAACGGTTGAAAGCTAAGAAAATTGTTTTTCAAGGAGGGTATTACTAAGAGGCATTTTATTTCATAAAAAAGATGAGAGTAGTTTTCAAATTCAACTATGTAAGTTAGAAGTTCATGACGTTTTGATAATTCAATAACACATTCTTGCACAGGTATGTGTTTCTATTACGTAAATTGTTTTACGAGAAACATTGGTGATTAATCAATAAATTCTTTTAGTGATACGTAGAATGATTAATGCTCGCGCGTGTGATCCATGTATATGATAAATTTGAATTACGTTATGTTGCAAAAATAGTAGATGACACAGTAGTTAGGAAAACTGTATACGTAATCGTCTTTTAATCTTCTAACGTTGCTGATGATAAAAATGTAACATAGACATACTGCCAACTCAAATATAACAGAAAATGAAAAATTGTCTACATCTAAAATTCGAAGCATTTTGGTTTCTGAAAAATATAAGACACTTGAATATAGTCATTTTTCACGTTATATGCACTTATACTATTAAATGTTTCGTGCGTTTCACGTTCTTAGAATCACCTGAAGGCCATAATTTTAATTGCTTATCATGACTCTAGGTTCCTTTTTAATGTTTTGTGAGCCAACGCTGACGTTTTTTGACGTTATCTCTCAATAAAATTATTTTCAGGTGAACTGAAAATTCTCGTAGTGCGCATGCATATGATTTTGACAAACAGAAAGTTCTGGAACTTAACTTTACATATGATTGCCATCGTCTCTAAGGAAATGCTAATAATTTCTATGTTTCATTAACATTTATTTAATGCCCTCCGAATATTAGTCTTCAAAAGCATTAAAAGCTTTGAACAACCTGACCTTGGTTTATTTGCGGTGCTATTTTGTTTCAGTTCAGATAATAAACACTAATTTCTAATCATTTGACATAATAATAAATTTTCAGCAATTCTTGTTAACGGCGATTGAAACGTTTACTTCTTAAACTTGGAATTGCCAAAAAGAGGCGGGAAACCCGAACAAGATAAGCGTGCACTGGCTAACTACAGTAGTGCGGGAATGGGTCCCTATATAAACAATTTAAAAACACCGAACAAAAAAATCAAATAGTTTAGAAAATATTGTAAAGCTGCAGCACTTTCAACAACCCATCCGCGATCCAGCACATTTCTAAGACTATTACCACCTCTTTCTAGTTTATTTACTATTCGTTAAATTCTGGCATCATTTCCAGTTACATGAAAAGCGTCTCTGCGATTGCATTCTGCTTTAAAATTTCTATAAGTTGTTGGACGACGATTAATGATTTTTCTGATATCTGCTTATCCATCATTCTATTGAATCAAGTACCTATTGTTTTTGATGATTTTTTAATACAGCACTGAGAATTTGGAATATAATTCTTACTCGAAGTATGACATTTTCCTGATTACTGTTAACACTCGAAAAATCTCGCCAACGCCTGCTCAGGGGAAGCCTTTTTCTATTGTTTTCTACATTATCGCCGACAGAGTTAAAATAGCCTCCCGTGTTCCCCTGTTTCGTATAAACGTATAAACTTCCCCTAGTATTTCCTCAGCCCGTTTTTCGATCCGCTTTTGTACAATTTTAGTGAATATATTTGACACGTGTGCTGTCAAACTTATTGTTAGAGAATTTTCACATCTATCTGCGCCTTTTTTCTTTGGTATTATAATTATGATTTTACATTCGGAATCCTGTCTCATATATATATATATATATATATATATATATATATATATATATTTACTCCATGTGGACCGAATACGTGCTTTGCGACTGTGAAACCTGCTTGTTATCTATACAAATTAAGTGGAACATGACATTTCCAAACCTGCAGGTGTTCAATTTAACGAACGTTTTAAATAACATTTCTACGAGTTGGCTTTTCAACGTATTTTATATTCAACGGCTGTTTATGTGTTAGCAAAGCGTTTCACCTTGGTATTATCGATTTTTCATGTTTTTATGCGTATTACCCGTTTAATTAAACTCAATTACATTAATAAATTAATTGCATTGACTTCTACAATTTATTTTCTTTTCGAACCTACTAAATTTTAATCATTATTTGTAAAATTTTGTTAATACTTGTTACTTAAAATGAACTAACTGGAATAAATTTCGCACGTAAACTCTAGTTGTTTCCTCTATACAGGGTGTTTAAAATTGCCTTGTTTATACGTAGATTTAGCCCTTTAAAACCACTACAATATATATATATATATATATATATATATATATATATATATATATATATATATATATATATATATAGCTTATAGCTTATAGCTTATAGTCTAGAAAAGACGTTCTGTTACTGCCTGTGCAGCGACTTTTAGAATTTCTGCAACGGCGGAGTTTTACATTCGTATTCCAACGCGCACTTTTATTATTTACTTCACTTGTAATTCTTAATTTCTATTACTTGTCATTTTGACTAAATTAAAATTCACGTAATAATTTGGTTTCAACTATTACAGTTCGCGCGTCGAATATGCAATGCCCTGGCTTATTGGCTCTGGTCAGTTTTATAGACAACTTCGTTGCACGTTCTTGTATTGGTTGACCGTTTGCTACCTTGTTATTAGACCATGGCCAAGGCGTTGCCATTATGTGCTATTTTCAACCTATAGGATTTTATTCAGTGTTGCTTGTTATAGAGCTTGATTTTGCACGTACATCAAAGTTTTGTATTGGAATTCATTACCAAATGTTGTATCATCTATGCTTGAAACTGTACGTAGCCGTAATTTTAGTGTCCATACTTTGTTTACCTATCTCGGGTTTTATTCAATGTGGCAATTCCTACATTTCAAATGGCCCGTACGCTTTCGCCTCAATTCTTTAAACTTTATGAAACTTGCACGTTTTTAAATGTTAACCTATACAAACTGGTATAAATTATATGCGTTTTACTGACTTATATTTCTTACGCAAATGCATGTAGGTTGAAAGAAATTTCATTTGACGTCTATTTTGCTTTAAAAATGCTGACTTTGTATTTATTTTGAGCTTAGGATGTTTAAAATATTAAAAAATTAATGGAATTGCGCCCGCAGTTATTTATCTCGATGAATGTGGTTAAGTTATTACTGAATGTGCTTTCTTTAATTAACTATAGCTTATTATTGATTTTATACGAAAAGGAAATTATCATAAAAGGGGTTCTACTGAAGACCCAAAACTTTCACAATAGGATCAGAAGGATCCTCTAAGCAATGCGGTTGCAAACACCGATGAGGGGCGAGAATGCTGTTAAGCAAATTGGGATCATTACTAGACCACTTGTGCAGGTCGAAACCACCTCGTTTTAGAAGGGTCGTTGGCGTCGTTCTAAGGAAAGAAATATTTGTGAGAGTCGCATCCTTAAAGGGCAAAAAACTACATAACGGCCCTGATCCGTCCGCGAATGAGTTTTTTTGAAAATAATTTCAGCTTCCTTTTACGTTACTGAAAGTATTTCGACGTCGGGAAGTGATTCGACCTCTCAAAATTTGGAAACAATTTTTTTCAGGGAGGGCACTTGGTCCATAGAGTAAAGTAAAGCGGTAACCTGCGGGGTGCTTGACGTGGGAATCGATCCCATTAAAATATATATCCGGAAACAGTATTCATGGCTATGGGTGTATGGTGTTCAACAGGAACACGATCTATATTAAAATTTATGGAAATACGTCGGCTCGAAGTAACAAATCTATAGGACCGGGTTTTGAAAACTGTGAGTCGGCTAACTGAATGTTATGTAATGGCGGTAACTGGTTGATGTTAACGCAAGTAGTAGGCAGGTTTTCACAAATCTTAGGTAGGACTATTGCGTCAAAGTTAAAAAAATGATTCATATTGTTCACTGGTTTAATAAAGACAGAAACAGCGCCGTGAGTAGCCACGGTCTGCATAGAGCCAAGCTCGTTAAGAATAAGAGGTAAACACAGCGCTAAACACATTGTTGAGTAATAAATGAAGTCATACTACCGGTAACTAACAAGCAGCGAAGCTTTTAAAAATTACCGAAACGATCACAAACTTCAATTTGCGAAGTAGACAATAAAACCATGCTTTTTTGGGGATTTGTGTTAAATAATACAACATTGGAATTATTGGTAGCGGAGGAGAAACGATTAACTGGTGGAAATTCGCAGGTACTCAAAGCGGGAGAACAGATGGCTTGCAAATATCTTGTTCGGCGTTATAAGACGAGGCGGTATAAACTCTAGTAGAAACACTACGTTTTGGAAGGGATTCTAATGGGGGGTTAAAGTGTAACGAGGTATGATGCCGCTAACGACAAGAGTGACAAGTCATATTCGATTTACACTTGGAAAAAGTAAGCAAACTACTTAGACAGTTAATGCAAAGTTAGCGTTCTTTTACAAAATTATAGCGGTCGTTAAGGGTTAATTGTTAAAAAGCGAGGCATGTATATAGCGGATGGTCAATTTTGCAATGCGGGCACTTAGCAATACGATTGGTAGTGCGGACTAATATTGAAATACTGGGACGTGAACCTGGTCGGCTCTGCACGTGAACAACTTTGTTCATGTCTGATTTGTAATTTAAAAATAAGTTGCTCAGGGATTTACATGTTTTGTCTAGAAATGTAATGATTTCAGTATAAGTAGGAATGGTAGCGCGATCGTGCTGCAACTCAAAACCACGAGCTTTGTGTACGTCCAGTCGATTTAAGAGCATCTGAGCTAAAATAAAGATCTACTCCTCAACCGGAAGATCAAGCTTCTTAAGGCTTCCAAATTATCGGTAACAATGTCGATTAGTTTTTGTAAACCGGAGGGGTTATCCGAGTGCAGTTTGGGAAAGTTGTTCAAATTTGCCCAATACGCAATCGTAATTTGGCGAATATTTTCAAATTTACTGCGCAGTTTAATATACGCGAGTGTATACTGACTTTTAGTTAAATCAAAATTTTTAATGGCGAGTAAAGCCGGACCTCGCAGAATTGATTTTAAATACGTAAATTTGTCTATTGGCGACAATTCCGGGTTAGTATGTATGAGGGAGTCGTATAAATCAATGAAACCTCTGAACATGGAAAAATCGCACCCAAGGGGGGGGGGAATCTGCAACGAAAGTAAATTTATTTTTGATTTTAGGGGAGTGGCAGAAACAACAGCGCTAGGTTCTGACGGTTTAGATTCAAAAAATTTCATTTTGATTGACTTGATTAAATAAAAGGAACGATCAAACGCTTTTCTGATTTTATCTTCAACCTCAAACAAATCTTCCGCGTTTTCATCCTTGGCGATCATGGAGATAATCTTATTATGACTTTGATAGGAAGACTTCTTCTAATTTAACCACATGCTCAAGGTGCGATTTAAATAAATTGTAATATTCGGCATTAGAAACGGCCGATTGCGCGACTTCTTGTATCTCTTGTAAACTTTGAATCTGCGTGTATCGTGAAAATTTCAATTTTTTAAGTTTCTTTGCCATTTTAAATAAGCACAAACTTTCTTAAACATTTTATAGAAAATTAGTACTGCAAAATGCTTTTAAGCTTTATCAATTTAGGCACAAATTAAATAATCGTAGGTAAATGTAAATAGATATAAATGCAAACAAAGTAATTAACTTTGTATCAAACACGACAACTAATGGGAATGAATACAATTCAAGTAATATAACATTTGTATTATCAAGACAATATGTTTGTCAACACAAGCTTGACCTCCGGTAAATGATTAATAATTATATTCTAAATTATAGTACTAATATCTGCTACTGGTAATATCCGAGTCGACAAGGATTAAAATTTGAATGTTGAGTACATAAAAAGATACTTAAGAGAAAAAAGCGGGCATATAGCCAAACGATATTAAACAAATATTCTTACCTGATGTCCAGTTAAAGCGGTGAAGATTCTCGGATCCTGAACACTTTTTACGGTGAGGTAGTCCTTTATGAGAACTTACCTCCGAAAACAGAAACTTATTGTCCAAACAGTGACAATAGACTGTATTAGACCGCGTAGTCACCAAACATATGGCAAACAAGATAGAACATTGAAGGTGAAAACGCGACCGGGTTTATCAAATTTAATTAAAAGAGCAGATATTACCATTAACAAATATACTTAAATTTTATAGTAATAATTTAAAAAAACTAAATGAATATATACAGGGTTGGACGGAACATACACCCAACCTACACATAATAACCGGCGAACTATTTGCAAAAAGAATAAAAACTCTTATTATTACCAAACAAGTAAATTGAATACTAACCATTATATTCCATTTTCAAAGTCGTCATCAAAAAGCCAAATAGGTGTATGCACAGTAAACTTGATCAAAGCATTTCTCAATTCCCACGATAAAAATGCTATGGTAAAAACAAAAAATCTTCCTTTAAAGCACAGGTTTCACTAAGTTACTACATCTTGTCTGCTTGGGTCTGCATGGGTAAAACGTAACCTTCCTGCTCAACCAACATAAATGCATAACGACAGTAAAATCACATCTTTGAAATATGCTCTAAACTACCAAGAATGTGTAATGCAGGTCGCGTATAAAGCAATATTGACTTGAATATATACGTATTAACAAACAAATCTATTAGAAGATAAATTATGCTGTGCCCAGATTTTTAACACAGTTCAACATTACATGCAGCTTAGACATGCCAGCCAGAGATATTTTGGGGTATAAGCAAAAAGAAAATAAGAAACCATGATTAACAAAAGATATTAGGAATTTAATAAAAGAGACGATAATCCAAAGCAGACCAGACGAAGCAGGAAAACAGATATACAACGCCATGAAATAAAAAGTATTCACAAATGTCTAAAATCTAAAGAACAATGGATTGATAAAAAGTGAAAAATGGTACAAACTAAGATGAAAATAGGAAAAACAGGCGAAGCATACTAACTAAAAAGATGAAATTTAGAAATATATAACCTATAAGGTTATATATGTCAAAATTGCATTCCTTTTACTTTGTATGCTTCGCTTGCCTTTCCTATTTTCATCTTAGTAGGATACAATGGGTGGGTATGTTGGTATATTCTATACTTAAAGATGAGCTGGAATTAACATTAAATAATTTGTAAAATAGAAGGGCACTGGCTCTAGATAAGGTGCAAACGGAAACTTTAAAGGCTGCTAAACAAGCAGTAACAGAACGTCTCTTCCAACTTGTAAGCTGTATGTATGAAACAGGCGAAATACCCAAAGATTTCAAACGTAACACCAAAGTCTCAAAACAGAAAAAAAAGAGGCGCATAGATGTGAAAATTTTAGAATATTAAGTTTGGCAGCATACATACGTGTCAAAATATTAAATAGAAATGTACCAAGACGGATGAAAAAAACGAGTTGGAGAAATACTAGGAAAGTATTAATTCGGGTTTAGACGAAACAAGGAAACACGGGATGCCACTTTAGCTCTAAGGGTGATAATGGAGGAATCAATAGAAAAACAGAAAACCGTCTATATTAGGGTTGTAGATCTTGAAGAAGCTTTTGTAAAATGAGACAAAATGTTCGAAATACTCAAAAAGATTGGAATAAATTATACGAATAAACGAATAGTACGTAGCCTAGACAAAGAATAAACAACTGTAACAGAATTAGAACAAAAATATAGAGAAGTAAATGTTACGAAAAATGCGAGACAGGAATGTGCCCTATCCCTATGTTAATTTTTAACTTGCATATCGAAGAGGCAATGAATACTCTCAAATGCAAAAAGACATTTGAAATTATTATGCAGGGACAAACTATTAATATGCTTAGATTTGCAGATGATAACGCGGTATTAGCATATAGCAAGGAAGAGTTAGAAGCAGCTCTTATTGAAATGAAAAAAGTACTAAGAAAGATACGGTATGAAAATCGACAAAAATAAAACTATAGCGCTAGTAAGTAAAGAGGGGAAAATAAGTCAAAAATCAATTTACAAATAGGAAACGGAAACTTACCAGTGGTTAAAATATCTAGACGGCTCCGTGGCGTAGTTGGTATGTGTGTGACTACTACGCCCAAGGGCCCGGGTTCAAATCCCGACATGGTCCGCTTGAAAAATGTTGGGCGAGCATTTTTCACAAAAATACACCCTCGTTCGGATGAGAGGTAAAATGGATCCCGTGTGTGAGTGTTGTCACACACGTTAAAGATCCCTACCTTGCTTGGAACAGCAAGAGTTCAGCAAAATTCCAAATTTTTTAAGTAAAAAAAAACTCGCTTCCTGGCCAATGTAGTACCTTCGAGTGGAGCATTGAAAAATCACATGTAAGGTTAAAGATATCTGCTACGTAGGAAGCCAATTAACACAAGATGAAAAAAGTGCAAAATACATAAAACAAAGATTAAGCACAACGTCGTGCTGCATTTAAAAAGAAAAAGCGCTTTCTACTATAAAGTACGTAGGTTGTTACAGGTCAATATAAAACATATCAAAAAGTTTCTGCAACTTAAGTAATACTCCAAAATACAAGTAACTAGAATTTTATACTTTTAGTTCTCACTAATTTACAATGTGGAAGAAATAGCATTTGCAAGGGTGTTAAATAATTCCGCACATGATTTAGGTTTTTCTTAGTATACATCTGAAATCGTGTTTAATGAAATAGTTTTGCTATTTATAGCATTAGTACCCATTATTTTTTCAAGGGTTTTAACTTGCCTCTGTTTAAACAAATCTTTGGGAATGAATATACATAATTTCTAAGGCTATAGCAATTTATACAGTGACTTGTTCAATGCGCAAATTGTAATCGACCTAATACCTTAAACACCTTATCAGTCTAGAAATAAGGATGATTATATAATCCATATAACTCATCGGGTGAGTAACGAAATGTAGATAATAAATGCTTAAGACAAAGATAAAATATAAATAAGAATTATTTAAAACAATAAAACCGACCTTCCTTTGTGTGATTGATTATAAAACATTGTACTGGTTTATCGGAAAATCATATTAGTCACGGCAAGTTAAATTATGAAGTGTTGCAATGGATTCATAAATTGCAGGCTTATAAATTAACAATACGTATTGCTGTTAATTGAATTATAACATAAGGTTATTTAAAAAGAAGGGCGTGCACTTGGACACTAGGAAAAAGAACAATTGAAGCTAAAATCGCAAAACGATACAGACTTCAAAAAGAGGTCGACTTGCCTCGTTCTACACTTTGCGAAGACGAAATAAAACCTTATACGCATTAGTTGATCTAAATGGATTTTGATTAATATAACTACCTATCGAGAAATATATATATATATATATATATATATATATATATATATATATATAAATATATATAAAATACTCATATTTAGACCAGGGTAGAAAATTAAATAATCACATCAAATAATTTTAATCACCGTGTATAAGGAATTTTATTAGATAATACGCTTTATTAAAACACCGTGGAGAATAAAAATTCATTCGTTTCAGTAAAAATAAGAGATTTAAATCATGTACAAGACGCTTTATATCAAAAGAAACAGTATTAACAAGCTCTACGTGTAATGTAATTATTCCGAGGAAAGAAACAAATGGAAATTACGTGCAAAATTTATATTAATTAACCCTATTTTAAGTAACCGGTATTGAACAAAACGTACAGATAATAACTAATATTTAGTTAGGATTCACTAAAATCTCGGGTTTTATTCAATGTGGCAATTCCTACATTTCAAATGGCCCGTACGCTTTCGCCTCAATTCTTTAAACTTTATGAAACTTGCACGTTTTTAAATGTTAACCTATACAAACTGGTATAAATTATATGCGTTTTACTGACTTATATTTCTTACGCAAATGCATGTAGGTTGAAAGAAATTTCATTTAACGTCTATTTTGCTTTAAAAATGCTGACTTTGTATTTATTTTGAGCTTAGGATGTTTAAAATATTAAAAAATTAATTGAATTGCGCCCGCAGTTATTTATCTCAACGAATGTGGTTAAGTTATTACTGAATGTGCTTTCTTTAATTAACTATAGCTTATTATTGATTTTATACGAAAAGGAAATTATCATAAAAGGGGTTCTACTGAAGACCCAAAACTTTCACAATAGGATCATAAGGATCCTGAACGCAATGCGGTTGCAAACACCGATGAGGGGCGAGAATGCTGTTAAGCAAATTGGGATCATTACTAGACCACTTGTGCAGGTCGAAACCACCTCGTTTTAGAAGGGTTGTTGGCGTCGTTCTAAGGAAAGAAATCTTTGTGTTGCTAAATCGCGGCTTCCGGTAAACGTGAGAGTCGCATCCTTAAAGGGCAAAAAACTACATAACGGCCCTGATCCGTCCGCAAATGAGTTTTTTTGAAAATAATTTCAGCTTCCTTTACGTTACTGAAAGTATTTCGACGTCGGGAAGTGATTCGACCTCTCAAAATTTGGAAACAATTTTTTTCAGGGAGGGCACTTGGTCCATAGAGTAAAGTAAAGCGGTAACCTGCGGGGTGCTTGACGTGGGAATCGATCCCATTAAAATATATATCCGGAAACAGTATTCATGCCTATGGGTGTATGGTGTTCAACAGGAACACGATCTTTATTAAAATTTGTGGAAATACATCGGCTCTAAGTAACAAATCTATAGGACCTGGTTTTGAAAACTGTGGGTCGGCTAACTGAATGTTATGTAATGGCGGTAACTGGTTGATGTTAACGCAAGTAGTAGGCAGGTTTTCACAAATCTTAGGTAGGACTATTGCGTCAAAGTTAAAAAAATGATTCATATTGTTCACTGGTTTAATAAAGACAGAAACAGCGCCGTGAGTAGCCACGGTCTGCATAGAGCCAAGCTCGTTAGGAATAAGAGGTAACGGGGTAGCTTTTAAATCTAAGCGCTTAACACATTGTTGAGTAATAAATGAAGTCATACTACCGGTAACCAACAAGCAGCGAAGCTTTTAAAAATTACCGAAACGATCACAAACTTCAATTTGCGCAGTAGACAATAAAACCATGCTTTTTTGGGGATTTGTGTTAAATAATACAACATTGGAATTATTGGTAGCGGAGGAGAAACGATTAACTGGTGGAAATTTGCAGGTACTCAAAGCGGGAGAACAGATGGCTTGCAAATATCTTGTTCGGCGTTATAAGACGAGGCGGTATAAACTCTAGTAGAAACACTACGTTTTGGAAGGGATTCTAATGGGGGGTTAAAGTGTAACGAGGTATGATGCCGCTAGCGACAAGAGCGACAAGTCATATTCGATTTACACTTGGAAAAAGTAAGCAAACTACTTAGACAGTTAATGCAAAGTTTGCGTTCTTTTACAAAATTATAGCGGTCGTTAAGGGTTAATTGTAAAAAAGCGAGGCATGTATATAGCGGATGGTCAACTTTGCAATGCGGGCACTTAGCAATACGATTGGTAGTGCGGACTAATATTGAAACACTGGGACGTGAACCTGGTTGGCTCTGCACGTGAACAACTTTGTTCATGTCTGATTTGTAATTTAAAAATAAGTTGCTCAGGGATTTACATGTTTTGTCTAGAAATGTAATGATTTCAGTATAAGTAGGAATGGTAGCGCGATCGTGCTGCAACTCAAAACCACGAGCTTTGTGTACGTCCAGTCGATTTAAGAGCATCTGAGCTAAAATAAAGATCTACTCCTCAACCGGAAGATCAAGCTTCTTAAGGCTTCCAAATTATCGGTAACAATGTCGATTAGTTTTTGTAAACCGGAGGGGTTATCGGAGTGCAGTTTGGGAAAATTGTTCAAATTTGCCCAATACGCAATCGTAATTTGGCGAATATTTTCAAATTTACTGCGCAGTTTAATATACGCGAGTGTATACTGACTTTCAGTTAAATCAAAATTTTTAATGGTGAGTAAAGCCGGACCTCGCACAATTGATTTTAAATACGTAAATTTTCTATTGGCGACAATTCCGGGTTAGTATGTATGAGGGAGTCGTATAAATCAATGAAACCTCTGAACATGGAAAAATCGCACCCAAGGGGGGGATCTGCAACGAAAGTAAATTTATTTTTGATTTTAGGGGAGTGGCAGAAACAACAGCGCTAGGTTCTGACGGTTTAGATTCAAAAAGTTTCATTTTGATTGACTTGATTAAATAAAAGGAACGATCAAACGCTTTTCTGATTTTATCTTCAACCTCAAACAAATCTTCCGCGTTTTTCATCCGTGGCGATCATGGAGATAATCTTATTATGACTTTGATAGGAAGACTTCTTCTAATTTAACCACATGCTCAAGGTGCGATTTAAATAAATTGTAATATTCGGCATTAGAAACGGCCGATTGCGCAACTTCTTGTATCTCTTGTAAACTTTGAATCTGCGTGTATCGTGAAAATTTCAATTTTTAAGTCTCTTTGCCATTTTAAAAAAGCACAAACTTTCTTAAACATTTTATAGAAAATTAGTACTGCAAAATGCTTTTAAGCTTTATCAATTTAGGCACAAATTAAATAATCGTAGGTAAATGTAAATAGATATAAATGCAAACAAAGTAATTAACTTTGTATCAAACACGACAGCTAATGGGAATGAATACAATTCAAGTAATATAACATTTGTATTATCAAGACAATATGTTTGTCAACACAAGCTTGACCTCCGGTAAATGATTAATAATTATATTCTAAATTATAGTACTAATATCTGCTACTGGTAATATCCGACTCGACAAGGATTAAAATTTGAATGTTGAGTACATAAAAAGATACTTAAGAGAAAAAAGCGGGCGTATAGCCAAACGATATTAAACAAATATTCTTACCTGATGTCCAGTTAAAGCGGTGAAGATTCTTGGATCTTGAACACTTTTTACGGTGAGGTAGTCCTTTATGAGAACTTACCTCCGAAAACAGAAACTTATTGTCCAAACAGTGACACTAGACTGTATTAGACCGCGTAGTCATCAAACATATGGCAAACAAGATAGAACATTGAAGGTGAAAACGCGATCGGGTTTATCAAATTTAATTAAAAGAGCAGATATTACCATTAACAAATATACTTAAATTTTATAGTAATAATTTAAAAAAACTAAATGAATATATACAGGGTTGGACGGAACATACACCCAACCTACACTATAATAACCGGCGAACTATTTGCAAAAAGAGTAAAAACTCTTATTATTACCAAACAAGTAAATTGAATACTAACCATTATATTCCATTTTCAAAGTCGTCATCAAAAAGCCAAATAGGTGTATGCACAGTAAACTTGATCAAAGCATTTCTCAATTCCCACGATAAAAATGCTATGGTAAAAACAAAAAATCTTCCTTTAAAGCACATGTTTCACTAAGCTACTACATCTTGTCTGCTTGGGTCTGCATGGGTAAAACGTAACCTTCCTGCTTAACCAACATAAATGCATAACGACAGTAAAATCACACCTTTGAAATATGCAACTAAACTACCAAGAATGTGTAATGCAGGTCGCGTATAAAGCAATATTGACTTGAATATATACGTATTAACAAACAAATCTATTAGAAGATAAATTATGCTGTGCCCAGATTTTTAACACAGTTCAACATTACATGCAGCTTAGACATGCCAGCCAGAGATATTTTGGGGTATAAGCAAAAAGAAAATAAGAAACCATGATTAACAAAAGATATTAGGAATTTAATAAAAGAGACGATAATACAAAAACAGACCAGACGAAGCAGGAAAACAGATATACAACGCCATGAAATAAAAAGTATTCACAAATGTCTAAAATCTAAAGAACAATAGATTGATAAAAAGTGAAAAAAGGTACAAACTAAGATGAAAATAGGAAAAACAGGCGAAGCATACTAACTAAAAAGATGAAATTTAGAGATATATAACCTATAAGGTTATATATGTCAAAATTGCATTACTTTTAGTTTGTATGCTTCGCTTGCCTTTCCTATTTTCATCTTAGTAGGATACAATGGGTGGGTATATTGGTATATTCTATACTTAAAGATGAGCTGGAATTAGCATTAAATAATTTGTAAAATAAAAGAGCACCTGCTCTAGATAAGGTGCAAACGGAAACTTTAAAGGTTGCTGAACAAGCAGTAACAGAACGTTTCTTCCAACTTGTAAGCTGTATGTATGAGACAGGCGAGATACCCAAAGATTTCAAACGCAACACCAAAGTCTCAAAACAAAAAAAAGGGGCGCATAGATGTTAAAATTTTAGAACAATAAGTTTGGCAGCATACATACGTGTCAAAATATTAAATAGAAATGTACCAAGACGGATAAAAAACGGGATAAAAACGACATAAAAATGTTAGGCGAGCATTTTTCACAAAAACACACTCTCGTTCGGATGAGAGGTAAAATGGATCCCGTGTGTGAGTGTTGTCACACACGTTAAAGATCCCTACCTTGCTTGGAACAGCAAGGGTTCGGCACAATTCAAATTTTCCAGGTAAAAAACTCGCTTCCTGGCCAATGTAGTACCTTCGAGTGGAGCATTGAAAAATCACATGTAAGGTTAAAGATATCTGCTACCTAGGAAGCCAATTAACACAATATGAAAAAAGTGCAAAATATATAAAACAAAGATTAAGCACAACGTCGTGTTGCATTTAAAAAGAAAAAGCGCTTTCTACTGTAAAGTACGTAGGTTGTTACAGGTCAATATAAAACATATCAAAAAGTTTCTGCAACTTAAGTAATACCCCAAAATACAAGTAACTAGGGTTTTATACTTTTAGTTCTCATTAATTTACAATCTGGAAGAAATTGCATTTGAAAGGGTGTTAAATAATTCCGCACATGATTTAGGTTTTTCTTAGTATACATCTGAAATCGTGTTTAATGAAATAGTTTCGCTATTTATAGCATTAGTACCCATTATTTTTTTCAAGGGTTTTAACTTGACTCTGTTTAAACAAATCTTTGGGAATGAATATACATAATTTCTAAGGCTATAGCAATTTATACAGTGACTTGTTCAATGCGCAAATTGTAATCGACCTAATACCTTAAATACCTTATCAGTCTAGAAATAAGGATGATTATATAATCCATATAACTCATCGGGTGAGTAACGAAATGTAGATAATAAATGCTTAAGACAAAGATAAAATATAAATAAGAATTATTTGAAACAATAAAACCGACCTTCCTTTGTGTGATTGATTATAAAACATTGTACTGGTTTATCGGAAAATCATATTAGTCACCGCAGTTAAATTATGAGGTGTTGGAATGGATTCATAAATTGCAGGCTTATAAATTAACAATACGCATTGCTGTTAATTGAAATATAACATAAGGATATTTAAAAACAAAGGGGTGCACTTGGACACTAGGAAAAAGAACAATTGAAGCTAAAATCGCAAAAAGATACAGACTTCAAAAAGAGGTCGACTCGCCTCGTTCTACACTTTGCGAAAACGAAATAAAACCTTATACGCATTAGTTGATCTAAATGGATTTTGATTAATATAACTACCTATCGAGAAATATATATATATATATAATATATATATATATATATATATATAAATATATATATATATATATAAATATATATAAATATACATATATATAATATATATAATATATATATATATATATACTATGATATTTGGGTGTTAAAAGGATATTATTTTTCAATTTGAAATTTAATTTGGGGATTCAGCATGTGAAACTGCAACAGATAACTTTGAAACGTTTTTAAAGCCAATAGTTTTAGAATTTAATAAATGTACAGAAAATTTCAGGAAGCTAAATCTAATTTTCACAATCCTTCAGATATAATTACTCATAAAGCATAGCGTATGACGTATTAGAAACATCCTGTGCATACGATGGGATTTAAATTTTATACTTGTAAAAAAAATTTCAAACCTTCTTATTTAATAAGAGTAGTTGGCGTTATATATTTGTATAAAGCTTTTAGAACGTGTTATGGAATAAACTAGTTTACTAGTATTATTAAATTACAAACAAATTGGGACGAGTAATTTCTAAAAAGCTTTAGAACGTTACTAACTGTCGTAGTTTTCTTTGTGTTGTATTAAGCAAGGGCAAAGAAGTGAAACAAACAAACAGAAAATTTTAGGTAGTTTAGTTCCGACGTTAATTAGCACCGCTAAAATAAAATTAATAGCTTCTAGTAATGAACGGAAACTCGATAAGCAACAACAGGGTTGGCAGCAGCTGTTGTCCGTTACAAACGAAGTTGAAAACAAGGTAAGAGGGGCAGTTGATTTGCAACCATATGTAGAAGTGCGAAATATATAACACGTGTTGGTAATGGGCGTAGTTTAAACGTTAATTTTCGTCAGCTTGAGTTGAATAGACAAGGTTATTAGAGTGGAGTAGTTGAAAATACGGCGAAACCATTTAATACGTGTGCATTGTTGTTAGCTTTAATTTGAGTTTCCAAGAATAGTAGTGAAAATAAGTTTTGGTTAGAAGAAATACGTAGAATTTTGTGTACGTTAGAGTGTTATTTTTGAAGAAATGTGAGCGTGGGGCGGTTTTAAGAAATGTGTACGTGAAAATGCTTGTATTGTAGAAATTTGGAGAATTGTGGCAGGCTTTTAGAGACGAGAACTTAGATATAAGCGTCAAAATGTTAATGGTGAGCTCTTATTTTTCGACAAGCTGACGACTCCAAAACTAAAATATGATTTTATGTATGCATAAAGTTTTAATTTAATTTACGGTAAATACTAAAAGTAAACCAGTTTGATTTTAATTTGCACTGATTGTATAAAGTATGCAATGTAATCTGGAGTAAATGTCGGTGTTTAATTGGTTGAGTTGATTACCAACAATTGATGGTACTAGAAGATGGGATTTGAAGAGCACCAGAAGTTTGAGATGAACTGTCGAGAGAACGACGATATATAACCTTTGGGTAAATTTGGTAGCAGCTATCCAGATTGGTATGGTTTCTGAAGGCAGCAGTCCTTGATAGAATGGTAGCAGGCCCGTGTGTAAATATGGAATCCAAGTAGCTGCAGTTTTTTTTTATTATACTTGTGTAAATTTGTGGTTTATTGACTTTGGGAATTTACAAACTATAAGAACAAATTGGGGGAAAAGTTTCTGACCGATTATTTAATTTGAGTTATTGTTATTTTCTTTGATGTGGGAATTTATGTTTAGGAATATTTTATGGCATCTGTTATTATGTGCAAGGTAAAAGGGTCTTTTTAATTGTTGGTGTGCAAAATTAGCACGAAAAGATATGTTTTAGTATAAGCTCGTATTGAAACAAGGTTAGAGTAGGAAATGTTTTGAAATTCTATTACTTTTTTTTTTGTTGTATTGGAATTAATTGGATATGTTTTACTAAGATAAATATTAATCTTGAATTATACAGTTTAAGGAGTATTTTAAAAGAGGGTGTATATAACTCGTATGAAAGAGGAATCAATTTTTTTTTCTTTCAATAGTTTATTTCAGGAAGGAGCAGAGCAGCCGTGGCAAAATCTTATAAGCAGAGGAGTATTTAAATTAGGTACATTTCATCACACCAACAGAAGGGTCGTAGCAATTTAATGTCGCCCTGGATGAGAAGCTTGCAGTAATTAATGGGCACCCAGTTGTGAGGACAGAGTCCCCGCAACTATACAAAGAACATAATAAGCGAATAATCAGGGTTGCCAAACATGAACAAATAATGTAGTTCTTGAAATTTTAAATTTAGCATATTGGTGTGCCCAAATTTGAGCGTTGCTTTCTGTTTATATCTGAGATAATGTCAAAAAGTTTGACAATGGGACATGTCGCTGACAAAAAATTATGAAACGAAATCGAAGGTTAGATTGATACGTATATGTTAGCGTACGAGATTTAAATTTCCCGATATTTCCAATTAAAGTGCTAGTAAGGCTGGCGCGATTAGTTCGCGTCCAAGTATAAATTGGAAGGATATAGGCTCGAATCCTTTCCGAGATGAATATTTTTCTTTGTTTATTTACGAGTTCGACATGAAATTATGATTAGGCAAAGTTAATAGAAAGTAATTATAACTTAAACTTTTGTGGAAAACAAAAATGATTACTTCAAATCAGTGTGTAAAATTTATAGCTCGTTTTTGGCTCCATGATTGTAAATATTGAACTTAGCTCTTGGCTATAAGTTCTAAATAATAATAACATTGTCGTTCAGTAGTTACATTTTTTCATACAGCAGGACGTTTCGGTTGCTTTACAACATTCAAAATACTTCACGCAGTTTTTAAGTTTACATACAAAAGTAGATAATCATTTTTTTAATAGGTTCCAAAATTTCACGCTAACTAGATCAACATTTTAAAAAAATAAAAACTGTTAACCTAATAAACGCTACCAATGACATTAATTCTGAAATCAAAGGTAGATAACGAAATCATAAAGCATTAAATCACAATATGCAAATACGCCTTCAAAGTTTCTGGGTTAACCCTAGGCACCTTTCGAAATAGGCAGACGCCCTTGAAACACTATGAATGATTGAAAATATTAAATATCAACGTTTAGGATAAAAAAAAGGGTACATTGGTAAAACGACTGGAAAATAGAAGTTCTAGAGATAAACAGATGGAAATAAGGAGAGCTTTTCAAACTTTATTAGAAGCAGTTTGTAATGTTTTTGCATTACGTTAGAATTAAATTCGACTAAAAAGTGGAAATAAGTGAATTTGGATGGATAACTAAATTTGGGCGCACCCTGTATATTAGATTTTACGAATAGTTATTCTTAATTAAAAATGATATTTCAAATTTTGTTGCTATAATTATCATTTAGCTAATAGGGAATAACATTACTTTTTAAATACATTATAAACATAATACGCCAGGTCGAAAACTTATTTTAAAACAGCAAATGCAAACAATTTTAAATGTTAAAGAATGCTACCATTGCTCTTTGCATAAAAAGAGAGTTAACAATAAACAGTTGTAACACAATAATCTTGTACGTAAGCATAGATTAAAATTATTACACTGTATTACCGGATGCTGACGGCAAGTAATACGTGTTTGTAGAAGGGCAGCATGAGATCACAACTAAACTTGACAAGTAAGAAAATTAAGTTGCAACAGAGAGGTAGTAATTAACACAGCATCAGATTGTGAATATAGATTGCCGCAGGTTGAACCACGCTTGCCAGGACAGCGTAAGTTTTACACACGGATTTAGTGTCGTAACGATTGAGGTAAACGAGTTAAGAAACAAATGAGTTCACCCCACAACTAGCTTGGGATCCATTTTGTGCCACGGGAGCTGCTGTTTGTTTGATAACTCAAGCAATTGATAAAAAAAGACTGATGTTGCTGCACATGAATCGTATTTCTGTGGCTGGAAATTAACAAGCGATAAAGGTAGTTTTGTTGGACTCAATTAATGACAGAATTAGCGTATTTTAATTTTAAGAGTAAGTTTTATTAGTGAAATTATTGTTGGTAAAAGAGCAAAATTTTAGTACTTTTATGGACATTAGAATGGTTATCAAAAAAGTTACTATTGAAAAATGTTTTTCCACGTATTGTTGTAACGAGTATTTCCAGAAATTGGATTTAAAATGTTGTATAGATTAATTTAGGAAACTAGAACAACGGTGTGGTAGAAAATTAGTAGAATTTTTTTGCAAAATCTTTGTTGATAATACCTTACCAGTTATATGTGAACTTAAGTATGTTTTTCTGTAAGGTTAATGTACGTGCATTTACGATTCAAGAATATACCCTTAGTAGAGTTTAAGCTTAAGTGGAATTATTCACAGTTGTTTATAATGTAGGAAAGGTGGGTTAATTTTTAAAAAGATATCCAGCTACCCCCGTGATTAAGTATTTGGGAGAGGCATTGGTTTTGAAAAATTCATTATGACAGAACTTAATAAGCGTTTAAGATTTTGCAGAAAAGAATAAAGTATAGTGTGCTAAACTTAGGAAACCAGAAGCAAAAGAGGTTTATCGGAATAACAGTCTTCCGCGTAGGGAGAATATCGAAGAGATTGCTGAGCCAAGACGGTATGGCGTCCCTTAATTATGACTGTGAAAAAAACCGTTCGCGGTAAATGAATATTATAACGCATTTTAGCCATTTCAAGTGTACATTATTTTTACTATTTTTATTACATCTTCCATAGGAACCCACTTTCGCACCACTGTAGTGAGCTGGTTCACCATAAAAATTTTTACAGGGTCTTTACCCTTTCAAAGCTAATCTAAATTTATAACTTAACGCTCAATTTACCCTTAACAAGGTTTAAGATATCATTTTTGTTGGTATTTATCAACTTCTGACCGCGCTTTTCTCCTTTCCAAATCAGGAGTTAAAAGTATCTTTAAGAGTATGTCAATGATCAAAGTAAATCGATGCCTAAAAGCAGAGACGTTTAAATATCAGACTAAATATTTGCAAACTAAAAATACACGTATAGATTCCTCTAGAAATTTGAAAACGTTGTTTGCAAGAAACGTCGTAGATAATATTTGTGAAAAATTAGAAGAATTTCGGGAGTAAAGCCGGTTGGATTTTAGGTCGAATTTTGTATTTAATATTAATAAACTAGAAATATTTTTGGGAGGGCTTCATCTTTCATTAAGCCTTTACACCCTATTACAAATACAAAACTCTGTGTTAATAGCAAAAATACAATAAATTTAATGATAATAACAAATGGAACCTGGTTATCCAATATCTGATAAAAGGATGTTACGAGTTAATTCACTTAACATTTAACAAAGTAGATGTGTGAAAGATAGTTATGGTATTTTAATACAAAAGAGGGTTAAATGCTGTAAGCGGTAGTAAAACCATCAACTGTAAGATTTTATTACATAAAGATCCTATAATAAAATTTAATGATTGAACAACTTAGCAAAAATAAACTTTTTGTAATATTTTGCATGTGTGAGTCATTGCTGCTTCCTATAGCGTGTTTCACCTTTGTAAGACTAGACATTATTAGAAGTACGCAGCGTGATTAATTTTATTTTAAATGCACTTACGATAAGTCTATAATACTTAAGACATATCGAGAATTCGATTTTATAATCTGATTAATTACAGAGTCAAATTCACCAGAGGATACGATACACTCAAAAAGAATGCACGTTATTCTCACAACGGAATAGACAAGTTGCTAAGTTGCCATTCAATGCCACATTCGCTAGGCTCCTGGCGATAGAATAGTTCGAAATCAGGTTAGTTTTTAGGTGATTTTTGTAAATTTGTCCACCAGATATACAATCCTAATTTTGAAGTGGTGTTTATAATTCCAACAAATTTTCATAATTTGAGTGGTTACGATAGCTATTCTTTAATTAAAGATTTAATTAAACAACATAACAGAATTTTTCTGATTCCCACAAACAAAGAAAAGTACATCTCATTCGTTTACTGTAACAAAATCAATGAAATTAAGTTAAGATGACTTTAAATTTTTAACGACAGGACTACCGGCTTTTCTTTGGGGCAGCTAATCTGCTTAAAAAGGAATACGTTCTCCTGCGCTTGTATGGACTCCGACAAACTGTCCAAAACCTCATTACCAGATCAGTTAAAATTTTATAGTTTGCTAATTAGTATTTAATTCACAAGAAAACTATAAACAACCCCTAAATGCATGGCGTGAATTTAATATAAAAGGTTTAGTCAAAGATTACGATCTGTACACAAAAGCGGACTTTCTCTTTCAGGCAGTTATTTTTGAAAGCTTTAGAGAGGTAGAGTATACAACATATGATTTACATTCTTTGTGGTATCTTCTACTTGCAGGCAATTCTGGGCAATGTGTGCATAAACATACAGGGTGTAAACTAGAAACCTTGTATGGAGTTGCATCGTTACTATCTACTGAACGCGGTTTACAGGGTGAGATAAGTCAATGAAGGAAAACGATATTTATATAACCAATTACTATCCCGATGGGTCATCTAAATATTTGCTTTATGTAGTTATTAGGAAACCTATATTTTTGGGTTATAGTACAATATTTGCCATATGGAGAGCTTTATTGAACAAAAAAAAGTGGATTACTTTGACAAAATATAAACATTCGATGAACCTCAAGTAAATTACATCCTCGAAATGGATATAGCTTGTGTCGAGTAAAATGACAGTACGTTTAAAACTGGGCGTTAAATTTTTGTTACAGGTAAATATGGAGATACGTTTAGAATTTCGAATTGCTCAGAAGGTATGGAGACCCGTTACACTTTCAGTGATGAAGTAGTGGATTGCTATGAGAAAATGATCAAACAATAATAAAATCTAAAATGCAAAATAGATGAAATATAAAACTAATTTACAGGTACTACTTACCTTGAAAGGCTTTACTAATTGTCAAATTTAAAGGCTCCAAACCGTCATATCATAGCAATTCCGTAAATATTTTCGCCATCCGGAAGACGGTTATTCTATATGGGCCCTTCTTGCTGTTTCTTTTGCTCCTAAATCATGTTCCTTCATCTTTTGCCTATCATAATCGCACGCTAGAGCAACGCATTGACTTTCTACCAAATTACACAGATTCTCAGAATAAGGGCCTGTCCCAGATATTACTTCATAGTTGGGGTAAGTAGATGTTCCCTTACAATGATCATCTTACTTCATTTATAACTAACTTAATATAAAATCCATCCAAGTTTAAGCTCTATTAACAGCAGTTCTCGATAATATAGTTGCACATAAATTAACCTAAAAAGATACAAAGCTAATATAACCACCAATGATAAAGTGTGATTAACAGAACTTCTAAAAGGGCACTAGTCTGTAAATAGTTCTACCATTCTATTATATTGGATTCCTAGGTTTTCTCGTACGACATTTTATAAATCCTAACTACTTGGAAATGTCCTTAACAGCACTACTTAGAAGTACATAGCACAATACTAACTTTTGTTTTCGTCATTCCAAGATCCATTAAAAATATAAAATTTATACTAAGAATTTTCTAGCAATACATCCCAAAGTTCAATACTAAAAGGTTTTGGGGATAGGCCCAGTAAAATGAAAAAAAGTAGGAAAATAAGGACATCATGCGACGAAAAACAGGAGGTTAGAGGATGGAGTATAGAAGCAAATAAAAAGCCAGTAAAAAAAGATGCCTGTCTAGTCACGCACATGCGGCTTACCGACGTCGGTTGGAAAACTTTTTTTCAAGGGACGACCAAGGTTCGAGAGCCAAGAATTTGGATAAACTACATAGGACAGTACTTAGAAGGAAGCGGTATTGAACTAATCATGACGAAGGAAGCCGGAGTATATGGTAAATATACATTTTAATCTATCCTAAAAAGTGATCATTACAACAGAGGTATAAGGGCACATAAACTCTTCTATGAAGCTCTAGGATATTTGCAGTTTGCGGAATATGTGAAATTTGCGGATGCCCAAACTTTGAAACAACCTTTTGCATCACCAAAACTTAAAATCCTATGCGAAGCAATTGCTGATGACAATGATATTAAGTTTTGCTAAACGTAGGAACTCCGGTACAAAAAGCTGAAAATGCAACATCACCATTAGGTTTTCAGTCCTGAAACTGGTTAGACGCGTTTCCTATTCTAAACTAACTTACACATTTCTTTGAAATTTGCACAGTCTGCATCTATCCATATCTGATCTAGATCTACATCTACCTCCTTTTACCTATCTCTGCTTGTAATATATCCCATCCTATTCCCAAAAAATGCGTTAGAACGTATTCTGCCCGTCTATTTCTCAAATTTTTTTCCACAGATATCTTTATTCCTCCACTATTTCTATAACCTATTTGTTATTAACTTTGTCTGTTCATGCTATCACCCTCATACATCATAAGCACAACATTTCAAAAGTCTTCTACCGTTTTTCTGTCTGCTTTTCCTACTGCCCGTATTTCATAGGCATACTGTACTCATATATGCTTTAAACAATTTTCTTCTTGTTTCTATGTTTGTTGTCTTTGATCATAGGCGTTGTTCTTTCTTGATAGGTGCAGTTCGCTCCCCTTCTATTGTTTTAAAATTATATACCTTATTTCTGTGAAGGGGGTTAAGCGGCCTGTGGCTGCCAAGTTCCCCCAGCACTTGAACTATTTCCGATTTAATATTTTTTCCAATATATCTTTTCGCACAGTCAACATTAGTTGCAGATATTTCACAACCAACACCTGTAGTTGTTTATAATAATCATCAGATTTATCTGCGCTTATTTTTTCGTCATTAAGTTTTCAGTCTCAAAACTGGTTGGACACATATCTCCACTTATTTTTATTCTGAACTAGCTTACACAGTTGCCTGAAATTCCCACACGGCCTATATATAGCTCGTTTCCCCTTTTATTGTTTTCTAACTATATGCCCTATTTCACCGAGATTTAGTGGTATGTGAAGGGGGGGTTAAACAGATTCCCAACACTTTAGACATTTGCCGAATTAATAGTTTTTCAGTAAATCCTTCCACAATTAATATTATTCGAGAATATTGCACAACCAATACCTGTAGTTTCTTATAATAATCATCATGTTTAAGTGCAGTTATTATTTTTTTCATTAGTTTATCCAACTTGGGAGTGGTTGGATGCGTACCTCCATTAATTTGTATTCTGGGCTAGCCTACACATTTTCCTGAAATTCTTTCAGCCTACATCTTTCACTATCTGTGTGCAATAGTCTAACCTAGGTCTACCTCTATTTTTCTTTTTTCCTATTTCTGCTTCTAATATACTCCGCACTATTCTCTCCTATTTTTTACCGTTTTCCACATATTTATTTCTTCCCCTACCATTTTTAGTACCTCTTTGTTCTTAACTTTGTCTGTTCATGATATCTTCATCATCAGTTTGTAGCACCACATTTCAAAGGCTTCTACCTTTTTCTTGTCCGCTTCTTCTACTGTCCAGGCTTCACAGCGGTACAGTGCTGTGCTCCACACATATGTTTTAAGCAATCCTTTCCTTGTTTCTATGATTGTTGTCTTTGAACACAGTAGTAGCTTTTTCTTGTTAAGTGTAGCACGACCTTGTGTTAATCTTTGTTATATATTTATTGCGCTTTTTCCATTTGCCATTATTTGGCTTCCTAGGTAGTACAAATGCTGAACCTCTTGTAAGTTCTCGTTACCTATTTGTATTCTTGTTTTTGATTTATTTTCCCTTCCTTTGCATACTAGTACTTTAGTTTTATTTTTGTTAATTTTCATGCCGTGTCTCTCTGTAAGAACCGTTTCCATTTCATTAAGAGCAGCTTCTAACTCTTCCTTGCTAGATGCTAATACCACTATATCATCTGTAAATCTAAGCATATAAATTTTTGACCTTGCACATTAATTTCAAATGCCTTCCTGTATTTGACAGTATTCCATTGCCTCTTCAATGTACAGGTTAAAAATTAATTGGGATAAGGCACATCCCTGTTTCACCCCTCTCTTAATGTTTACTTCTCTACGTTCCTGCTCTAATTCTATTACTGCTGTTTGCTCTTGGTAAAAGCCAATCACTATTCGTCTATCCTTATAACTCATTCCAATTTTTTTGAGCATTTCGAACATTTTACTCTATTTTACATTGTCGAATGCTTTCTCCCGATCTATAAACCCCATATACACCCTTTCCCCATTTTCTATTGTTTTCTCCAATATCAATCTCAGAGCTAAAATAACCTCACGCGTTCGCTTGTTTCGCCAAACCCAAATTGATCTTCGCCTAGTATTTCTGTAGCTCGTTTTTTCATTCGTCTTTGTACAATTCTAGTTAATATTTTTGATACGTGTGCTGTCAAACTTATTGTTCGAAAATTTTCACATCTATCCGCGCCTTTCTTTTTTGGCATAGTTACTATGATATTACGTTTAAAATCTATGGATATCTGGCCTGTCTCATATATATACCTTGCAAGTTGGAATAGATGTTCTGTTACTGCTTGCCCGGCGGCTTTCAGAGTTTTTGCTTGCACCTTATCTGTACCTGGCGCCTTACCGTTTTTCAGATCCTTTAATGCTAACTCAAACTCATCTCTAAGTATAAGATATCCCAAGTCATCATTCTCAATGTCTGATTCATGTTCTAATGCTGTTAACTCCTCTCCTGCGTATAAATTCCCTATATATTCTTGCCATCTAGCCACTTTCTCTACATTTTCTATAATGCGTTTCTCCCCGCGTCCAGATGAAAATGCAGCATCATGTCTCCTTAAACAGGAAGAACATGGTGAAGAATAGTTATCGGACTTTATTGGTAAATGCCTTAGAAAACGAGAAAAAAGTGTTTTCGACCATAAAAAATAATGGTTCAAAAACTATAACTGCAGTTCTGAACAGAAAGCCTCGACTAACCACAACAAAGTGTTAAAGGAACTACAGAAATTAAAGAAATCGTTGACGTTCAGAAAATTGTAATGCTATCAGTTTACAATAATATAAACTAAAATTATTAGCAAGTTACGAGCTGCTTGATTATGCCAGAGTACTATCAGACAAGGATGGATTTATGAAAAACCAGCAAAGCACACCGTTCTCAATGCTATTGGAAGTGAGATTAATTGCACTGGAGATTTCATGCGCGTTTGTCTGCATAATACACATATTTGATGTTATGGCTATCGTGTTTATTGCTCAGCTAGATAAGTATGCAGCGTTTGGAGAATTTGCTGCGTCGTTCTTTAGTTACACAAGAACGTTTGTTTATGTTTTCCATGCTGTACAGTCTCAGATATAACTATTCACAGCTTAGAGAGAATGTAGTATTAAAGACTTTTATTTGCAGGCCTGTCACTTGTATAAGTAGAAGGAAAATAGACAATGATATTCCTTCGTTTTTGAAAAACTTCAAAATGCAGAGAAACAAGAACCAACTGCCGCAAACCTTACAAAAAACCTGAACCAGACTTTAACCAATTTACAAGAAAATTTTACAGCGGAATTGAACCAGAATGCAAAAGCGGTTGAACAAAAGTTAATTAAAAATTACGCACAATTGAAAGAGGAATTTATACAGTAAACTATAAAAGCCGCGGAATGCTGGAAGCTAAATTTTTCGACGGCTTAGGTTAGAGGCGCAGTTCTTGGACAACCCACAAGAAGTAGAATTAAAATTGTTAAAGACTTCAAGTAAATGGAAGAAGAGGCAGCGAGGATTCAAGAACGAATGAACTCTCTAACAGTGCAAGCACTGTCCTCAGTGTCGGTGATACAACTGCATGCGAGCAGATGTCAAGGTTTGGGGTAACGCCAACCCTATTTAATGAAAAATCACCTTGGCCGATACTTTATACATTTTAAACAATCCGAAACTACCGCAAAGCTAATGGCTGCAACGATAGTGAAAGGGTCAACCGCGTTGAATGTCGCGTTGCGAAGTCTTGATTATTCTGCAGACTATACCTGACCATAACAGTAGTGGGGTAGAGCCGGTCCTACTTCAAAACGCGACAGACGTATTTTCCATGTGTAGAATACGGCTGAATCGTTTTGAATTAGGATCGGCTCTATATGATTTCAATGTAAAATAGTCGTGAAAACATTTCAATGTAAAATAGTTGTGAAAACATGAATTCTTTTCAATGTAAAATGCTTGTGGGCACGTTTTGAATTAGGATCGGCTTTATATTACTTTCAATGAAACACACACGTATGTTGAAAAGTGCAGAGAAGTTAGACGTGCACCGTTTTGAATTAGGATCGGCGTTATATACTTTTAATGTAAAATGTGAAAACCTGAATTCTTTTCAAATGTAAAATACTTGTGGGCACGTTTTGAATTAGGATCGGCTTTATATTACTTTCAATGGAACACACGTATATTGAAAATGTAAGTGCAGAGAAAATGTGTGTAGCTGTTTTGAATTTGGTTTTCTAGTTAGAAGTTATAAAGTATGACAGATGCAAAAAAAATATCGCATTCAAGTCAATTGTGTTTAACACGTGCACCGTTTTGAATTAGGATCGGCGTTATATACTTTTAATGTAAAATGTGAAAACCTGAATTCTTTTCAAATGTAAAATACTTGTAGGCACGTTTTGAATTAGGATCGGCTTTATATTACTTTCAATGGAACACACGTATATTGAAAATGTAAGTGCAGAGAAAATGTGTGTATATGTTTTGAATTTGGTTTTCTAGCTAGAAGTTATAAAGTATGACAGATGCAAAATATTGCATTCAAGTCAATTGTGTTTAATTAAAGTGGATTCTGATTTATGTTTAGAGGCTGCAAATACACATGGGCCGGTTTCAATTCAAAATGTGTTCACTCTTGTGATAGGTTGAAAAGTGGGTTGGCAAAGTACGCAGATGGTGGTAATCTGCTATATAAGGAGATTGCTCCTAATATTAATTTAATTAGTCGAAGTTTACTGCATATATTAACATACAAACATGTATATAATCGATATTCAGGGATTTAAATACAAGAAAAACGAGTTTGTGTGCAAAGAAATTGCGGTTTTGGACTTGTTGTTAGGTGATGTTTGGCATCAAATTTTAAACTGCCAATGCAGTCTAGTTGTTTGAGTCAAGATCATATAAAACATAATGACTGGGTGACAAGGAATATTCATGGTCTTTCTTGGGATGAATCTTCAACGGCTGGAATGGTGTCAACATATATAGCGCTTTTTTGAAGCAAATTATCCGACCCGGTGAAGAAGTATTTGTGAAGGGTCTAGAAAAGAAGAAATTGATTGAAACATATATAATGCAAAACTTTGTAACTGATATGCTTGCACTAGGTTGTCCTAAGCTATCGGAGTTAAAATCAACAATCGTTTAAAATATAACATACATTGTTGTAAACACAGCAATAACAATCTGCAATGTGCAAAATAAAATACCTTTTATTAAAGAATGGCTTGATAATAATAAAAACAATAGAAAGATTTTGTTTG
This sequence comes from Platerodrilus igneus, assembly GCA_036346225.1. Classification (NCBI taxonomy): domain Eukaryota; kingdom Metazoa; phylum Arthropoda; class Insecta; order Coleoptera; family Lycidae; genus Platerodrilus; species Platerodrilus igneus. The sequence goes on along the minus strand of JARFIW010001638.1, from coordinate 17,728,171 downwards.
TATTATTTATTTTAATATAATTTTACAATGTTAGCCTTACAAAATTCCTTTATAATAATAATAAAAAACAATAGAAAATTTGTTTGTATTATTTATTTTAATATAATTTTACAATGTTAGCCTTATTAACTATTATTATAACAACTTCTAGCAAACATTATTTTTATCGATCCAGCTATTGTGTACGTTAGAGAAGCCTAACCATTTTACAAAACTTTATTTCCACTCTTTCTTAGGACTTTTTCTACCAGGTAAATTCCTGGATGTTTAACCTTTTGCAACTCCGTTTCATAAAATGCACCTTTGATTTCTTTCTCGTCTTGATCTTCTAATATATATGTTGTCGGATTGGTTACGTTTACCTATTTAATCTTAAAAAGTTCATTTGACCAGTTTGGCGTGTAACCTTTCGTAAATGCTTCCCTGTGTTTACTAATCCTCACACTGTCTTTAATTGAATATTTTGGTATTTTGGTTGCAAGTTTGATGTGGGTAAATGATGATTTAAGAATAGTTTTTCAATTGATTTATCAACTTTTACAGGTTTGACTCCGATAGTATTGTGAACTGTATTGTTGTATTGTTTCACAATATCGCTTAAATTTTTTATCCAATTGTAAGAACCGTTCAGGTTAAACAAGCGCCACATTTTTCCCTTTAAAGTTCTAATTACACGTTCCACAATGCATGCTTTCTTTGTAGAAAAACACTATAATGGTTTATGCCATATGTCCGCATTAAGGATTGAAAGTGTTTGTTATAATATTCTTTACCAAAATCAGACTGCAAATTTCTTGGAGGATTTTTAAATTTATTTAAAATTGTTTTCATTGCAGCAGTAACATCAATACCCGTTTTACTTTTAAGTGGTACAGCCCATACGTATTTGGAGAAACAATCAATAACTACTAAAATGTATTTAAATCCTTTGTTTGTTTGCGAATATGGTAGCATTTCAATCAAATCGGTCTGAAGAAGGTCATTTAAACCTTTACTATCACTTTGCGTCTCTTGAAATTTATTCTTGCTGGTTTATGAAGTTCATTTACTATATCCTCTTTCACTTTTGATTGAGCAACTAACATAATACTTTTTCTAATCAGGATTTATTAAATACAATTATTTAAGATACTTCTATGTTTGAATGTCGGGCTCCACTTGCTTTGAAAGGAACTTTTAATATAAAATCAAGAAACATTGTGGTATTGTTTATGATAGCACCGCTGTCACGAAAGCTGATTACATCCATACGTTTAAGCAAAAATCCTTGTAACTGTGCAATTACATAACTTTTTCGTTTATAAGAATTTCAATGTCTTGCGGGTATCCTTTAATATTCTCAATGACTGCTTCCTCATAAGGAAATTCATAATTATGTTTAATATTGAAAATAAGAAATGTCTTATCACCGTCGAGGAATGTATTAGAGTAAAACGTTGCTACTACCGTGTAATGTAGCATATGTAACTTATACTCAATCAAGGTTTCAAAACCTTCACTTTTGTTTTCATATTCCTGTTCACTTATATCTATTTTACGGTTATGTAAGTGCCTTCCAAATTTGTCAATTGTCATATCATCTAATTACTTTTGCCTCACGCAATTCTTCAATGATCGAATTTATTTCGTTGCCGTGACCTGTGTGTCCAGCAGTCTGTGATGAAACTAAAAGTCGTAATCTATCAACAAGTTCATTGGGATCATTCCAATATAAATAATCTATTGCGTTATTTGATACTTCCATTGTCATACCGTCTCCAAGACGCTTTCTATAGGGTAATGTTCTAGGTCTACGGGTGTTTGGGGAAGTATGTTTAATGTAGATATTATATTTTGTACTTATATGAAGTATTACCCTGAATTTGTTCTGTTTCAGAATAATATCTTCTATTAGCATTTGTTCTTTTCACAATATCAAGGTACGACTTTAGATCTTGCTGACTGTACCCGACAGGATATTTTTTAAACAGTAGTTCGTATAATCCAGGAGTACCTTTATATTTCAAATCATTTATTAGAACATTTTCATCATCCAACGCGAAATTGAATTGCCTATCATAAGACCATTGAATCAGGGTTAAACCTAATACCATATTTATGATCAAATTCGTTCTTAACATCTTTAAACATATTGTAAATATATTCTCGAGGTAGCGGATGTAGCTGTTCGAGATAATGTGTCATACCAGGTGAATCGACAAAGCTTTGAATATATTCCTGAGCTTCTTGTGCATTTCGATTAATTTCTGCTTCGTATTCATTCTCAACATCATCATCATCTACCTCTAGGGCATCATTTTTTATATTTGGTATATGCTGTGCAATAACCGGCGAATCAATATAGTCAACGTTCCTTTCTAGCAATGTAGGTTTAATTTTTTACACTGCTATGAGGCAGTTCTTCTTCTTCTTTAAATTTTCTTTCTTTACCACACTTTCCCCATCCAGTTTATTAGCAATAGTTTCTAATCGTGATGTTATGGGTAATATTGATTCCACTTGGACGACTTCATTATCTTTAACTGGCGCAATTTGTTTTTACAATGTTTCTTTTCTTAATTAAAATTCTTTTAAGTTTTATCGACTCCTTATTCATTGCGTAAAAGTTTATTGTAATAAAAATTCTTCGATGCTAACGATACTTGCGTCTCTCAAGGTTTAAATATGTATGAAGTGATCAAAACCTATTCGGTACCTTCCTTGATCTGGTTCACTATCTTTGTCTACAACTAAGAAACCGTATTTGTCTCGCCAACAAGCAGCACATATTTCACGGAATTTATCATACTTCATGTCAGTATTGACGTGATCGTCATATATATGTTTTAAGTTTAAATCATCTTGTTTAAATAAAACTAAAAGATTAGCATTATCACGTAGTAAGTGCTTAGGTATACGAGTATAACTTTGACAAAGGTAAAACTGTCTACTTGTTTATGACGCCCCATACTAAAGTATTCCCTAATGATACCTTGTTTATCGCAAGCTACATCATCAAAACAAATATAGAATTATTTCGAGCATCAGATGGTGATATAATATTATCAGAACTGGAAAATGTATAATATTTGATCCCTTTTATTGGTCGCAGTAGACTTTCAAGGTATTGATACTTTGGTTGATAAAGTGATTTAGAATAAACATATACGTTTTCAAACTTTAAACCATTAGGATGTTCTATCAAGCCAATCATAACGTTGGTTTTACCGCAATTTGAAGGACCAACAACTAGACATCGAATAGATGCAGGTAGAAGAACGCTATGTTTTTTCTTTTTAGCTAAAGATTGCGCACCAATGTCATTATTGTTTATGGTTAAAGGTGTTGATTGTTTCACAACATGCATGTTTGCAAGTACTAAATTCGATTTGTAAAAAAAGTAGAATTATATATATATATATATATATATAAGAAACGGCTAGTATATATAGAATCATTAATTCATAATATTTTATTTATTTGCTGCACAGCTTGAGAGGATAGTTGTCCTAATGATTACATATAATAATTCTAAAACTACTGGGAACGGACTATTAAATACTGTAATTAACAATTTACCATTTGAAGCGCATATTCCGGGTTACAAATTTTGCGGTCCGGGACAAAACTAATCGAACGGTTAGCTCGAGGAGACAAGGAATAAACAAGTTAGACGAGGCTTGTAAGGAGCACGATATTGCATACTCCAAAGAAAAGGATCTATCTAAACGCCATCAAGCAGATTCGAAGTTAGCTCAGTTAGCTACAGAAAGACTAAATTCTGGTGACTCGTCTTTAGGTGAAAAGTAGCAGCATTTGGAGTAGCTACCGCAATGAAAGCTAAAGTAAAACTTGGTATGGGTGCCTGTGCATCACTGAGAACAAAAATATCAATAAAATAAGAAAACTGATAAAGAAACGTAAAATAAGAAGTACGCTAGGTATTAAAAGTATTATCAAACAAGCACGTACAGCTTTAAAAAGTCTAAAGGATCTAATGTTATGGATGCAATCAACATAGCAATTAAGGCAGCCAATACAGCAAAACAAAAGAAGCATATTAAATCAGCTCGTATTATATCAATTCCTAAAACAGGAGGTTTTCTACCACTAATACCAATTTTGCAGGCCTAAGCGCTCTTGGTACTCTTACTGGAGGTGCAGCTGCTGTTGCAAAAGCAGTTTCAGATACTAAAATAGCTAAGGAACAACTAGCGGAAAAACAGCGTCATAACAAGGCAATGGAGGACATTGCAGTCGGAAACGGCATGTACATCAAACCTTATAAAAAGGTTTTGGTCTTTTTAGCCCCTGCAAAACCTCAAAGGAACGCAACTTGATTTTACCTAATCGGCACTAAGCAATGTAGAATTAATAGAGTTTGTTAAGCAATTAGAAGTACCATATTTCCGTGGTGTGTTCATGAGAAACAATCTTCCCAAGAAAGTTAATTTTAAAGAATGTGGTATAATTAATTTAGATGGAATAGAAGGTTTAGGCACGCATTGGACCTCTTACAAAAGTACGGTAGTAGCGCTATTTACTATGACAGCTACGGAAACCTGCGACCGCCAACAGAGTTGATAAGTTATTTGAATAGCGGGGTAAATGTAAATTCTTTATAACATTAACCAAGAACAATCGTACGGTACTGTGTTTTGCGGTCATTTATGCTTACAATTTCTAAGTAGGCATAGAACTGCGTACGAAGTCGTTATGTCGTACACTTTTACTCTAACGGGAAACACTTCAGTTTTAACAAGCAATTTTAATCCGCCTATAAACTTGGATAATGATTCGGAGTACGTATTAGGATTAACAAATTTTGAGTCTTATAACACAATTCCAAACATAGAAAAAGGAATAAATAATAAATTTTATTATGGATCTAACGGAGAATTCATAGAAATACCTGAAGGTGCTTATGAGATTAGAGAAATTAATAAATATCTTCAAAAGCTTTAGGTGATAAAAGATGGCGTGGTCGTATGGAACAATCACGAAGCGCTAGAAAGACCCAGTGTATATAGAAATTACAGCTGACAATAATACACTTAAATGTAGTATTAAATGTAGTCTAGATGTGGATTTTACCAAAAGGATTCAATTGGTTCTCTACTTGGTTTCAATCCGCGAAAATTGCTAGCATTTGTCACGCATCAAGCAGACTACGCAATCAACATTTGTAAAGTGAATGCAGTTTTAATCGATTGTAATATTGCAAGTGGATCCTATTTAAATAGTAAACCAGCCCATGTAATACATGAATTTTTTCCTCAAGTACCTGCAGGTTTTAAAATTGTTGAGTGCCCACCTACGATTATATATCTACCAATCAAGTCATGTATAATAAATGAAATAATAGTTAAAATGTTAGATCAAGATGGAAATTTAGTTAATTTCAGAGGAGAACTGCTAACTGTAAGGTTGCATTTAAAAAAAATCTGCAATAGCCATGGGTATTAAGTATAATGCACGCAACATGTCAAGAATTGCTATAAATGCTGGAAATTTCAAAGCAATCGACACTCGATTGATTGTTTCAAGACCGCTAACAACACAAAACCGGCAGTTTCTACAATCGTTAGGACTGCATTTATTTAATTAAAAAAGTAGAATGAATAGTGAAATACTGAACGTGCGTGAAAAAGTTTACTTCGACAATGCAATTGTTAATATTGAAAACATACTCATCAACCTTAGTGCTAACACATCTTTAAACAATAATGATGAAATTCGAATCCCTATACAGCAACAAGATGTATACACCTTACCATCGAAGAGCATGCTGTACATAGAAGGCAAATTAATTAAAACAGATGGAACGCCCTCTCAGACAGCAAAGTTTGTAAATAATGGGATTTTGCTGCTTTTGATGAAATTAGATATGAGATTGGAGGTATCATTGTAGATCGTGTTCGGAATCCTGGATTAACGTCTATAATGAAGGGATATGTTTCATATAATAGCAATCAAAGTAAACATTTACAAAACGCTGGGTGGTCTCCTATGGATGATTCGCAAATAGTTGATGCCAATGGGAATTTTAATGTTGCAATAAACCTTTCAATGGTTCTCGGATTATGCGAAGATTTTAAAAATTATTTTAAACCTACGTCATGAGTTAGTTTTACTACGTTCCAGTTTTGATACTAATGCTATAATTAATCCTACACCCGATGAAGAAATAAAAGTTGTTTTAAACAAAGTTTTATGGAAAATGCCGCATGTAGTCGTTGATGATACTCAACGAATTAATTTAATAGAATGCGTTGCACAAAATCAGGATTTGCATATTCCGTTTAGAGGATGGGAGTTGCATGAATATCAACTTCTACAAGCAACGAAACGTCATACATGGAACATTAAAACAACAACACAATTAGAAAAACCAAGATTTGTGATTGTTGGTTTCCAAACCAACCGAAAAAATAGATACATGAGCAACTACAGTCGTTTTGATCATTGCTATTTAACCAACATGAAACTATATTTAAATTCAGAAATTTTCCCGTACGATAACTTAAATTTGAAGTTCGAGAATAAACAGACTGCGTTGTTATATGAGATGTATGCTCAGTTTCAGCAATCATACTACGAAAAGGAAAATGAACCACTTTTTAATCCTGAAGATTTACGAAGTATTGCACCATTAGTAGTCATAGATTGTTCTAGACAAAATGAAACGTTAAAATCTGGTACTGTCGATATTAGATTAGAATTTGAAACTAGCAGAAACGTTTTGCCAAATACATCTTGTCATTGCCTTATACTTCATGATAAGATAGTCAAATACAATCCACTCTCAAACAGCATAAGAATATTATAATTACTTTATTATTATTATTACTGTACCTTTACAAATTATGAAAAAACAATAAATCATTTAGCAATCACAGTCTATTTATTAATATTTTTACATGCTTTTACAATATCTTTCACATATTATACATTTCTCAAAATAAACTAACTGGTATGTTATTAATAAACTGGATTTTTAAAAACAGAACGGTTATTACTACTATTTTTCTCTACAATACATTTATACTAATATAGTTCAAACTCAGGCAGATTGAAAGGTATCCTATTTTAGATACATCCAAAAAAAAAAACGGTGTACTTGTGCAGGTATAAACATAACACTGAAGTTTTATAACTAAAAATTATATGTTAATCGAGATAAAATAAATTGCATTCTTTATTTGAGCCAGTGGTTGAAGCTTCACAAGTCATTTCTGAGTGTATAGTTATACCCCAAGGTTTAGTATCAGTGGTTGAGGTACTAAGAATTCTTTTATCATCACTTGGATTAAGAACAATTTTGTTTTGTTTAATAGTAAAGACATCATGTTTGACTGATCTAATTAAACATTGTTGTTTCTGTACAGACTGGTTTATAAAACAAAGCATTCTTATAATCATCAAAAGAAATTTGCTTAATACTTGCTAAGGAAGATCCCTTTGACTTTTTATTATCCTATCCTGAACTCTGTAAGTGTACATTTTAGATCTAAGCCTACAAACTCTAGCATGATATCACCATTGTTTTCATCTTTCATAATACCAGGAACTTTTTTGTTTGATAATGGAATATGATATTTGTTATGAGGATCGTAATCGGAAGTATCAAATCTATGAATATCTTGTTTGATATAAGAGTAAATATCTTCAACGCTAAACTCGTATATCAAACTATCCGTATCTGTATACAGTAACTTTGCTTTGTTAGCAAATTGCGATTTTATATAACTATAGTGAAATTCATATAAATAGGTTTTTGAAATATCTAGAATAGAGATACCTACATAAATGGGTTTGTTTAAATAAACCTCTAATTTATTCATTTCTCTTAAGACTAGATCTTTGTCTAACACAGTGCAACTGTGAAAATTAGGCTTCGCTATGTAACTACGAACTCCAAACCGTCCTTCCCATTTGGTCACTAATTTCACATCTTTCCTTTTCCGTACGTTTTCCATCATTTTTCCATAAACCGAATTTATCATATTTTTATAAAAGCATATATCGAAACTGTTTTTTGACTGTTGTCTTAATTTCGTATTCAAATCAATGTATTCTTTTAACCAAGGGGCTTGTTTAAATCGAAGTACCTTATGAATTTTTTTCAGTTCTAAACCGTAGCTTAAATACATTTTAAATTCTATAGTGAATAATATAGTTGAGTTTTGGATATAAAGTTGTAAGTAATTTCTTTAAGTTTGATTTATTTGAAGGTACTGGTGGTATCATATGTTCAGGCGCCAAAGGTAAGTCACTGTGTATTTCATGTAAAGATACTGGATAGTGTAAATCGCATTCAAAAATATATCCTACATCAGAATCATCGGGAATATTAAGTATGTCTAAACGTACTATATCTGGACTGGTACCATCTAAAAATTCAAAATCTCCATATGGAAGATATTCAGACATTGCAGCCCCATATAAATTATTAACATCAAAATACATTAAATATTTAGAATCGAAATTTGGATCATAATCTGCATTCATATATTTGTTATTTGCTTTAGCATATCTATTCGAACATTGAGAAACACCTCCACGAATTCCCCGTTCTAAAAACATTATTTTTTCAATATCAGTAAGCAACTCGAGTTTAACGTTCGTCGTTTTTAACATCGCATCTAGAGCTAAACCAGGAGCCGTAAAGTAGTGAAGCGGATCTAACTTATACGTGAACATACAAGTTTTTCTAAAGTTTTCAAATATATCAGACAAGAGCAGTACATCTGTTTTTAAATATAGATCTGAATAGTCCCCTAGTGTTTTATATTAAATGTTTGCCAAACGTGTTTAGCATGATTGTAGTCTTCATCTGATATTTCTTCATTGCGTAAACGATTAAAGAATGCTGTTTTACAGGGTAAATCGGTTTCATTGAGTCTATCCCAAGAGTTAATGTAATCATAGGGAAATATGCCTTTGCGCGTAAGTAACTGAAACTCATTATCAGTGTTACAATTTTCCCTGGTGATGGATTTTTTATTATCATCTAAGTAGGAAGCTAATTTTTCGATACTAGATGCCATAAACCTGAATGAATCGATAAATCTAAAACTAACTTTCATACCTTTTACATATTTTGTAAAAGATATGTATTTTCTTTATTTATTGGCAGAATGTTTAACGAACCTGACAACTCTAACGAGATTTTTTTAATAATGAAATGCGAATCGTAGCCTGATAAGTTATGAAAAACTACCTGTATCATATAAGAATTATGATAATTGATGTTGCAATCTTGATGAGCCACTCCTCGAAATTCACCTGTAAAGTGGCAGTGATCGCGAACTCTAATATCATCTATACTAAAAGGTTTATTGCAAATGTGACAGTGAAGGGCAAATTTAAATGTTGACTTTTGTTCTTCCGTTAAAGGATTCATAGGTTTTGGGTTACAGAAAATTTTATTAGTCGTTTCTGAAATCAGTTTCAATTGAGCAACAAACCATTCTATACAATCCTTCCGCGATACAATTGAAATTTGGAATATTTATTATCATACGAGCATTTCAAATAATACGCTACACTAAAGGGTATATGCCTTTGGTAACGAACTGTGTTTAATATTACCTCAGACTCATTGCATGGTTCTAGTATACATTCGAGATCTGCATAAACTACAAATGATACTTTTTCTTGATAGTGGAAATGTTTAAATGTTAGATACTTTTCAGATTCTTCAGGTAATCTTATTGAGCAAGTATTCTGTTTTCGCAATAATTCGAATGACGCTTAAGTAATGCTGCTGTACTAAAATTATTTAAACATCTATAACAAAAAATTTTATGGTGATGTGAAGACAACTGTTTTGCAAATAATTTTGACATATCCTTAATCCAAGTAAAATGAAAGTGATTCTCATTAGCATTTGTAGGACGAGCATATTGTAAGGAATCATTATTTAAAACTAACAGATTAATAGGTTCAATTTTTTAAAATTTTCACTTAAACAAAATGGTAGTATTTTAGCATTTTCTATACAATATAGGTTAATTGCGAGATTGTTAAGCTTTTCAATTTTTTATGTCTTTTAATGCAATTGGAAACTGAATTGAATTGTAGCGTAATACTGTATCAAAAAGTGGATAGCTAGATATTCTATGACTATTTTGTTTAGCAGGAAATAAAGCGGAAACCAAGCTCAAAGAATGCAATGTTGATCGTTATTTATTACATTTACCACAGCTTTTTCTTTTATAAAGTCCGGGACCGGTACAAACGTTGAACACCCTCCTTTAAGTGGATCATGATTGTTTATATTTACCTTCAAGTGTAAAACTTCTGGATTGCCCAACCAGAATCTTTCTCGCTAAATTCTTATAATCGCTTCGAAATCTTGTTCAATACGTTCTCCTTATACCACAGCTTGAGATTGGTATTTATATCGATGTGACGATTTGCAGTAGGAAACGTTTTCAAATCTATTTCACCAGTTGTAGGCTTAACAAAGTTAGCTGCAAATATTACATTAACTTTCAACATTGACTTTTTTAAGCAAGCAACAATCTTGCGTTTAAAACTAGCGAACGCCTTGTCTAAGAACACTAGAGGATCTCTATAATTTAAATTGGTAATAAGTCCCGTAATTATTCGACTTCCAAAACATGATTGTACATCATGCCAAATCAAATTTTTCGAGTATGACCTCTAGTAAGCGTTGCATCAACACCTTTACCACGATATTCCAAAGTACGTTTCAAGTGCCTCAATCGTACAAGGTAGCTTTTAAGATTTGCTAAATTAGATTCCAGCCTACTAGGATTTTCTTGTTGATTGTCTTCGTATACCTTATTTTTAATAGCAAGCTTCAATATACTAATATTTGCTTTGATAATTAAAATGTGTTTCGTTATTTCATTCACTGTTTTCAATAAATTCACGCATTTTACAGTTAATCTCAAAATTGCTGTACTAATCTCGGATACGGTTTCAGCATTCATGATTCTATAGAAAATCAAATACACTACTCAATATACGTATTTCTCTATTTAATATTTGTACCAAATATCATCTGACGTAAGCAAAACAATTTCAAAAGGTTCATTCATCTGAGTTTACGGAAAACACGTAAGCAAAACAACTGTAAAAAAGAAATAGCATCAAATCAAAATAATTGCATAGCGAATTGCTTTGAATGCAATTGTTAAAAAAATCTCTTTTATTTACGTTTTTATTCAAGATGATTTTCAAGCAGAGTTGCATTCAGTACGTAACAAACAATTCGCTAAGCAAGCATTTCCAGTATTTACAAACTGAAGGCGACTTTGAGTAAAACAACTGTAATAGGAATTCGCATACAACATCATTTTCATTCAGTTACGTTTACTATGAAAAATGTTTTATATGACCTTTGATTTTATGATGTGTATACAGAAAAATACATACAATCATTACAGCGCTATTTTTATGGATACATATGAAAAAATGTGAAAACCTGAATTAGGATCGGCTTTATATTACTTTCAATGGAACATACATAATCATCTAGCGTTTACTACAAAAATTCAGCATGATTCGCACAAATTACTATATCCCTATATATGCAGCGCCTTTTGCAATTTATTTTTCAGTCAATGAATGTAATTCATTATTTCTGCTGAGCAGTACCTTTTAAAAAAATTCTTATACAGCGGTAATATAAACGAAATAAATATAATTTAGGGTTTTATTATGTGCATTCATTGCAATTTCTTTTCATACAATGAAACTAATTCATTATTTCTGCTGAGGTATAATTATATTCGCTTACATACTGTTTTGTTTATTAGAATAGATTATAGAGCTGAATTTTTCAGAAAACGAGGCAAATTTTTAATTCATTATTTCTGCTTAGCAGTACCTTTAAAAAATTCTTATACAGCGGTAATCTAAACGAAATAAATCTAATTTAGGGTTTTATTATGTGCATTCATTGCAATTTCTTTTCATATAATGAAACTAATTCATTATTTTCTGCTGAGGTATAATAGATTACAGAAAAAACGATGCAAATTTTAATTTTTCTAACAGATCAGTTTATTATTTAATATAAATACTTCACGTAGATTTACCAACAGTATTCAATCAGATCTCTTGTATAATTATTAGTTACTATTACTAGCAACTTTTAAAAATGAGTAACTTGTCATCAGTCAAAATTGTAATAGTACCAACGTAAAAGTTCTAGAGCAATTTATATTACATTCTGACGAAGACGTGATTAAAGAAGTTTTGGTTGTTCTTCGGCTCAACTCGATACTGCTGCTATTTTTGATAGTGACGTAATAGATATATCACGGTAAGTGCTTTTCACATTTATACATGTGTTTTTAAAACACTACTAATTTATAAGTTACATTAGATCAAAAACCATTCTGGAAATTCTGAGGCTATCGTAGAATCGTTGATACACTCTGAACCTCTCAGAAACATCAGGTAGTATACAAAAGAAAAGGTGAACCTACAATAATCTTTTATGTTATGCTCACAGATCAGGCAAAACATGTCGGCTATGAAAAGTTATGTACAGAATCAAATATGACTGTTTGCTGTGAAGATGACAAATCCTACGAAGATGATGCAGTAGAGTTGCTTAACGCATTTAAAAGCGTGGAGAGAAGCTACTGCGTCGTATATATTTGGAGCTAGAAATAATAAAGCAAAAAAGATGAACTAGCGGTGAGGGAGCAGCAGTTACTTCAAGAACGTGAGTTAATAAATACTTTTCATTTATAAATAGTTAGATCAAAATATTCAACAATTTTGTAAAATAAAAAGTATTTTATAATAGTTTCTCTTTTGAAACAAGACTTTCTTTAAACAAGGTAGTAAACTCAAGTAAAACGCACATAAATCAGAATCCACTTTAATTTAATACATAATTTTTTATACAATCGACTTAGATGTGTTATAATAATAAACTAATTTCTTAAATTAGTGACATATTATTCTGAAAATTCTATGTTGACAGTTAGACCGATCGATCCCTTACTAGTTATGTATACGTGTTTGTTCGAGCCAATACTTTCATTTAATTGTTTCACTCCATGTGCTTGAAGGTATTCAAAATATCTCAATGGCAATATACTCTTGAACTCTTCTGTTTCCACTAATACTCTATCTCCATATTTTGTCTTGAGTGTTTCCACTTTTAAAACTTTAAACCTCTTATTCACTATAATATCTTTTGAATTTACATAAGGTTTGCGATATGTGGTTTTATTAAGAGTATTAAAATCCATATTGCTTTTCTTTGACTAATTAAATTAATATTAGGAGCAATCTCCTTATATAGCAGATTACCACCATCTGCGTACTTTGCCAACCCACTTTTCAACCTATCACAAGAGTGAACACATTTTGAATTGAAACCGGCCCATGTGTGTATTTGCAGCCTCTAAACATAAATCAGAATCCACTTTAATTAAACACAATTGACTTGAATGCAATATTTTGCATCTGTCATATACACACATTTTCTCTGCACTTACATTTTTCAATATACGTGTGTTCCATTGAAAGTAATATAAAGCCGATCCTAATTCAAAACGTGCCTACAAGTATTTTACATTTGAAAAGAATTCAGGTTTTCACATTTTACATTAAAAGTATATAACGCCGATCCTAATTCAAAACGGTGCACGTGTTAAACACAATTGACTTGAATGCGATATTTTTTTTGCATTTGTCATACTTTATAACTTCTAACTAGAAAACCAAATTCAAAACAGCTACACACATTTTCTCTGCACTTACATTTTTCAATATACGTGTGTTCCATTGAAAGTAATATAAAGCCGATCCTAATTCAAAATGTGCCCACAAGTATTTTACATTTGAAAAGAATTCAGGTTTTCACATTTTACATTAAAAGTATATAACGCCGATCCTAATTCAAAACGGTGCACGTCTAACTTCTTTGCACTTTTCAACATACGTGTGTGTTTCATTGAAAGTAATATAAAGCCGATCCTAATTCAAAACGGTGCACGTCTAACTTCTTTGCACTTTTCAACATACGTGTGTGTTTCATTGAAAGTAATATAAAGCCGATCCTAATTCAAAACGTGCCCACAAGCATTTTACATTGAAAAGAATTCATGTTTTCACAACTATTTTACATTGAAATGTTTTCACGACTATTTTACATTGAAATCATATAGAGCCGATCCTAATTCAAAACGATTCAGCCGTATTCTACACATGGAAAATACGTCTGTCGCGTTTTGAAGTAGGACCGGCTCTACCCCACTACTCATAACCAATGAAGCTATGGGGGCCTTAATATCAAGGTTGGAAATGAGGTACGGCGACTCTCATCTACAACAAGTGTACCACACTCAAGTAAAGAACCGTTAGCGAAAGACCAGCGAAAATTTGCAGGAATTTGTTGCCGATATTACTAACTTGATGAGACTAGCTTACCCAGCAGCATCGGATAGCCTTTTGAAACAGTTGACAGTACAGACTTTGTTGACAGGATACGCGACGGAAAGATCCAGCAAGCCTTACGGTTAACCGACCAAGAACCCTAAAGCATATGCTAGCTCATGCTTTGGAATTTGAAGCGGCAAAGCAAGCTTCGCATTAGTAGTAGCAAGGTAGTAAAGGATCAAGGTCAAGAAAACACGGAGGAGGTGGTTCGACGTGTCCCAACTAAAGAGGATGAATCTCAGATTCATAAATTGTGGTGGGTTTGGGTATATACAGTCCAAATATATGCTGGCCAAGAAAAAAGCAGAAAAGTCGGATAACGAAAGGAGGTTGACAGCAAAGGGCGAAGATCAAACTGCACGGATTTTGCCCCGGAGACTATAATCCGCATCGCACGACCTAAGCATGCGGACAGCATTTAGATGCATAGATAACAGTTTAAGGACAAAAGTTTTTGGTTAATACCGGCGCCATTAGGACAATTGCAAATCAAGATGTAGTACGCAACAGTGGTAAAGTGTCGCCTTGAACGGTGCGTCTTCAAGCCGTGGTTGCTGAGGAAACTCAAACAAACAGTTTGCTAAATGCTATAATCGGAGTTGGAGACCAGATATTTGACCATTAGGTAGTAATATCGAACACCACCGAATAAGTTATCTTGGGAATACATATCTTGAAGAGGCATGGATTTCTTGTAAATATAAAAAAGGATGTATTGAGATTTGCAACGTGTCTGCGCATAGCAGTTTATTTGACAAACATAGTTGTCCTACCTGGAAGGGCAAAAATTGTAGTGGTGGGGCGCTTGAATGGTGCTCTCCGGGACGGTTCCGTGCGCATTATTGAACCGATTAGTATCGAATCCCTCGGAAAGAGTGTGCTTGTAGGGAAGACTATGACCAAAGTGACGATTAGTGTACCTGTTTGGGTCTTATACGCAATGACAAGGATATTGCGCTGAAAAGAATACTATAGTTGCATGGTATTCTTAGTTCGTTCATGTGGCGGGGTGCGCCCTTTGCTGATAAGGAATCACCTACCAAGGGGTGTTCCTCAAAATTATTGAACCAGTTGACAAAACCGTGCCAGCACCTTGAACAACGATAATGGCTAGATTTATGAACTTGTCCAGACAATACTCGGACGTGTTAGCGGTCGACGGCGCTCGATTAGAAAAGACCGCAGTAGTTAAACACAAAATCGATACAGGAGATGCCCACTCGATAAAATAACAGCCGAGAAGTGTCTCGCCAGCCAAACACGAGGAGGCCTAGAAAATGGTTATAGAAATGTAGGAGTAAGGAATGATTGAGCACTTTGATAGCCCTTGGGTATCACCTGTTGTGGTTGTTAAGAAGAAGGACGGGTCAACAAGACTTTGTGTAAACTACAGGTGATTGAATGACGGGACCACAAAGATAGCGACCCACTTCCAAGAATTGACGGCATTCTAGATACACTTTTAGGGTCGCGATGATTCTCAACCTTGGATACTCAGAAACAGATATGGAATTTAAAGACCAGGGAGAGACTGCTTTCACTATTGGTACTGGCATAGGACAATTTACAGTCATTTCATTTGGGCTTTACAACGATCCTGCCACTTTCGAACGTTTAATTAATGACATCTTGAGTAGGCTATCGTAGAAAACGTGATTAGTATATTTCGATGACGTGATTGTGATTGGAAGGTCGTTTGGAGAAATTTGGAAGAAGTATTTCGAAGACATACAGAAACCTGTTTGACGCTAAACTCAAAAAATTCTCATTTACTAGACACAGAGGTAAAATACCTAGGAAGTTATGTTTCACGCAACGGAGTCAGGTCAGACCTGAAAAAGTTCAAAGCGATACAAAGTGGCCGACGCCAAACGACAAACATCAGTTACGCAGCTTTCTTGGCTTTTGCATTTACAATAAAAAATTAGTTTCTAACTTTGCGAATATAGCAAAATCTTTGACCAAACTATTTGGAGATGGGCGTGATTACGTTTGGAAAGAAGATTGCCAAAATACGTATTAACAACTAAGGGATCTATTGACAACAGCTCTGATCTTAAGTTATCCTCGGTCGGTAGGCAAATTCATCTTGGATACGGACGCCAGCAGCGTCGTCACCGGAAGTGTACTATTCCAAATGCAAGACGGGCAAGAAAGGGTCATTGGTTACTTTAGCGAAGTGTTGTCGAGATCGAAAAGGAATTATTGCGTTACTAAACGAAAACTGTTGGCTATGATAAAATCCGTAGAACACCCTAATAAGTAACTTTACGGGAGAAAACTTCACCTAAGAACGACCACGCCATCTTGAAGTGTTATATAGATTTAGAAATCCCGAAGAACAAGTCACCAGATGGATAAAAAGCTGTAGAAGTTTGACTTAGACAGGGAACATTGTGCTGGTACAAGTCATCGTAATGCGGATGCGCTTTCATGACGACTTTTCTTCGAAGACTATAGTCACTGCTCACGGTTAGAAACAAAGTGCGATCTAAATCGTCGGACTACAAAAGATAATTGGTTGGCACCCTGTAGCGTGGTATACTCAAATAGTGATGATTGGCCGGTGTTGCGTTGCGAGATACCTTGATTGACAGGTACGAGGCTTTTACATTAAGAGCTATTTAGTTTAAAATAAGGAATCTCGAGAACGCGATTTGCGTAATTCTGGTAGGTGTTAGAGTGTTCAAAAACAATTGAAATGTATAAAAAAATGAAAGCGTAGTTATTGCAAAGCAGTTCTAATTGCAGCTTCGATTATAATACTTGTTCTAATGTAAAACGTTAACTGCAATATGGTCTAGTTGAGAGCTTTGAAAGTCGTGGCGTGATATAAGTTAGTAGTACAATTACCCTATGCGAAATAAATTATTGTTGAAATAGATAAAAATTATGGTAGTTATAATATAAGTTTATATAAATGAACATTAATTAAGAAGATTACCATCGTAGTATAAGAAGATTATACTTGTAGCGTTGGTGACTAGCTGAAAGTAAATAATTGTGAGTGCTTTTGGAAATTTTATTGTAGCTACAAGTTGTTGAAGCGGCTTGTATAATCCGCTTGAAAATAAAGAACTGTTGTTTGTGCAAATAGAGTTTTGGTTACAGTATTTTATATAACAAAGCGTTTGGAGCCGTGCATTTTTTTGTTTATACAAACAGGTCATATATGTTTGCACCTGCAGGATGCCTGTAAAATAGGGATAACCGAAAAAAATAAATATTGTAGTGGTTGAGTTCGATGCAAATAATACCTCTTACTATCAATTACCACTAGCTGCATGAAGAGAAACACAAGAATAAAGAAATCTCCTTGAGTCCATTTGTAATTGGATTCTAACACACTATTTCGTGTTTGCAAGGAAGAGGAGCGAGTACATGCCAACTAAAGGTAGTGCACACGCACTCAGTCACATATTATGATGGTTATTAAACTTGTGTTGGATCTAGATGGCGTTAATATTCAACATCTGTAGTAATTTCTATCTACAATTATTTTTCGTTCACAGCATTAGTTTGTATGATTTCTTCAACTCTACGGCGAGCTTGCTGTATATTTGACGAAGATGAGCAAAGTTTATACAAACTTCTCACCATTGTGTTTAATATATGAAGTTTTATTAGCTATATACACGCGCACGCATTACAAATGCGGCCAACTACACAATGCTATCAGACATCAGAGTAAATATTGGGTGTGATAATCGGCGTTTTGTAATAAGCACAGGCACCTAGGTGTTGTTCAAGGACCTGTCTCTACTAGAAATATTAGTAGAGTAAAATATTGTAGTATTTTCTGATACTGCATTGTACTAGGAATATTTTGTATGTTTGTACTGTGTGAAATATGGCACCATATAGGATTATTTTAAAAGGAGTGAAGAAACTGCGCATTTATAACCTTAGGCTAAAATTGATAATATAGGAATATTACTGAGAACAATCTAACGAAGGCAAAGTTCTAATCGAAGCTTGGTGCAAGTGTACTTTAGTCAAACTTATCAAAAATTCTAGCATTTTGATAGTGTTATAAATAGTAATAAATAAGCATGATGCAATATTTGGCCAGTACTTCATTTATTAATATAGGTAGGCAATTTTAACTTGTATAAATGCGTCACCTTGTAGATTCGCAATTAATATAGAAGTAATTATTAAACTAATACAATTCTTAGAATGAGACCTTGCCAAACTACAGCTTTTAAAACCATGATTTACAGTGACATCAATTATTCTGATTAATATTTAGTAAGGCGTGTTTACAGATATCGAAGCGAAACCACCTTAAGCATTGATAAACCCCTGCGAAAATTAGTATTTACTACTGAATTCGAATTTTTACTCATACGCCAAATTTATTAATAGCAAATTCGACTAATTGTTCTTACCTCATTAATTTACAATATCGTCCGCTCTAACCTAGGTAATGTATTCAAGCTTCAGGCTAAATTCGTCCCTAACTTACTGTATCGTTCCCTAACTGGCTTATTCTAATTTCAATCTTCCTTTCTATAGGTAATTCGATCAAAAACAAGCAAAACGCCAAACTAAACAAATCGTACAACAGAACAGTAAAATATATATTGTACAATCTATAACCATTCTGAACGGACCTACACCTTGACGACGTTCTAAAATACTACAACAGATAGAATGGCTTGCGCGTTTCAATGAGCTAAAGAGCCGAACTATAGGTTTAACCAAATTAGTGAGGTCTTTAGTGAGAAACCAGACTAAGACAGGTCCCCGAAAGAGGACAGCAGCTTTTTCGGTACTTTGAGTGGCAGAGACCATAGGGGTCGGTATGACATTCCAAGACACACTACTGCGACGTGGAAGGCTAGGGGAAACCACTACATTACGCCCCAAGTACACTGCGTACAGAAATTGTTAAACATGATGACATCCTCTGGGGTAAAATATTCCAGAGGTAAAATAGTCCCCCATTCGGATCTCCGGGAGGCACTACTTCGGGGGATGTGATCCGAAAAAATAGAAAAAGATCCGTGGACATTCTGCGAGTCGGAACATGGAATGTCAGACGTATGAAACAAGTAGATAAGCTAGAGAACCTGAAACTCAAAATGAATAGGTTAGCACTAGACATAGTAGGAATTAGCGAAGTCTGTTGACCAGAGACGGGAGATTTTTGGAGTGGAGACTTTATGGTAATTCATACAGGATCAGAGGTAAGAAATTCGGGTGTGGAGATAGTTATGCGAAAAAAGATAGGACGACGTGTAGAAAACTACTTATAAAAAAATCGAAGAGTACTCATGGTTAGAATTGAATCTAAACCATTAAATACAGTAATAATACAAGTATACATGCCCACTTCTAGCTACAGTGAGGAAGAGGTAGAGGCGATCTACAAAGATATCGAAGACAAACTAAGATACGTAAAAGGACATGAAAATTTAATAATTACGGGGAATTTTAATGCAGTGGTAGGTGAGGGTAAGGAAGGAGCGATAGTAGGATTATTTGGTCTAGGCACGAGAAATGACAGGGGAAATAGGCTTGTAGAATTTTGCGACAAGAACAACTTAACCATCACAAATACATTATTTCAATATCATGCTAGAAGACGATACATGTGGAAGATGCCAGGAGATATAGGAAAATATCAAATAGATTACATTATTGTTAGACAACGGTTTAGAAATCAAGTCAAAGACTGTAGGAGCTACCTGGAAACAGATATAGACACTGACGGCAACATCGTAGTTATGAAGGCCGCACTTAAACTTAAAAATCTCAAAAAGAGGAACGAAAAAATTAACTTTGAGATGCTAAAAGATGAAGATATCCACGAAAGATTTGAAAAAAAGTCAAACGAATTGCTGAAAGATATCGGGAAAATTTCTGATACTAAGGAAGTAGTAACAGAATGGAATAACATTAAATCCAGTTTAGACATAGCGGCCAGAAGTATTCTGGGGAATACACAAAAAGAAAATAAGAAACCGTGGATAACAAACAATATCCTGAATTTAATAGAAGAAAGACGAAAATACAAAATTAGATCAGACGAAATAGGAGAACAGATACAAAGCCATAAAATGAGAAATTATTCGCAAATGCAGGAAAGCTATAGAACAATGGATTGATAAAAAGTACAGCGAGGTACAAACTAAAATGGAAATAGGAAAGACAGATGAAGCATACAAATTAATTAGAATGAATTTTAGGGATATAAAACCATATAACAAAAATATAAGGGATGCGGGAGGAAACGTCATTATAGAAAATGTAGAGAAAGCAGCTAGATGGCAGGAATATATAAAAAATTTATATTCAGGAGAGGAATTAATAGCATTAAAACAGGAATCAGACTTTGAAAATGATGACCTAGGATATCCTATACTTAGAGATGAGTTTGATTTAGCATTAAAGAGTCTGAAAAATGGTAAGCCGCTGGGTACAAATAAGGTGCAAGCAAAAACTCTAAAAGCCGCTGGACAAGCAGTAACAGAACGTCTCTTCCGACTTGTAAGCTATATGGACGAGACAGGCGAAATACCCAAAGATTTCAAACGTAACATTATAGTAACTATACCAAATAAAGAGGCGCCGATAGATGTGAAAATTTTCGAACAATAACCTTGACAGCACACGTTTCAAAAATATTGACTAGAATTACACAAAGAAGTATGAAAAAACGAACTGAAGAAATACTGAGAGAAGATACATTTGGGTTTAGGCGAAATAGGAGAACACGGGAGGCTATTTTAGCTCTGAAGGTGATAATGAAGAAAACAATAGAGAAGGGGGAAAGCGTATATATGGGGTTTGTAGATCTGGAAAAAGCATTTGACGATGTAAAATGGAAAAAAATGTTTAAAATACTCAAAAAGATTGAATGAGTTTTAGGGATAGACGGATAGTACATTTCTTATTCAAAGTGCAAACAGCGGTAATAGAATTAGAGCAACAAAGTAGAGAAGTAAATATTAGGAAAGGGGTGAGACAGGGATGTGCCTTATCCCCATTAATGTTTAACATGTACATAGAAGAGACAATGAATACCGTCAAATGCAGGAAGACATTTGGAATTAATATGCAGGGACAAAAGATTGATATGCTTGGATTTGCAGATGATATAGCGGTATTAGCATATAGCAAAGAAGAGTTAGAGCTGCTCTTAATGAAATGGAAACAGTTCTAACCGAGAAATATGATATGAAAGTTTACAAAAATAAAACTAAAGTTCCAGTAAGCAAAAGAGGGAAAAATAAATCAAAAACAAGAATACAAATAGGTAACGAGAACGTACAAGAGGTTAAGGATATCTGCTACCTAGAAAGTCAAATAACGGAAGATGGGAAAAGTACAAAGATATAAAACAAAGACTAGCACAAGGTCGTTCTACATTTAACAAGAGAAAGCGCCTGCTGTGTTCAAAGGACTACAAACATAGAAACAAGGAAAAGATTGCTTAAAACATGTGTGGAGCATAGCACTGTATGGCTGTGAAGCCTGGACAGTAGGACAAGCAGGCAAGAAAAAGATAGAAGCTTTTGAACTGTGGTGCTACAGGCGTATGATAAAGAAACCACGGACAGACAAAGTTAAGAACAAAGGGGTGCTAGAAATGGTAGGAGAAGAAAGAAGTATGTGGAAAATAGTAAAAAATAGGAGAGATAGGATGATAGGCCATGAACTAAGACATGAGGGAATAGTGCGGAATATATTAGAAGCAGACGTATTAAAAAAAAAGTAGAGGTAGACCTAGGTTAGACTACTGCACACAGATAGTGAAAGATGAAGGCTGTGAATATTTCAGGGAAATGTATTGGCCAGTTTAGAATAGAAATCAATGGAGGTACGCTTCCAACCAGTCGCAATATGGAAAAACTAATGACAAAAATTATAACTGTACTTAAACATGGTGATTATTATAAACAGCTAGAAATATTGGTTTTGCAATACTCTCAACTAATGTTAATTGTGCGAAAGGATTTACTTAAAAACCATTAATTCGGCAAATATCTAAGTGTTGTGGGATCCTGGCAGCCACTGGCTGCTTAACCCCCTTCACATACCACTGAATTTCGGTGAAATAGGGCATATAATTAGAAAGCAATAATAGGGAATCCAGCTGTATATAGGCTGTTGTGAGAATTGCAGGGAATGGTGTAGGCTAGCTCAAAACATACATATGCTAAGGTACAAGTTCGACCAGTTGCAAGATGTAAAATCCAATGACGAAAGAATAAGTGCTCTTAAATAAGATGATTATTATAAACAACTACAGGTGTTGGTTATGAAATATTTTCAACTAATGTTGAGTGTGCGAAAGAATAAACTGGAAAAACTATTAATTCGACAAAGGTTCAGGTGGGGGAACTTAGCAGCTAAAGGCTTCTTACCCACCTTCACATACCACTGAATATCGGGGAAATAGGGTATATAACTGTAGAGCAAAAGAAAGTGACCGAACTCCATCAAACAAGAAAGAACAGCGGCTATGTTTAAAGACAACGAACATAAATACAAAAAGGAAACTGTTCAAAGCATAGTGTGGAGCACAGCACAGTACATCTATGAAATAGGGGTAGTAAGAAAAGCAGACAGAAAGAGATAGAAGCCTTCTGGAATGTTGTGGTTCAGATGTATGAGGATGGTAGCATGGACAGACAAAATTAATAACAAATAGGTTGTAGCAATAGTAGAAGAATAAAGACATCTGTGAAAAATGAAAAAAATAGAAGAAATAGGAGGACAGGATACGTTCTAAGGCATTTCTGGGGAATAGTACAGAATATACTACAAGCAGTGATAGGAATAGAGAGGTAGACGTAGACCGAGATCAGACTTTCGCACACAGATAGTGATAGATACAGAGTGGGCAAATTTCAGGGAAATGTGAAGGTTGGATCAGACTAGGAAACAATAAAGGTACGCGTATAATCAGTTCTAGGAACGAAGACATAACGATGATGATGACAATCTATAAAATGTAATATATAAATATCTAAATGATGCATTAAGCATATAAGTATATATATATATATATATATATATATATATATATATATATATATATATAATTATCAGTTCATAGAATAGCAAAGCAGTAAGCATCCCTTAAATTATTAGGTGCGTCCGCATATGCATTTTGTCGGCTAACGCTGTCACACTAAAATGTACTCGTTCAAAATTTACTTATTATCAAATCAATGTTTGTTTAAGTACAGCTGCCGCAATATTTAATATATCTCGAATACAAATTTCTCCAGGATTCGAAGATCTGGTCATCTACCTACACCTAATTATCCCTTACTGCTAAGAGGAGATGGCTATGCACTGCAAAAATCCCGGTGGGTATGTCCCGGGGATCTCAAACTCTGTCACTTTCTAAGTACTGGAGGGATGTTCGGTATAATTCTTATTTAATTTCTTAGTTTAATAGATTTATTTATTTGGTTTAAGTTAATTATGAAATCTGATTTATTTTTGCTGTTCATTAGCACAGTTTAAAGGTTTGATTTAATACCCTATGCTTTTTCAGTGCACTTTAGAAAGGACAGTGGCTGATTTTGTGTGAAATTCATCGTGCATATTTAGATTTTGAGTATTTTGTTTTTTGTATATATTTTTACTGCTTTTCTAAATTTTTTTATTTAGTTAATAGTGGGATAAATTTTGGGCCTTCGGAAGCTTCTTTTTAAAAACATTTATTTCCAAAAACACTTCTATCAAATTAATACGGTAATTACAAAAATGATTTATTTCTTCTATAACAACTTGTACGTTATGTTCATTAACATGTCTTAATTTAGTTGAATAAAAAATAATCAGTTATTATTTTAACAATCAATAATTACCAATGAGTAGCTTGAAATATCAACAATATTAAAGTTATGAAGTTCGAGATTGGCTGGTCATCAAGGGCTCCTTACAGTATTTTTGAAGCCTCTGACTCCACTTCATCTTGTAGGAAAGTGCAGATCTTGCTGTCTGCAGTTTCTCGATAATCATACAATGTCTTATTCTAAGTCATTTTAATTAGGACTGCTTTTACTGCAATTTATTGTTTTTGCACCTGTAGTATCAGGTTGCGTCTGGAATACAAATTAGTTGTTTTCTATCTTATTTCTGACATGAACTCTGATTAACCTTTAATTATAACCTTCATTTAATACAATATAACATTCTATTGTAAAGACATAATAATTACATTTATTCTTATATGTATTTTAATATGGGGGATTTGTAACACGTGTCACAAAATAAATTCTAATCTACCTCCAAAATTTCAAGCACACCCTCCTTGCTCGGTTTACACCTGGTTATCAGCGTCCAGTTTTGTGACCCGTCCTGCAAACTCCTTTAAGGCGACCCAGAACGTCTTATGGTTAGCCACCCACCTGGACCTCTTCTAAGCTTTTGGGCCATTCTACCCTCTCTACAGCAGGTTTCCTGTCCGTCGACCCTCTGTTAGCCATCTCGAGTGAGCAGTGAAATAGCATGTGTTTGGCGCTCTTTGCGCCCTCGCCGCATTCGTAGTGGTCGTTCTTGATCAATCTGAATCTTTGCAGGTCGGCTTTCAGTGTCTCGGATCGTGTTACTAGCTGCACCATCGTATGACCGAACTTACCTCTATTTTATCTCTAGCTTTTTTGCGCGGTATAAATTTGTGCGTCAACCTCTCCATAGAAATATATTTCCACCTATTTCCACTGTTGTACTTTTCTCGCAGCTTTTTCTTAATTAGTTACCTCGGTACCGATGAATACGATGTAAGAAACGTCCCTCTTGCGACTTCTTTGGGCAGTACTGTAACAATTTTTTTTGATTAATAAATCCCTTTATCAAAGTGCGAGAATAATAAAACACTTTTATTAAAATAATGGTAAAATACATTTAACAACTAAGGTAATACGTTAAAGCAGCATCGTACTTTGGTATTCTGTTTGTGGTTGAATATCTGTGTCTTCTACAGCTATTCGCAGGCGTGTTTCGGTTTGACAGCGTGTTTCGGTTTGACAGCCCCCTCCTCGGACGCTCCGGTCGCCCGAGCTAGTTTTGTAATCAGTCGGCCATACGTGGAAGAAGAGATAAGATGTACCAAAGACTGCAGGCCGGCAATTTGCGTATTCACTTTGAGGAGTCGGGACACATCTTTGAATAGCGGTTGGTATAGTATAAAGGTTATTAACTTGTTTAATTTGAGATGATTTATTTAGCGCGTACGATATAATGAAAGCAACTATTAAAAATGCAACTTAGAAGATAGAAGGTTTAACCAATTTTATTAAGAAAATCACTTTGTTATACAGCCAGATGCCGAATGTATTTCTACACCTGGAACAACTCCATTTGGTAGAAGCTGTTTAGTACGAGCTTGGTTCAAACTACACGCAATAAACTTTGCATGATATAACAAGTACCTCATCAAGGCGAGAAAAGCAGCTTTTGGTTCGTAGTTAGCTTTAAGTACCTTTTTGGTGTTTCACATTAGAAACACGCTAATTTGTTCTTATGTGTAAAAGCATGAATATTATAAAAGTTTCAACTATTGCTGAGCTGGATTTTCAGCGTCGGAATTAAAATTCACTAATTTGATGTTTTAAGAAACAACACGCGTGGTTTTGAATCGTTAGTTACAACAACAGCTGTTACTGACGTCACTTATTTTTCTGTAGTACACTGCTGACAGATGTGTTCTTCAAAGCAAATGCTTCGAACAGCTTTAGCACAAGTTAAGTAAACAAGAATATTTTTGTGATCTGCTTTTTTAGAAACTAAAACTAGTACATGTAACTTAAAAAAAAGAAAAAAACTTGAGTAGTAACATTTTTAGATGTAACCTGCCTGAACAGATCTGCACGGGTCGGAGTTTTTTTTGTGTAACAAATTTACACTATACTGTAGAATGTTTTATTATAAATAATTTAGATAAACCTGAAATTAAAATTCACGAAGTAATTCAGTTATTAATTAAATTTTGTTACAATTCATTTTATTTTAAAAGAGATTCTTTTTAGTAAATAATTGATTCAAGATTAAAGTTTTTTATTTTGATCAAATATGATCAAACCTAACCACTGAAAGCTAACATCTTTAAGAGTAGAATTTTGATGCCAACTTTATATAGAAAATATCTTTTTAATACTTCTTTATGTATATTTGCGGGACACAAATAGTGTTCCACTTTTTTATTAACCTAACTATTATAATTTCTTACAGGAACAGCGTCTTATTCTACTAAGACAGGTTTTTGTCATCGAAGGCGATTTTTTTTTCTTTGGGTCTCCACTTCCACCCTTAGAAATATGCCATGCTATTATCCTGAATAAGTCCGGACTTGGTGGCGCCTATTTGTCTGAGATTAAGTTTGACCTACAAACAGATTTCGACTTACCCCCTATTTCTCATAGCTCTACCCAAGGAATAGACCCCTAGTTATGTCGGAAGGTTTCGTTACACTAGCGCCCATGAGTGGGGCAGAAGCATTAAAAAAAAACACCGTTTCAGTACATCTGCTCTGTCGTTATCTCAATTGCCATTGTAAGGCCTAGCCCAATAAAACTTCAAAGTCTGAAACCCAAGTGCCACGTGCGCTATTATCCGGATATTTCCTTGAAGATTTTTCGAGGTATTCATATTTGCCGGAGCAGTGAGGGCCAATTTGCTGTCGCTAATGATAGAGTGGTTGAGGATGCACTCTACAACTTTCTTTATAGCACAAACTAGCACTGAAGAATTGTGAATAAGTTCGTAAGTTTAATTTGGAATCGGAACACTTCTCTCTTTTCCATATAAACAACGAACGCCGCTTTTGCCTGTCCATAGTTCATTCGCAATCCATCCGTATAAATCCTGATCCCACTTGTGTTTTCATCGCTTTCGACAAACTTGAGCACCTTGACATCAGTCAGAGGCTTAGTGCGAAAACAGCCATTTTTATCTCAACCTCGCTACTGTTAGAACCAAGATTTTCGGCAACTCCCCGACCTTTTCCTATATCTAAGAGACTACGACAAATTCGATTAGTAGCATCCTACGAATTACAAATACCGCATCCGTTGAAGTGGTCCTGCACGCCTTTGCTGCATTAACTGCGGTTATGCGTTGAACGCTCGCCAATTCCCGGACTTCCCTGACCTTATAATCCTCCGCCGAAAGAGATGCATCATAAAGCATCTCCGGTTTATTTGCTTCTACGTAGACCGTTTTAGATTCGTCTTTGAATCCCCAGGCTTATTTTCGCTACCGTCATCATTCTGCTAGATATTTCGATGCCCTAACTTTTGACGTATTGCACGTGTGCCTTCCAATTTAATTTGTTATATAATTTATCGCCGTGGTGTGTGATGATTTTCTTGAATAGTATCTGTTCCCCTCCTAGCTCTAGCCTAGGAGGACAGTGTACCGGTTTTGTTCCGAAATAAAGCACCTCCAACTTGTGAAACCTACTCAACGCCTCATTCTATTTCTTTCGCATCTCCAATAACAATCCTGACCTGATAATCAACAAGAACAGTGCATCTTTTGGGCAATTTAGCTCTAAACATGCTCTTATACAACAACTTCCAGAACGTGGGACCAGAACATGGCCCCTGTGGGCATCCCCTTTCCACCATTTGCGACACAGTTTTAGTCGGAATTTTGACATGTGTCAATCGTCTCGAGAAAGAACTCTTGATCAATTACATCAGGTTGTGCGTACAATCTCTGCGTTCTAGCTCCCAAACGATAGATTGCCACCAGGCAGCCTCAAGTGCTCCTAAGATGTTCAACGCCTGTTTGATTTCTTCGACCACAAACTGTAATGCGTCAATTCTGACACAGACCGCTCAAAAGGTGTTAGGGGAGCTTTTTCACAGAAATACGTCCTGGTTCGGTAAAGAGATAAAATGTAGGTCCGTTTCTGTGTGTGTGTGTGTGTGTGTGTGTGTGTGTGTGTGTGTGTGTGTGTGTGTGTGTGTGTGTGTGTGTGTTTATATTTGAGTTTGTGTTTGCGTTTGTGTTTGTGTTTGTGTTTGTGTTTGTGTTTGTGTTTGTGTTTGTGTTTGTGTTTGTGTTTGTGTTGTTTACTTATACTTATATTTATTTATATTTATTTAGTATTAGTATAGTTTAGTTTATGTATTAGTTTTATTTATATTTATATTTATATTTATGTTTATATTTATTTATATTATTTTATATTTATATTTATATTTATATTTATATTTATATTTATATTTATATTTATATTTATATTTATATTTATATTTATATTTATATTTATATTTATATTTATATTTATATTTATATTTATATTTATATTTATATTTATATTTATATTTATATTTATATTTATATTTATATTTATATTTATATTTATATTTATATTTATATTTATTTATTTAATATTTATATTTATATTTATATTTTATTTATTTATATTTATATTTATATTTTATTTATATTTATTTTTTTGTTTTGTGTTGTTTTCGTGTCGTTTGTCGTGTTGCTTGCTGTTCGTTTGCTGTGTCGTTTGCGTGTCGTGTCGTTTGTGTTCGTGTTCGTGTTCGTGTTCGTGTTCGTTTCGTTTCGTTTGCTGTTGGTCGTTCGTTTCTGTTCGTTTCGCGTTCTGCGTTTCGCGTTCTGCGTTTCGTTTCGGTTCGCGTTCGCGTTCGCGTTCGCTTCGCGTTCGCGTTCGCGTTCGCGTTCGCGTTCGCGTTCGCGTCGCGTTCGCGTTCGCTGCTGCGTCGCTCGTTGCTGCTCGCGCTCGCGCTTGCGCTGCGCTCGCTGCTCGTGCTCGTGCTCGTGCTCGTGCTCGTGCTCGTGCTCGTGCTCGTGCTCGTGCTCGTGCTCGTGCTCGTGCTCGTGCTCGTGCTCGTGCTCGTGCTCGTGCTCGTGCTCGTGCTCGTGCTCGTGCTCGTGCTCGTGCTCGTGCTCGTGTTCGTGTTCGTGTTCGTGTTCGTGTTCGTGTTCGTGTTCGTGTTCGTGTTCGTGTTCGTGGTCGTGGTCGTGTTCGTGTTCGTGTTCGTGTTCGTGTTCGTGTTCGTGTTCGTGTTCGTGTTCGTGTTCGGGTTCGCGTTCGCGTTCGCGTTCGCGTTCGCGTTCGCGTTCGCGTTCGCGTTCGCGTTCGCGTTCGCGTTCGCGTTCGCGTTCGCGTTCGCGTTCGCGTTTGCGTTTGCGTTTGCGTTTGCGCTTGCGCTTGCGCTTGCGCTTGCGCTTGCGCTTGCGCTTGCGCTTGCGCTTGCGCTTGCGCTTGCGCTTGCGCTTGCGCTTGCGCTTGCGCTTGCGCGTGCTCGTGCTCGTGCTCGTGCTCGTGCTCGTGCTCGTGCTCGTGCTCGTGCTCGTGCTCGTGCTCGTGCTCGTGCTCGTGCTCGTGCTCGTGTTTCGTGCTCGTGCTCGTGCTCGTGCTCGTGCTCGTGCTCGTGCTCGTGTTCGTGTTCGTGTTCGTGTTCGTGTTCGTGTTCGTGTTCGTGTTCGTGTTCGTGTTCGTGTTCGTGTTCGTGTTCGTGTTCGTGTTCGTGTTCGTGTTCGTGTTCGTGTTCGTGTTCGTGTTCGTGTTCGTGTTCGTGTTCGTGTTCGTGTTCGTGTTCGTGTTGGTGTTTGTGTTTGTGTTTGTGTTTGTGTTTGTGTTTGTGTTTGTGTTTGTGTTTGTGTTTGTGTTTGTGTTTGTGTTTGCGTGTGTGTTTGACTTTGTTTGTTTTTATGTGTTTGTGTTTGTGTCTGTGTGTACGTGCGTGTGTGTGTTTCCACGTACATTAAAGATCCCTACCTTGCTAGCTATCGCAAAAGTCTGGCAAAATTCAAAATTTCCAGGTACAAAACTCGCTTCCTGACCAATGTAGTACCTTCGGATGTAGCATTGAAATCTCAAATATTTGGCATTTGCAGATATAACCACTTACACAAACATGCCTTAATATAGTGTAGATATTCCGCGAGTAGAAGTCGTGCCTGGTGTTAGACCATGATGGCGATGCGTACAAAAATTGATGCATTTCTGAAATTCAATCCTTAGTTTCGTATTAGTCAAGGTCGTATTCAAAATTTCGTGTTATAATGCACAATTTTGCGAACACAGCAATGATATCTCTTTAATAAAAATTCATTTAACTTGCACAGAAAGCCTTGAAAATCCAAAATACACGTCAGTTTCCTATTCAACAGCTGAACAGTTAATGACTAAACTTCCAAACAAATTTGTTGACGGAACCCAGCTTCTGTCATCATTTAACCATTGCACTAGAACTTTCTTAACATTTTCCCTCTTCTTTATAATTTTGTCTACTAGATATATTACTGAAACAGCGGTATATTGCATTTTTTCACGGAAAAAGACCCCTAGAATGGATAACCGTACAAATCTTTCAGTAAATCGGTAACTGGATGTGCAGTTTGCGCCGTTTCTAGCTCAAAATAATTTTGTACTTCAGTTGGGTTGGTACTGTTTAACAAAAACAGCTTTATATTTGGAAATGCAGACTGTATTTCCAATGCGTAGTTATTTTTTTCGGTTTGCAGCGTTGCTGTTGACGGGTAAACATTTTCTTCTTTCTGTGTGTTCTTCTGCTTACTCCACTGTCATTCATATTGAACGATGTTTGCTGTTGTTGTACTTTCTAAGTACTTTTTTGAAAACATCGACCTGTCTGTAACTTCCTTGCAAGTGGAATCGTCGGTATAGCTTCATTTTAATTTTCTTTGTCAATATCTCACCTATACTGGCCTTGATAGATAATATGTAGAATAATGGTTTATATTATATTTTTGCATAAGTTTCTTAAACTGTTATAAAATTCTTTACAAAAATCCGTTTGCCAATTGATTTTTCTTGCAATGTCCTTTTGGAGGTGAAGATGGGAAGAGGCGCCACACGCGTGAAGTTAGCCCCCCAACTTTTGAAAAACTAACTTTCTATAGCTCATTCGTTTGCACATTGTTTGCACATGTATGCACATCCGGTATTTTTGTTTGCACACTTTTCGTTTAAAAATTATTCAAGAAACAATTTGGGGGAGCCAACTTCATACTGGCCCCCGACTTTCAGGAAATTTATTTTAAACCGGCGGAATTAATACATCATCGTTTGCACATGTATGCACATCCATTATTTACGTTTGCACACTTCCAGTTGAAAAGTAATTTAACATTCTGCTTCATAGTCCTCGCTATACGATAGCTACTGTTGAAAATGTGAAAAAATTGTTACTAGCCCAATTAATACTTTTTCGTTAGCACATTACGAAACACATCAACATTTTGTTTGCACACCACTGTAAATCAAAAATTTTTTAAATTTAATCAGGGGGCCAGCTTCACATATGTCAAATATCACATTTTTATGCAATTCTAACATGTGATGACGGATATCAAAATATCTTCGTTTGCACATCATGAATCAAGTCGATTTTTCGTTTGCACACCATTAGTTCAAAACTTATTCAACATTCACTTTCGTAGTACCCGCTATACGATAGCTATTGTTCAAAATATGCAAAAATGGATTACAATGCCTAATCGATACATTTTCGTTTGCACATTATGAAACACATCAACTTTTTGTTGGCACATCACTGTAAGTAAAAATTTTTTACTTTAATCAGGGGGGACTAACTTCACACATGTCAAATATCGCATTTTTGTGCAATTCTAACATCTGATGACGGAAATCAAAGTATCTCCGTTTGCACATCATGAATCAAGTCGTTTTTTCGTTTGTACACCTTTAGTTCAAAACTTATTTAACATTTACTTTCGTAGTACCCGCTATACGATAGCTACTGTTCAAAATGTGCAAAAATGAATTACAGTGAGCCTAGTTGATACCTTTTTGTTTGCACATTACCAGACATACACATGTACCTATACGTTGATTGAGAATATTTTAATCAACATATTTACTAAAATATTGTTTTCAAATGTATATTGTCCTATGTATTTACATTATTATATAGCGCTACAAGATGTCGCTAGTTCGAGAATTTCGTTTTCAACCGTCTCGTATGAATACTAGACAACAGGAGGTATGTATTTCCCCTCAAGCGAAACTTGAAATTTCTGTTGTATTTTTGACTATTAATTTCCAATCAGATGCAGCCGCTTGAGTTGATACTAATGGTAGTTAGATAATTAAACAGTAATAGAGGTTTTACAGCATTTTATAAATAACGGCATTCGTACCGGTTTTTTAAAACAGTATCGGTAGCTATCGAATAGCGGGGACTACGAAAGTAAATGTTAAATAAGTTTTGAACTAAAGGTGTGCAAACGAAAAAGCGACTTGATTCATGATGTGCAAACGAAGATACTTTGATTTCCGTCATCACATGTTAGAATTGCCCAAAAATGCAATATTGAACATGTGTGAAGTTAGCATCCGTGATTAAATTTAAAAACTTTTTTGACTTACAGTGGTGTGCAAACAAAAAGTTGATGTGTTTCGTAATGTGTAAACGAAAAGGTATCAATTGAGTTCAATGTAACAATGTTTTTACGTTTTCAACAGTAGCTATCGTATAGCGAGGACTATGAAGCTGAATGTTAAATTACTTGTAAACTGGAAGTGTGCAAACGAAAATAATTGATGTGCATACATGTGCAAACGAAGGTCTATCAATTTCGTCGGTTTAAAATAAATTTGCCGAATGTCGGGGGGCTAGTGCGAAGTTGGCCCGCCACAATGGTTTCTTTAATAACTTTTAAACGAAAGGTGTGCAAACAGAAATAGTGGATGTGCATGCATGTGCAAACGATGATATATTAATTCCGCCGGTTTAAAATAAATTTTCTGAAAGTCGGGGGGCTAGTGTGAAGTTGGTCCCCATATATTGTTTCTTGAATAATTTTTAAACGAAAAGTGTGCAAACAAAAATACTGGATGTGCATACATGTGAAAACAATGTGCAAACGAATGAGCTATAGAAAGTTATTTTTTTTCAAAAGTTGGGGGCTAACTTCACGCGTGTAGCGGCGCCATGGCGAAGACTGACGGCCCAGACTGCTTAAAATGATTTACTGGCAGCGTTAGGTTCTGTGTTTGTAGTTAGTAGAGTAATAAAATATTCCATGGTATTGATTTCATTTTATTAGTGGATACCAAAACCAATATTAGAAAATTGAGATCTATATCCAGTTTTATTTCATCATGGAGTTTAAAGTTTAATAACTTTTTTAAACGAATGAAGTAGTAAAATTATAATATTGATACGCGGTTGCATAAATTTTTGCCAGTTTCGGACGGAGGACGATTTAAATTCCTTACGTGCAAGACATGATGTAATGCAAAATACAATTAGGAACATATTTGCTTGATTCATTTGTGTACCTAAAAGGCCTTTAGATGGTCTGACACAAGAGATATTATTCAAAAATTCCTTAATATGATTCAGCTGAAGATATCTCGCCTTCAGTTGGAATTCGGATGATTAATTTCAGGATTACAAGTTACTTTTCCAATTTTTGTATAGGCAGCATACATGGAATTATAATTTATATTTGGTAAGTAGAAATGATAACGTTTAGCCAATCATGAATTACCTTTGTTAAGCTAGTTTAGATAAAGTAATCAAGAGATAAGAAGATCTAATGAAAATCAATATAACCATAGCACATCATTTGTAGTGCACTAGTGCTAGAGCAACACATAGTTCACAATGGCTTCTCAAAAAGTACTATTCACACTTGTAGTGTTGGCAGTTGTATGTCTCAGTACAGGTATGTTATTAATCATATTCTTTATTTTAGGTTCAGGTTGACTTCAGCAGGGTTATTGTTCGTTTTATAAATAATGATAGATTTTCAGAATGTTTTATTACGTATTCAAACTGATATTATAATTTACACAATATTTTTGTAAGCATGATTAACTTCACAATTTTTCGAAACTCAATCATGGTTGGAATTTATATGTTCTAATCAATCTTGGGAAATTTTATCTGAGATTTCCTTAAATAATGTTTGGTTTCAAAATATCTGAGCGGCGAAATAGGTTTGGTTTAGAAGCCTATGAAATAAATCGAAAATTTAATATTTCAATCCGAATAAAGGAAATACGTCACTTAGTGAATGCGTACTAGTGCGCATGTCTGAATATGTGTACGTGTAAATTTGTTACTAACTGCAACGTGGCACAGCAACAGCTGTATTCACAAAAGTTTAATATAGAGTTTCAGAAATTCGTATTATGACAGTGCTATTTTCTATAAATCGATTTAGTCGAAATATTCTATGAGTTTTGTAGTAAAAAGGTTGTTAGCAATTTTTTTTAAAATGATTGCAATTAACTGGGTTAACTCAGATTGTCAGGGATTTTTAAGAAACTTTAAATCTCATACAGTTTAAAAATGTTTTACGCTATATAGCACTTGACTGATAAGTTGAAGCAGCTTCTGTTTGTTAACGACTACGGATGTTAAAATTCTAAGAGCAAATAGTAAAGGATCGGCCTATGCAAATTTCTAAACGTAACAGAATAGCATCTTTAAAAATGAACCAATAATTGCTGATAGGTTTTGGGATTTTATGCAAAGAAATCTTCTTTTAATATCTTGTGCCTAAGCAAAGTTTTCAATAATTTTGCTGCTCGAGCTTAGTGGTAGGTAATAAACTCATGATATTATCTAGGAAGAAAAAATCATTAATGATGTCTCAAAAGCATAAATATTATTTTTATTTTTCTGGTCAGCAGAGGTCTTTATCAGTGATAAAACTATTCAATCAATTCTTATTCGTTTGAATTTAATGATAACATGTCATTAACCACACACAAACTTAATATATGTAAATTGTAATATATTTCTCAAATATACACCATTTAAATTAGATCGTATGGTGCCACCAATAGTCCTTGACAACACATCAAAGGTGTGGAGTGCTTATCTATAGTATTATTTGCTATTGATGTCAAATATTTGTTCTGATAAAACTTTTAGTCATTCAATTGCTTTTGCAATCTTGCTGAATAACATTACGCAACCCCAATCGATTACCAAATTCGAAATTTTGCGGTGAAATCAAAATAGCATTAGAGTAGAAACGAGAATTTTAAATTACACTTACGTTGAAAAGTTTCGGAAATCGTTGGAGTATAACCTCATCGATTGCCTAAGCTTTATCAGTCAAAGCTATAATCCTTTAATTTCTTATGTGAAATTAAACGCATTAAATCGAAATATTATCTGCTGTACAAATAAGATTAGTAACGTATGATAGTAACTTTTTCAACAAAAATTCACTTTTTCCTAAAATTAACATAGATAGTATTAGTCATAGATAACAAGCTCTAAAAATCCATATTTGCTTAATTGATGATTAGTATTCAATCGGTAAAAAAGCGTTAATTCTACCAATGTTTCCTTTAGAATTCTCTTTGTGATTGCAATCACAGCAGTTGGGTATTTTCATTTGGATGCGTTCCAGATTTAATATGTAATTTATGCTCTATATACTTATTTAAAATAGGTTGTTTAATTTGTAAAAAATATTGCAAACAGAGCATGTACTTTCATCAATTTTTAAACAGGCGGTATCCACTTGCATTCATAATTTCTTAGTTTCTTTTTTTGTCACTTATTCGTGATTTTATCAAAACTTTTAAGCAGAGAAGGTGTTTAATGTGCCAATATTTTGAAATTATTAAAAATCGAGGACTTTATTTTAAAAGCTATTATTTTCACTTCGGTTCAATCTAAGGTAATTGCAGACATTTGTCTAAGGCATCATAAGTTTTCAGTTACTTTGAGGGTTATCGCTATTGCCATTACCATTTTGTTAGGAAAATTTCCCACTGTAACATAAAGATTTTGACAAGGCTACAAGTTTTCCAAGTCCTGCCTGGGCGCAACGAGTTGCAGGTTTTTGAAAAATTAGATCAGAAACTTAATTTAAAAAATATTTCTTTTTGTGAAATCGACAGTGACGTAATCACATCCCTGCTCCTTTGTAAATGATCATAAATATTTATGTTAAATGTACAATGGGTTACTTGGTATGGAGGAAACTGCAGATGTCGCATTAATCCTTCGTACTATTATATTTGCAACCATTCCTTTCAATTTAACAACGTTTTAACATATCCTTCGGCAACTGACCAACCTTTCCATCTGCTATGCTGCTTTAATGACAAAATCACTATGCCGATATTACTAGTAGAGATGCCGATGTCTTACGAAGAGCATATCCAGAGTATGTATTTGTAGTTTAAGTACGCGGCAATTTGCCTGGATTTTTGCCAAACGTATGGATGCCAATCGTCCGAGATAAACATTTCCCATGTCGATAAAGAATGAATATGTGTTGGTGTCAGTGACAAAAGTTACCTTACCTGTATCATCAAGGAACATATTTTTTAGTTTGTCCATTCTGCACGCTCAGATACGAGTACCAAATAATACACAAAACTGCAACAATAAACATTACCTAATTTACATTCATGTATATTATAATACAATATCAATACCGTCCGCATTGGATAATTTTAGTCTGGAGCAGATAGTGAGAGTTTGTTAATTTCTTCCTTTGTAATTATTGGTTTTGTAGCACATAACCTACGTTTTGTTTATTAATGAATTCAATTAATTTTTTGAACCGATATGTTTGATTAGAAATGTGACTTTCAGCAGGGAGGGAGGAGGAAACTATTCCACTCTGACGAGGCTAACAAGCCGAAACCATGGTCAGTGGATGTTTCCTCCCCTATGAAGTAATAAAGCTAATGTTTTGTTAATGGCTATATAACTACCAGCCCGATTTGTATTTGTCAATGGCTTTTATTATTTTCATAAGAGTTTGTTTACAGATACATCTTACTTCATATACAATTTTCTTATTGCGGACTGCAAATAACTTGTCTTTGTTTATTTGAATTGCCCTTGGGGCATGAACCCGGGTGTCGCCACGAGAAGGTTTGTTACGTATGCAAATAAATTTTGCTGTAACATTCCGCAAATCTCAAAAGGCCAGACGTACTTTTATAGTCATTTATAAAATTTATTATGTAGTTTCGGTTCAATTCTGTACTTCCACACTTTAGTAGTGTTGGTGTTTTATCACCTGATGGCGGTTTTATTTACTTTTGCCATAGTACAGTGATTGTTTCGAAATTATATCATTATAATAGCTTCGATTACTTCATAGGGTTCTTGGGAACTATTCCACTCTGACGAGGCTAACAAGCCGAAACCATGGTCAGTGGATGTTTCCTCCCCTATGAAGTAATAAAGCTAATGTTTTGTTAATGGCTATATAACTACCAGCCCGATTTGTATTTGTCAATGGCTTTTATTATTTTCATAAGAGTTTGTTTACAGATACATCTTACTTCATATACAATTTTCTTATTGCGGACTGCAAATCACTTGTCTTTATATATATATATATATATATATATATAAAATAAGATGTATCTGTAAACAAACTCTTATGAAAATAATAAGAGCTTATTGACCTCTACAAATCGTGCTAATAGTTGTATAGCCATTAACAAAAGAATAGCTTTATTACTTCAGAGGGGGAGGAAACATCCACTGGCCGGCCGATTTTAGCTTCCTTAAGCTTCTTCAAAGCGAATTAGTTTCGAACGTTCGCTTTGAAAAAGCTTAAGAAAGCTGAAACCGGACGGTCAGTGGATGTTTCCTCCCCTTGTGAAGTAATAAAGCTATTGTTTTGTTAATGGCTATACAACTATTAGCCCGATTTGTATAGATTAATATGCTCTTATTATTTTATAAGGGTTTGTTTACAGATACATCTTATTTTATATATTGTTCTACACAATTTCTTATCGCGGACTGCAAACAACTTGTCTTATATATGACCTGTCATATACCTAGCAACCTTTTCCAATGTATTTTCCGCGATTTGAAAAGAGTGTAATATGCACTGTCGCACTGAAGTCTTTCTTTAGTACTTATGCGATTTATTTTACCTTGGCCTGGCAGTTTCGGCATAGAAAATTACATTCGCTATAAAAAATATCGTCTTGAGTGCCATAATACACAAAAATATTTTCACTTTTAGCTATATAACCAACCATCTGGAGTTGTATCTAAAGCTAAGACTAAGTTAATAGTTCTTCACACATACAGTTTATTTTTGTTGTAACCCACACGGTCAGTCTGGTATAAAATGCCTCATCTTTTCCTAACCAAGCATTGAGTAACAGAGATTCTTTAAATATTTCATAGACTTCAGTGGCGTATAACTTGTACATCTTTACACAAACTCCTTATTAAATCCAACACTAAGAAGTATCCCAAGGTATTTTCTTATCAATAAGAATTTCTTAATTTTTAGTTTTTACTAGACCCTTGGTACACTTCATAAAATTTTCAATAGATTTGATTCAATACTAAGCTAGCTGTAAAGATACCTTCATATTCTTAAATCTGGAGCAATTTCTTACTTCGTATTTGAGATTACCATACAAAGTACTTGGGAAGGAGCAACGTTTGAAATTTCAAGATAAACAAATCTAGTAAAACTGTATATAAAATTATGTGCACACACCATTCGGCGTGCGACATTTTCAGATACACAAAAAAAAGTTCAGTAGCCATAGCTTCGTTTTAGAAAACGTCAAAGCGTTTATATTAGGTTATAGTGTTGAATTTATATTTTCTAAAACTTTTGCAAGTATTTTTTACATCAATTTAGTAGTGGGACTATTTTGCTAAGATTCGGCAATGCTCATTGAATGAGTCACGCATACATATCGATTAGTTATCAAAGTTACTTTATTCAATTTAACCATGACTAATTTATGATACTTGACAACTGTACCGTTGAGGTCATCCACCATCTTTGCTACATAGGTAGTCACTAAATGTAAAAACATTCTTCAATTGTACAATATTTGCTCAAAGATATACTGTTACTTTTTATTTAAGGAAGTACTGTGAATAAAAACAGGAAGGGTTTGTTTTTATCAAAGCTTGCACAATTTTTTATGAAATCACTTACGTGGAATTCAGTTTAATCTATTTTATGAACATCATTGTGATAATAGCAAGGTAATTAATTAGATAATGAAGCTTATAGATATCAAACTTTAAAGCCCACATGTTCATGCTTTCAATACCTGAACCAAATTTCGTCATAGCTTTCTACTAATTTTTGTCATAATTGTTAGGACGAGAGGTACATTTTACGTTTTCTTCATATCGAAAAGGTAGAATTTTATTTAAAATCTTGTGAAATTTTGAAACATTAAAATGTCAGTTAACGGTGGTAATTTCCATATACAAGGTAATAACAGTTTCAGAGCAAGCCATAAAATAGGAGACCACTAAATAAAAAAGATTTGGCTATTACATCCTTAATTTAAATTCGAAAGAAAGAAAATTGCAAATAAATTCAACAATTCTTAATAATTCCAGAAAAACGAAGTTTTATAAATTTAGCAATGCTTGTTTGATGTATTTCTACTGTTAAAGTTGCAATCTTTAAACTTGGCACTCATATGTAACTCACCTTGATGCAATCGAGTAAAATATCTGATTTTTTCTGTATCTATATATTTAGAGATGTGATAGTCAACTTTCATTATGGCCACCATATGTGGTTTTGAATCTACAAAATAGAGCAAAAATTGCATATTTTATGATGTACTGCACTACTTCCTGCTAATTGAATTGCTCTTTATTTCCAAACCACTAATAGCTGCAGTGTAACAACGATTGAAGGATGCTATAAAAATTACACTCTGAACTATACATCAAATACGTGATAGCGAATCATTAACGTATTTCCGTTTTTAATTTTAAGAGACTTTTGCTTGTCGTTAACGGGAAAACACTGCGTATATTGCTTTCAATTGAATTGTTCAAACTGATTCTCACTTTGTGTAAGACATATAGTTGTTCTGTGGCTTATATCATTAACGACTGGTCGAACCATATCTGATTTTGGTTTAATTATTATCTGGAAAAAATATGTTTACTCTGCCCTTGCCTCTGATCAGCTTTGAGAGAGCATGGTCGATATGCAACTACGAATTTTCTGCCTTTATCAAAGTGGAGAAAAGTTATCCATTGAATTGGATGTATCGCCTTGTAGTAGTTGGAAGAATATCTTACTATACTAGAAGGTTTATCAAAACATTCGGGCTGGATCTTATATATAACCTGGTCTCTTTAGCATGATGGTCGGCATTCTCTCCCTATTACTAAATATTTGTTTCATCCTGGTTTCCAGGATAAGTTTACAGTAAGTAAATTACAAAAATGAAGCAGGTTCATATTTTAGATTTTTGTTCTACCCCTCACATTACGACGCTTCGTGATTTGAATATAGAGTTTGTGTGTTTGTATGTGGTGCTTAGTTTTGTCTTGGTTATTATGTTCAAAACGAAAGTTTCAAGGTTTTAAACTCTGGTTGCAGAGATGTTCTTTGGCCGCCGTTGACGTGCAGTGAGGGGTTTCAAACTACAAACATAATACTCAAATAAGTATGATTAGAATTAATATTCTAATTTGCGGATCTCTAATCTGTAAGTTGCATGTCATGTGTTAAATTAGCATAAGGTCAGAGAAATATCAATTTATTATATTTATTTTTGTGTGGGCATCATTATTAATTTTTTATTAAAGGGAATGAATTGATTTATATTTGAGCTAATTGTGAGGAATTTATAAGCTTTGACCAATTGCCTAAAATCAAACGAAGGCGGTTTCATTTTAAATTTGTATCACGAGTTGATAAATCATATTAATAGTTCATGTTATTACTCTACTACCTGTATAAACAGTACATAGGAATATATTATAATAGAAATCGTTACGTATAGTTAGTTTATTTATGGAAGGTTATTTTACATAAGTCTCATTCCACGTATACTTGGTAAGAACAGTAAAATGACGTTATTGAGTCTCATGCTTCGATCCATAAGTATTTTAGCGTAATAAATAGCGATATAAAATTAGTTCTGGTGGAAACTTTGATTACGGAACCAGTTATAATTTAGAGCTTTGAAGTCGTGATGTGATATAAATAACTGTTAATTGCCCTATCTTATATAAACTACTGTGAGGATCATATAATTTAATATAAATTAATCATTAGTGTTTGAATAGTTAATTATTGTGCTTCGACAGTAATTAAAAAAATAGTATCGTAGTTCTAGTGTTAAGAAGTTGATATTTGTACTGATAGCGATTAACTAGAAAGCAAATAGTCCTGAGAGCTTTTACAAGTTTCCACTGTAGCTACAGGATATTGAAAAGTCTTGTATAATCAGTTTGATAATAAAGAACTATTGCTTGTCCCAATAGAGTTTTCATTACAATACAAAAAGCATTTTTAATTTATTGTTGAAAATCTTTGTTACTAATGACTTGAGCATTATATATGTTACTTTTTAACTTCCTTTCCCCGTAAAATATGCCTGGTGAATTTAAACAATTTCGCCTAAAAGGTTAAACATCGGGTACGTTTCAACGTATGGTAGAATAAGAGCAATGTATTGATTGAGCATGGTGTGCATGATAATATAGATGCGTAATGAGTTGTCTATATTAAGTTTGTTTTAAATGTTTATGCACAGTGTACCAAACAATTTAATTTGGTAGTGCCATATTAGTACGATGTGTATATCGTAAAGAGGGCGTTCATTATATTCCAGCAGTCGGCACTCGATTAACAGTGTCAATTGGAGAGCAACTTCTTCCTTAACCAACGGATCCTTATAGCCATTTAATCTCTGTTCGCAGAACACTTTTTACTAGAAACAAATTCGAGGAGTTTTTCTGTCATAGCAGATCATTTTTTATCATAATACCTTTTTTGGAGATAAACTGGATGGATATTCATATTAAGGTAGCAATACCCCTCAAATTCATGACTCTAAAAAAACCGAATTTTAAATTGTACAGTTATAATTGAGTAAATGCTATTCGTACAAAGAGCTTAATTTAGCAACGTTTTTTCTGTACCAATAAATTGTCAGTTGGTTAATCATTTCTTGTTGATAGCCGTTGAGTGATAGGAAAAAACTTCTGATGATATTACATGTATGTTATTGCTATATATTTTTATGACTAGTTCGATGTGTTAATTTTAGAACTTGATTCCTTTATACTTTATGCAGTTGAATAAATAGTATATTTTTTATAGTTGTAAAAGTTATTTCAAATTTTTTAGTACAACCTGCATAAACTTATATTTTTGTTTTAGTGTACGCACTGTCGTGTAACACCTGTGTCACTGCGAGTCAAAAAATAAAAGATATGGCTGATAATTGCAAGAAAAACAATCACAGCATAGCCTGCGGAGGAGACTTTAAACATTGTCTTACTATTAAAAGTGGCGATGGTAAAATGATAATATTTTATTAATATTGTTAGCAATTGGTATTTTTCAGATGTTGTTATGATGGGATGCGGAATAGAAGAATACTGTGACTTATTTAGCGATTGTACAACCTGTACCTCGGATAACTGTAACTTTGCACCTAGCCTACTACCCAGCTGGGCAGTTGTAGGAATTATCAGCTGTTTTGCTGTCAAGTACCTTGCATCGATCTATTAATAGAGAGGGCGTATACCGCACTACCTTTAAATTTTATAGCATAATGAAATCAGTTATTACATTCAGTACCTAGTTTCTATTATATATCAGTCATAGATGCAATATTGTAATTTTGAATTTTGTTTTCTAATTATACCAATGTGAATCGAAGAGATTACCATTTTTCAAGAAAAGGTTCAGCTCTTCAAAAATAAGATAACGACTAGCGTTTGAAGTCACAAGTACAAGTGTTTTTGGTCATTTGCTGTGCTATAATTTTGAGAAAATAACAATCTGATAAAAGCCCCCATGAGATCGGATGCCGCTCTCGTGATACTCTATAGATTGGCGTCTCCTATACGGGTTCACAAAAGTGTTAAATTCTCTACTAAATGAACAGGGAAAAAACACAAGCTTAAGTCACCAAAGATTTCTGTTTAGAACTATGATTATTACTAACAGATTTTACTCTCGTAATAATCATTCATAAACAGCTCCTTAATTCTATTTTCAGTATTATGTACAAAATTTATCAAAATAAGTCGTATAATTTAATGTCCTCCTCCTTTAAAATCGTATTTAAACATATCTGATAACAGTTGGGTATAACTATTTCTTTATACACTGTCGAAAACCTGTATCGTAGGCCTGTTGATCTTTATAACCAAGCAATCGACTTTTACACACAGTCTACTCTAAATTTAAAAGGCTTGCACCAATAAATCTCATCATATACTTAATTAACCAATTTTTTTAAGAATTCAAACAAAATATAGATATTTTACCGTTATAGGTTCTACTTGTTGTTGCCTTTTTTCAAAACGTAGTTATTATTCCATGCTCTAAAAATAGTTCAAGTAGTTTTCAAAGTAAGCCTTGATACAGATTGTTTCATATACCATATAGCAAACCATTCTAATCATATATGCTTTTTACGGTAGTTTCAATTATTATTTAATTATATATTTTCCATTTTTAAAATCACTGTAAGGACGTTAAGTAATATATTCACGTTTGTACATCAATCAATACTTTTACTACTAAATACAGCACATAATAGATAGAACTTTAACTTTGTAAAGTGTTATCTGATTAGCATCTTGATGTTTAAACCAGGACTGTTCCTATATTCAACATTTATTGGCTTAAATAACAGCGAGCTTTTTCTTGAGTCGGCAATTAGATCTTTCTCCGTCAGTCTAGTTGTGGTTTCCATGTTTGAATTGGTTTTAGAAATAGGTGTCATACAATATTCTGAGATTTAGTGTTCTAACTAATGCCTCAAGCTATATAATAATTGATGTAGTTTACGTATCTTATCAATATTGAAGATTTTATTGCTTAAACTAACCTTAGGTTATATTATAATTGGTCGATATCGATTACCTTATGTTTTATTTTAGCATTTGGATATTCTATAAATCAATAAAGGCGCCCGAAACTACTTAGGAATACAATTGAGATTTAAAACTTATTCTAATACGCTGTCGTCGAAATACTAACGTACGTTTGCTATTAAATGAAAAATTACTTTCCCACCTGAAAATTAAAATGTTATCCACGCGGCTTTACATAAAATTGACATAAAATTAAGTAGTTAAAAGTAAATTGATTCTTATAAAAAGAAATCATATAATAGCATGTGCACATACGAGTCCTTTGATTATTCAGTTAAAACAAAATTTGTAATACACTTGTTTTACGCGTCGGACTATCTAAAACACTTTCCTCTCGTGTATTACGATTTTTTATGCATTTATACTTTCCATACTAGATGCTTAACAAATACGTTTTCTATTACAAATAAGTATCTACATAATTT
The DNA here is from genome assembly GCA_036346225.1 of Platerodrilus igneus. Classification (NCBI taxonomy): domain Eukaryota; kingdom Metazoa; phylum Arthropoda; class Insecta; order Coleoptera; family Lycidae; genus Platerodrilus; species Platerodrilus igneus. Next base: position 17,683,476 of record JARFIW010001638.1, on the reverse strand, counting down.
GGATTCTTTCTTAATTTTTACAAGTTTTCTCGAATTGGTTTTGATTTTTGGATATTAGATGTTTATGAGTTGATACAATATGACCTCTCATCAAATCAATATATATATATATATATATATATATATATAATAGGTTAAGGGTACATAAATAAGTTTTAAGACAAGCTAGGGTATATAGGCACAATATACGAGTAAGTTAATTACGTCTGTTAGATAGATAGTTAGAGCGTAGTCAATTTAATTTAGGAATTTTGGGTTAATTAAATATAGCTTTGCATTTATTTAGTAAGGGATAGCATTTATTTATAGCATAGGAACAATATTTATAGAGTAGGACAGGAATGGTCAAAAGCAACAAGTTAGAAATACCGCTTTATTCTAATTTAATTGTAGTTTAAATAATATAAAAGCTTCTACATAGTTCCTTAGCATAAGATAGATATTTGTAGTAAACCGGAAACATTTCAAAACAGGGAGAAGATTCTACGTATTAATTATAGCAGATGTTACGATAAACAAGTTTAACGCTTTTCGGTTGGAATGAGAAACTAACACATTAAGAAACATTTCAAGTAGTCGTTTACTTCGAGGTTTATATGTAAACAGCATAAACAAGCTATTATATTTTCCAAGAAGAGCTAAAATCGTTGAAATTGGTAGGATCGATTTAATCTTAAAGGTACTATGGTAGGTTGACCAGAAACAAGCAATTAAGAGAAACAAGAATGGAAGATAGAATACATTAGTACGAGTGAGACGTAATTTATTTTGTCGAGATAGTATAGGAGGGAGGCACAAGCGTGATTTGCACAGGGGAAGAAAATCAATAATTTCTGGAGAGAAATTAAGCAACTTTATTGGACGTGACGTATAGACGCGTAACAGTTTAAAAACGTGGTAGGAAAATATCCAACGGAGATATGTAAGAATGTAGCATATGTGGAACAAGGTAACAGATATGTGAAAGGGAGATAAAAAAGTTATGGTTTGGGTAGAGAGGCGTGATTTTACGTAGAATCGATTTACGTTGAAGTGGTTTTTGCGAACAGGTAAAGACGGTTGACTGTTTTCGTAAACTTTCTGATGAATTTTAGGTGTTTTCAGGTTGGTAGTTTGAAGAAAACTTGAAACCGTTTGAAATTTTTAACGACAAGTGGACGACGGTTGGTGATTTTCCCAGAATATTTGTCGGTTTGGGGGCAGAATACGTGTAGAACTTCAAAAGAGTGGGGTCCAGAAGTTTTTATAAAACCGCCTTCAACGAGGTAAAGACTCTCTTATTCTGAACTTCTTCGCTGGTTTTCAAGTTTATTTCGAATAATGCAGTAATTGAGTTAATATAATTAACTATAAGTGAACACAAGTTGTTGCAATAAGTCCAGTAATTACAACTCTGAAATGAATCGAAAGTATTTAGAGCAAAGCGTATGTAAGTATGTACTAACTTTTGTTAATTTGGGTGATTGGAACGTACCAAATTGGTTAAAAAGGTGGAATTGATTGGAGAATCCTGCAATTTTTGATTGGTGCTTTATAAATAAAAAGAAGATGTGAATTTTTTGACGTTGGAGGCAATTGGGTTTAATGTAAATAAAGTTAGATTTGGATAGCAGAGTGACGAATGGAATGGTAATTTGACCTGGCAGCGGTTCCACAGCTTAATGATATACGTGACGGCATCTACTTCAAGGCTGGTTGGCAGAGACTTGCAGGAGAATGGTTACTAGGTAACTTGCTTGATAAAAACGTTTGGTGGTAGTTGTTAGTAGTGTTTCTTTTTATGTTTCTTGTGCTCTGGAGTGATTTTATTTCATAAAATTTTTATGAACTGAAAATTTTAAGGTATAAGGTAATTTGCCGAGGTAGAAAAAGGATAATTAATATAAAGATAACCGCGATGTTGTACAAAGTAAAGGAGACTTAGTTTATTTTTGTTACTGTGCTGTAAATTTGCACTTAAGTGTAAAGGGTTTTACTATGAGCTCATGATATGACTGGGGTTTAACGTCTGATATGAGAAGAGCCCAACTACTTTAATAGGGTATTTGTTTTTATTTTGAGGTTATCAAAATTTAATTAAATTTTTGAAAAAGATTTGTTACTAATTCAAGTGATACAATTATAAATTCAAAATGAGCTTTGAAAATGGTGTAGTTATTTTGCGAAAATAGAGCGTGTTGTATTTTGAGAGTTGAGTTATTTTGTGTGTATGATTAAAGGGTGTGATTTTAATTTAGATGACGGCAGAGCTAGGCTGTGAGCAGGAGTTAGTAGAGTGAGCTATACAGGTAAGAGTCGTTGTTGATATACATAAGCATATAATCGAGTCAGACCGGAGCAGCTGAGAAAAACTTCACATCATTATGGTTTCCCAACGGAGGGGCTCAATTAGTTAGAGCCTAGCATACACAACATTTTGGCACCCAAATTGTGGGGCACGATTTTGATCTGTTCGATAGTACCTGTGGAAAGCTACACAATATTATGGCGTCCAACGTGAGGCTTGATTCCAGACAAAATTTTTAATTTCAGGAAACTGGCAAACTGGGATTAAGGAGTTAATTGTTTTTGTAAATAATTTTGAAACGTATTTTCTTTATAATTTATTTACGTATTTCCTATAAATCTAATATTATGCTTTAATAACATAAAAACATAACTTGTAAAGGTCTGGTGACAAAAGAACACTTTTCGATTGCAGGTTGAACAAAAAGGCAACTCGACTAGCTTAAGGAAAGTCAAGATGGTTCTAAGCGAGTATGCTTGGTGCCGTGTTAAAAAAAACCGTTTTAAACGATTAAAATCATCGTGTCATAGTCTGGTTCTTGATAGCTTTTTGTGTACACTATTAGTAAAGTCAGTTTGATTCCTGCCGATACAATGAAATTCTAGTGCTAATCATTAATGCAGTTAGTATAAAATAATTTTATAAAATTTATTAATTTGTTTTCCGTAGTGCAATACTGGAGAGGTAAAATTTTAGATAATTTTTGGAGTAATGAAAATTGTTGGACGCATCAGGTGAAGATCTTATTCAATTTAATAATATTTTATTAAAAAGGCTTTAGTGGGCTCCAACTTAAGTTCAACGTTATAATATGATCATCTTTTTGTGTGCATCGCAGATGTATATAGATAGGTCGACATATGTTGTTGCCTTGTTCTGGTAAGAACATTCAAGTTTTTTTTGGTTTAACTGTACTTCATGCACGTGAGTAGTCTTAACCTTAAAGTATTTTGGATTTACTTAGAAATCCCAAGTTAGATGAAAGGTTGATATTTTATTTTAATGTTGTTATCTTGTAGTGGGTTTTGTAAAAACATTCCATTTTTGTTTTAGTCACTTTACAAAAATTTCTAAAGATGGCAGTATTGTTGCCTTGAATATTTATTCTTTAAGGAAACAATTTTTAGCATCACTAAAATTGTTATTGAAACTTCATGTCAAAATAGCTACAGTTTTTAGGTACTATTACAACATAGTATTTTTAAATTACATTAAAAGTATTTTTTGCTTATTATTAAGGTCATGTACTTTAACCGTAAGACTTGATAAATTCTTGTAGGACAAAATGTTAAAGTTTATTCTTTGTCTGAATGGTACAATTTAGTAACACTTAAAAGAAATGTTTTTGATTCTTAATTGTCAAGTCTATCGTACTACTCCTCAAGGCTATTTGAATTTCAAAGTGTAAAATTATTAAGATAACGAATGTCTTACACATGACATGTTGAGATACTGAAAGTCTAAGGAAGTTTGTGTTATTGAAAAAGAACACTATTAGTTTCCTTTCGAATAAAATTTTTATTATGATTGTAAAGATTTCTATTGAAACAAGATAAGCAAATTTAAGTGAATAGAATCTCTTCTTTTGCTTGATTCTTTTATTATTAAAAACTTAAAGGAAGAAATTTCTTGGTTCTTATTAAGCAAATGATTAATTTTGTCTAATGTCAACTAGTACCCTGGGTATACATTATTTTGGAGCTTAAAAGTAAATATGATATTTATTGGTGAATATTTTTAAGGACACAAACGGTGTCCTTGTTGTGCATTTATTTGTTCACAGGATAGACCGAGACATCTGTAATCCATCTGATAAATGATATTTTGGTAAATATTTTACAAGGTCGATATTTAGATTTTGTGACTACATAAGCGGTATAGACTTCAGGTTTCCGCACTCCCCTAATACAGTTACACGTATTTATATATGTTGTTGTATTGAAAAATAAGGTGGCGCTCTTTAGCTATATTTTCGGTCGTTGGTCAAACCATGACCTAAACTCATGATCCACTCTAGTAGCCGTTTATCTCTAATGAGATTTCCTTTTTCTCAAACCGTTTTCCATCCAACTTTACCTTGGGGTTTTCTCTTTTTAACAGAAAATTCTCGACCATGTGACATCAGGTAAGGTAGGCATTTATGTTATATGGAGGTCCAATTTGATATGTTATATACACGAGGGAATTTTGATTACACTGGCGCACTCAACGTGTGGGGCTCGAATCGACCTTACTAATGTAATTTTATAGTTTCATTCTTGTCACACTTACAGTTTGATGTGGGTTCTCAATGTTGTTAGGACACATTTTCGTTTCGTGGATTTATGTTTAAAACTTTATTTAGATTGTTTATAAATTGAGTAGTGTCAATTTAAATTTTTGGACACAGATTGTATTATTAGGATATTTTAGCGAATCGTTCATTTACTTAAAAATGAATTAGAATATGAATTGAACATTAGAGATATTGAAAATTCAAGACCAGTTTCAGATAAGAGAAAAATTTTAGCTAGGTTGTTGGCAAAAAGAAATAGAAAAGCCAGGTTGTTTAATTGATCTTTCAGGTTATAAGTTAGATTTTGATACAGAAAGGGAAGAAATTGAGTCTAGCATTGAGTCAGTAAAAATGTTGTGTTAGAATTTATTGATGATCTCGCCGATTCTATTTTCAGAAGGATACAGTCTAGGTTTATACATATTACAGGTAGAATTAAACATTTAAGGCTCCCTAAAGAAAATTTTGAGGAAGTGGTGATATTTAAAAGTAAAAGTTTGGTTACAATATTTGTTGTGGAGGTAGATCTTCATGAAAAATTAAATAAAGATTTAGGTTCGAATCAGAATGATATTAGTATAAATTCTAATGCTGCGTTTAATGTGTCCGTTCCAACGGTAACATATGTTACACAGACAGTTCGCATTGGGTCTTGGTCGATAAAATACTCTGGAAACCCATCCCTCTTATATCATTTTTTAGAAAATATTAGTGATATTGCACAGTCACGAAGAGTATCTGATGTGGAATTGTTTAATTCTTCGGTTGAATTATTTACTGGTGATGCACTGGTATGGTATCGCTGCGTTTGTAGTTCATTGACAAATTGGAATTCGTTGATTGATAGATTAAAAGAAGCACATCCTGAAGAGGAAGTTTGCAAAAAAATCAAAATATATTTAAAAAAATTGGTGAATCTGTTGTTTTATTTTTGCTAATATGGAAAGTTTATTTAACAGATTATCTATCATTTCTGCAGAGCATACTTAAGTTAGAATGGTCAAAAAAATTTACTACCATATTTTATTCAGCATCTTGCTCTTGTAGATTTAGAAAATATTCGTACGTTATCTAAATTATGTAGGAATTTAGAAGAAGCTTCCTTAAGTAAACAAAATCAGTTTCTATTATATCATATAGTAACAAGCAGCCTAATAATAATTTTAAACCTCATTTTAGAAGTATCAGAAGCGAGTGGTGTATGTAGTTCTTCCTTTAAAAATAAATTGGTATGTTGGAATGTTTCAAGATTTGGTCATTCATTTCGAAGTTGAAGAACCCCAAGAAATATTTTTTGTTTTAGTTGTGGTCATAAAGGAATGACACGCATCACTTGTCCGTTGTGTCCAAAAAACTAGTAAAGGAACAGAAGTTGAGTAGCGAATTTCCTGTTTCTAGTCAAAAAGCTACAATTATGTTTTGTGATAAAAAAAGTTTATGTTGTAAGAAGGATTGGTCGCAATGGCATTAGGTGGTTAGGGATTTTTGTAAGACTCGAGTTAAACCTAAAGCTAATGCATTATTTAAGAAAAAGCCTTACGATAATTGTCCATATGTGATGTACTACATCGGTAGTAGGATCCCTTGCCATTCCATTAATTGAAAAAAATGAAGAAAATGTTTTTAAATCTAAAAAGAAAGGAGTATCTACTGCAGATGGTTTGTTAAAAATTAGTAGAGGGATCAGTTGATTTATCTATTCGTATTGGATCAGAATGTCGTATTCTGAATGCGTTGGTAGTACTTTCATTGCCTCATGCATTTATTTTTGGAAGTGATTTTGCAAAATTGTTCGGTCTAATTGCTGATTTTAAAAACAATTCTTGGTATATTGGTGATGATGTGGGAAATCATATTTCTTATTTTGGTTAATCGTCTTTGCCTCTAAGTTGTAAAGATAGTTTACTTAGTTTGGAAGAGTTGTCACTTGAGCAAAGAAAGCAATCTCAAGCGGTTATCGATTCATATAATCAACTAAGTAGCGAGAATAGATTGGGTCGAACTAATAAAATTAAAATGTTTATTGATACAGGTGACGATAAACCAGTTCGTAGAAAGCTGTATGTTATTTCGCAATATATGAATGTAATTTTGAATAAAGAATTAGATGATATACTAAAGCTAGGAGTTGTTGAACCTTGCGTCAGTCCGTACTGTTCCCCGGTATTATTGGTTAGAAAGAAGTCTAGTAATGAGTATAGATTTTGCTTTGATGGCAGAATGTTAAATGATGTTACCAAACATGACAGTTACCCTATGGCAACATAGACAGGATTGTTAATTTATTGCGAGGTGCAAATTATATTTCTAGTTTAGATATGAAAAAAAGCTTTTAGCAAATCCGCCTTTCAGAAAGTTCCAAAGACAAAACTGCTTTTAGCATTGTTTGTAGAGGTCAGTATAGTTTCACTTGTGTACCTTTTGGACTTCGGAATGTAGCCCAAACTCAACAAAGACCTATTGATGCTATATTTGGCCGATAAAGTATCAGCAATGGTAAATTTTTCGCGTTTAAAGACTACAACGGAAGTTAAACGATTATTGGGCATGTGTAGTTGGTATCGTCGCTTTATTCGAAATTTCTTTTCATTAGTGTCGTCTGTTAATGACCTTATTAAAAAGAAAAAAAATGACAAGAAATTATTTGGAATTCTGAGGCTGAATCATCATTTATACAGATTAAACAAGTTTTAGTTTCTTCTGGGTAATTATCGCAACCGGATTATTCAATTCCATTCATTATTGAATGTGATGTCAGTGACACTGGATTAGGAGCTGTTTTGATTCACAAAATTAATGATGTTGAACATGTGATTTCGTACGCGCTAAATAAAGCATAAAGTAATTATTCTGCTACCGAAAGAAAATGTCTTGCTGTAATTTTTGCGATAGAAAAATTTCGACCATGGACAGAAGGCACCCACTTTACAGTTGTAGCAGATCATTTTTCTTTGTTATGGTTGATTAATATTCAAAATCCGACTGGTAAATTAGCCAGGTGGGCTGTACGTTTGAAACAACATACGTTTGACTTAATTCACAGAAAAGGTAAATTTAATGTTGTGCCGGATTGCCTTAGTCATGCAATCCCTCCGGAAAATCCTATTGCTAAATTTATAGAAGTTAATTTAGAAAAGTTAGATTCTTGGTACGTTTCTTTAAGGAATAAAATCTTGTCTTCTCCAGAAAATTACCTTCAATGGAAAGTAGAGAATAATTTTGTACTTAAATTACTCCCTCCAACCTACCCTTATCTTCAAACTTAAGTGTGTGGAATTATTTAGTACCTATGGCTCAGCGACATGAAAGTATTCGTTCTTATCATGTCCCTTCTGTTGCAGGACATTTTGGTTTCGCAAAAACTAATTATAGAATACAAGAACATTATTATTGGTCTAAAATGAATTTAGATGTACTCAGATTTTGTAAAAAGTGTTTAAGGTGTGGTGCACAAAAGTCATTGAACGATGGTCCCCTTGGTTTAATGGGTAAAGAGAAAGAAGCAAAGTTTCCTTTTCAGACAATAGCGTTAGATTTGATGGGTCCGTTTCTACGTTCGAAACTTGGACATAAATGGTTATTAGTAGTAGGTGATTGGTTTTCTAAGTACACTTTGTTGCATCCCCTACGTAGTGCAAAAGCACACAGTATACAACGTTTTATGGAAGAAAAGTTTTTCTAGTATTTGGCGTTCCACAATTTGTTATATGTGACAATGGGCCTCAATTGTCAGGTAGAATTTTAAAGCCCTCTGTAATAAATAATATTCAGAAGATATGGTATAATGCGGTATATTCTCCGAAGTGTAATTTTGTGGAAAGAATTAATAAAACTATTCGTTCATATGTTGAGGCGCAGGATTCTTGGAATTTAGAATTGCCACAAATTCAGTATACAGTTAACTCCTCAAAAACATCAATCTACAGGTTATACCCCTAATTTTTTACTTTTTGGTCGTAGTGTCCCAATAAGTGGAAGATTTTATAGTAATGGATTTGTTCCTAAAGAAGATATTGAATTTATTCCGGGTAGTCTACCATTATATGTATCTGATCGACAAGGCTTTTTAAATATTTTTAAAGAAGTACATGCTAATTTACATTCAGCTTATGAACGAGCAAGCCACCAATATAATTTAAGAAGAAGAAATGTGTGTTTTGAAATTGGTGATTAGGTATGGAGAGTAAATAAGGTTTTGTTAGTGCGGGGGATAAATTTACTGCTAAACTTGCACCTAAGTTTATTCTGGGTGTAGTTAGAAAAAGATTTCTAATCTGGTTTATGAGTTGAGTAATATAGATAGTTCTAAGGCAGGTCGGTGGCATATCAAAGACTTGAAGCCATACTCAGCATTAAGTGATAATGGTAGTGAAGATGAACAAAATGTTTCAGAACATTAAGTACTTTCCGATGGTAGTTGATGTCACTAGTAATTTTTTGTTGTTCGTGTTTTGAATTTCTAAGCGGATGATCTTGAAATTAGTTGAAATTCTTGACTCGCTTGAAGTGATTTTTGGCTTTGGAAGTAGTGGTGTTTTATGTTTTTTGGTATTGCATGCGTTTAGTGATGTAGTGAGCATTTGATAAATGCTTAATTTTTTTGGTTTAGTGGTTTGAGATTAAGCTTGATGTGCTTATTCTAGTTTAGGGTCTTTTAATAAGCTGTGGTAGCTCGTGAGATATTTATGGTGAGTTGCAGGTGGATATGTTCCAGTTGGCTCAAGGTGTGATTTATTTGTGGTAGTGATGTCCTTTAGTATTAAGTTATTGAAGTGCTAAAATTTTTGTGTGAAATATTTAATTCTGTAAGATAGCTGCAGTAGAGCAGAAAATATTTTGAAACAAGTTGTACTTCTTGTGTTAGCGTTGGTAGTCCAAGTTGTATTTTGGTAAAAAAACCAGGTACTATAGTGAGTTATGGTAGGTTTGACTATTATGAAGTTGTGCAGGTGTTCACTAAAAGATTGAAAATATTTTATTGAAGGATAGGTAGTGCTATTGCTTTGTCTGTTTCTCGATTATTAGTGATTTGTTTCGTAAATAGACTTGGCAGTCAACATGCTTTAGTTACCTTTAAATTTATCAAATCTTGCAAATTTAGTAAGTGATTTAAAAATTTGTGTTATGTATTTATACGAGGGCAATTTTTATTCAACCTCCGATCGCTCCTTGCAGACGCTATGCGGGTAGCAGAAAGCGGGCATGCGCTGTAGACGACTGCGCAGCTCTTACACTACACACTGCGCAATTGTTGAGATTCAGGCGTCAGTCGGCGTTGTGCTACAGCCATGTATACATGTGCGCTGTTATTGATGCTCCCGCCAAGTGTGAAGTGCGAAGTGTGATTCGTTTTCTACAGGCTGAAGGCCATAGTGCTAGAGAAATCCATTGAAGAATGAGTCGTTTGTATGGGGAAAACTTTATGAGTGATGGTGTTGTGCGTGAATGGTGTCGAAAGTTTATAAATTGCCGTAATGATGTGCATGATGAAGGGGGCCAAACGCGCAAATCTGTCGTTTCAGATAACGTGGTTCGGCTTGTTGACAGAATGGTTAAAGAAAACCGCAGATTCGCCATTACTGCTTTGTCTACAGAATTTCAAACCAATAAAAACCTTTAAACCAACGTCAAGGACTACTTTAATTCATTGGCGGCAACTTTGTTTGAACAGGGTATTCAAAAGCTTGTCCACAGATATGACAAATGTCTTAATCTCTTCGGTGATTATGTCGAAAAGTAACCGTAAGTGTACCAATCTTTTGGTAATAAAATTATTGTTTTATATGAACTTGTCTTTTATTTAAAGCCTATCGGAGGTTGAAAAAAAAGGCCCTCGTAATAAGTAAGATAGTGTTGGGAAATGTACTTGTTGTATAAACTCTTGTTTAATAGTGATTTTGTCATACTATCACTTTTGTTTTGATTTATAGTTGGTATCTTTTGCTTTTGATTGAGTTTAAGATTTTGATATGGTTATTGTACCTGAAGTTTATTTTTTGTCCCGTATTTTGTGCATTTATTGAGTGTTGGATTCCCTTAATTAGTTTTAGCTGATCAAGTACTAATACAGACAGTGAATTCTTGAATTCATCCCCTTTACAGGCGTGTAGTACGCGTAGTAACTAATCACTCATTTCCATGCATTTATATTTCCCATATCATTTAGCGAATCAACCTTTGATTTTTTTAGGTTAAATTTGTCCTTGGTTGTAATTTAAAGGTTGTTCTGTTTTACATTGATTAATTGTGCGTTTAAATATTTGATAAGGATATTTTAACATTTTAATACTGTTGAAGTTTTGTCAGAAAAAAATTTTCGGCTTTACTTTATCAAATTTTAGGTACCTCAAATTTTTTTTCTTGAAAAGAGGTTGTGTAACGTATCTTTTTGTAATATATTTACATATTCTCTATAAATTTAATATTATGCTTTAATGAAATAAAAACATGTGTAATTGTCTGGTGACAAACTATAGCTTGTTATGTGTAAAATGTATAATGGGCTCATTCCCCTAAGATAACTAAGTTGTTATGCTAGTTATTTAGCTGTCATTTAGCCAACACTTTTCGATTAGAGGTTGAAAAAGAATTCAACTCGACTGGTTAAGGAGAGAGTTAAGATGGTCCGAAGCGAGTATGCTTGGTGCCATGTTAAAAAAAAGGTTTCTAAGCGATTAAAATCATCGTGTCATAGTCTGGTTCCTGATGGTTTTTAGTGTTGACTGATTTGTATTCCACTATTTGTAAAATTCAGTTTGATTTCTGCCGATACGATGAAATTTTAGTGATCATCATTAATACATGCAATACTAGAGGTAAAATTTTGGATAAATTTTGGAGTAATGAAAATTGTTGGACAAATCAAGTGAAGATTTTATTTAATTTGATAATATTTTATTAAACAAGGCTTTTGTGGACTCCAACATAAATTCAACGTTATTATATGATTTTTTTGTATGCATTGCAGATGTGTATAGATTGGTCGGCATATGGCGTTGCCTTGTTCTGGTAAGAACATTCAAGTTTTTTTGGTTAAACTGTACTTTATGCACGTGAGTGATTTCAACCTTAAAGTATTTTGGATTTACTTGGAAATCCCAAGTTAGATGAAAGGTTGATATTTTATTTTAATGTTGTTACCTTGAAGTGAGTTTTGTTAAAACATCCCATTGTTGGTTTAGTAACTTTACAAAAAATTGCAAAGATAGCAGTATTGTTGTCTTGAATATTTATTCTTTAAGGAAACAATTTTTAGCTTCACTAATAATTGTTATTGAAACTTCATGTCAAAAAATTTACAGTTTTTAGGTACTATTACTACATAGTATTTTTAAATTACATTAAAAGTATTTTTGCCTATTATTGAGGTCATGTACTTTAACCTTAAAACATGATAAGTTCTTGAAGGACAACATGTTAAAGTTTATTCTTTGTCTGAATGGTACAATTTAGTAACACTTAGAAAAAATATTTTTGATTCTTAATTGTAAAGCCTATGGTGATACTACTCAAGACTATTTTTAATTTCAAAGTGTAAAATTATTAAGATAACGAGTATCTTAGAGTTATGACATGTTGAGATACTGAAAGTCTGAGGAAGTTTATGTTATTGAAGAAAGAACACTATTAGTTTTCTTTCACATAAATTTTTTTATAATGACTGTAAATATTTCCATTGAAATAAGATAAACAAAAGTAAGTGAGTAGAATTTAACTTTTTTGCTTGATTCTTTTATTATTAAAAATTTTATAGGAGGAAATTTCTTGGTTCTTATTAAGAAAATGATTATATCTGTATAATGGCAACAAGTACACTCGTTACATATTATTTTTGGAGCTTAAAAGCAAATATGATATTTATTAGTGAATATTTTTAAGGACACAAACGGTGTCTTCGTTGTGCATTTGTTTGTTCACAAGATAGACCGAGACATCTGTAGTACATCTGGTAAATGGTATTTTGGTAAGTGTTTTGCAAGATCGATATTTAGGTTTTGTGATTGCATAAGCGGTATAGACTTCAGGTTTTCGCATTTCCTTAATACAATTGCACGTGTTTTCATATGTCATTGTATTGAAAAATACGGTGGCGCTCTATATCTATATTTTTGGTCGTTGGTCAACCCTTGACTTAAGCTTGTGATCTACCTAGACCTAACACTCTACTAGCCGTTTATCTTTAATGCGATTTTATTTTCCTCAAGCCGCTTTCCATCCAACTTTACTTTGGGCTTCTCTCTTTAACAGGAAATCTTCGACCTTGTGATATCAGGTAAGGTAGACATTTATGTTATATGAAGGTCCAATTTACTATCTTATATACACGAGAGAATTTTGATTACAAACTGAAAGGTTCCTATTTTCCTTTTGAAGCATCTTCAAAACGTCACCTGTGGATAATAGAAACTAACAAAGCGAATGGCCTCGATAAAACATGGCAAAGACGTTGTTAACCTTTTGACTCAATATTCTAGTACCAACGTGACTAAACAACTAAGACTCTCTGCAATCAACTTTGCAAATTCATAGAGTTAGGTATATAACTGGTGGCTTACATTCTGTATGAGACCATAGAAATTTACCATTTGGGAAATATTTTTGTAATCGACCTTGTAGCAAAGTTGTAACAACATTATAACTTCTAGATGAAAATAAATGCTTTGATAATCAAACCTATTGAAGAAACTCGTATATTTAACCTTAGCAGAAATACCTTACAATCATTGAGAACAGATGCCTTGACAAATAACACTACTCCGAACTTATTAAACGAACAAATCTTGCATAAATTTCTAACGTTCAACAACCAAAATAAATTTCTATACTATGTAATAATAAAACCCTAGGTTTAGCTACATTATCAATATAGAGTACATTCAAAATATTTAACTTTGTAATTGAATATTTAATAAGATTCTAAAGAATGTTATACAAATAACCGATTAAATTACGAGGGAGTCGGACTAATACACGAAAAATTACCGTGGTAGCAGTACTGGATATGTAATTTTAAAATACCTGTGCGTCAAAGTATTTAATTGCAGGGACGGAACGTAACAAATACAATAACATAGGCTTGTGAGTGTTCTTAAAGCTCCTTTAAATACAAAATTAACTTTTAAAAACTTTGCGCTTCTAATTACAAACGGCTTATACCTTACTCATGTTCGACAATCAGCAAACAAAGCCGCTAAAGAAGCCTTAAAAACAAGGAGCTTAAAATGAGATTGTATAATAAACAGGCGATTCTTGTATTTTCAAATTAAAACAAAATTGTTAATTTATAAAATCGATCACCTGCATTGACGTATATCAAGGATTCCAATATTGTCACAACTGTAAATTATTTCTGAATATGTGTAATTTAAATTATTATCTTTTTGAATTCAACGATCAATAATTCTTTTTTATCTCCTAATATTAAGACCATTGTAGAAATTTTGTTTCATATAAATTATAGTTACAGAAAAAATAATTATCTTACCTTACAAAAAAGATTTTTCTATTATCCAGAAACGACGTTTAAGAGAAATATTCTTTATTTGTACGCCAGATAATTAAGTGACGCACGGGGTTTCACAAATTTAGAAATTACCTGCTTGTCTCCATGACCTTATATCTATTTCTAACGTCCGCAATCCGAAGATCAGCGACAACGTCGCAGCTGTTTAGACATCCAATACCATTAAAAATTCTTTTGAATACTTCATTCTTTAATCTATGCTGTAAAGTACATACCAAGATTACAGTAACCTTTGTATGTGATCATATAAAAGCTGATCTCTATATTAGAAAATAAACTTTTATAAAGACGGCGTTCATAATTAAGAATGGATCACAGTTTGGTCTTGCTCGACAAGCAGTAATCAGAGCCGATGAAAAGATTAAAAAGGTATAAAAGTTTAAAACGCCTATAAGGGAAAAGTGCATTCCATCGCTGCTATTTGTAGGTTGATCTATCGACATCATAAGAAGATGCTTCTTGTTTTTTTTTTAAATTTACACAAAATTCTTGATTGTTACTATTTAACATTTTTGTTGATGTAAATCTAAGAAATCTTATACATAGTTTTAAGTCGATTTCAAAAGGTGTACATTAAATTATTATTTCTTCAAATTCAAAGTTCAAAATACTTTTTCTATTTCTATGTATTAAAATTATTTTAGGAACTTTTAAATACGGTATTAATTGAATCTAACAACATATTGAACGTGTGAAACGCAACAATTAAATTATTCAAAGAAAGAGTTTTAATTCTATTTAAATTTTCTGATTTGATGGCAATGAGAATTTTAAATTCTGTGTTTTAGCAGAGTTTGTTACGTTGATCTTTAGTGCACCCCGGAGCGTAAATATGCCACTGGAAAGGGTTTATGTTGGTTTCTCTGTATATACTGTTGCGATCCACTATTAGGCAACCCGTCAAACATACAAACGCTCGGGGCACAGCGCCTTCTCAAAGATTCCAGAATTCTTCTAGAAATTACGGGAGCATGAGTCATCCTTGTAATCCAGAGTATATATAAGACCGCTAATGAATGCAAGGGTCAGTCTATACTAGAATGTCGCATATAAATTATAACGTGTTAAAGTAATAGTAGTTTTGAGCTTTTAGAAGTTTACATAAATGTGATATGCTGTGTCTAATGTACATGCAGCTTGTAGTAGACATAAATAAATAGAAGTGTATAAACAAATAATTGTGTTAGTGTTGTTACTGGACCTATGGTAAAGAATAGTTTAAGAAGATATTAGTGCTTGTAAATTCATTAGTGTAATAGTGCTCCATTATTAAGTGGACTGAAAACATCTATAAATAAGGCATATACTGTTAATTAGACTTGCGAACAGTGAGTAATAAAGACCATTATTATTACTTGTTTTGAATTAAAGAAACGCGGTAGCAGTAGCCCGCTACACTGGTGTCAGCCTGTGTGGGGTATATAGTGATTAATTTAAAACACAAGTCTAAAGAGATTTAAGTAGTTTATATATGCCAGTTACAAGAAATCAGAGTAAGATGGAGGCAGAAACTGTAATGAATTTCCTCAAGGATTTTAAATCCGGTATGGAGGAAAGGTCGGCTAAACTAGAATTGACACTTAGTGAAAATGCTGAGAAAATGGAGGAGAGGTCGGCTAAACTAGAATTGACACTTAGTGAAAATGCTGAGAAAATGGAGGAGAGGTCGGCTAAACTGGAAGTGACACTAAATGAAAAGTTTACTGAAAATGCTGAGAAAATGAAAAGGTTAAGTGAAAATGCTGCCAAAATGGAAGAAAAGTTGAATGAAAGTACAGCCACGTTAGAACAAAGATTAATGGAAAGTTCCATTGCATTGAAAGAGGATTTCACTGAACAGGTAAAACAGTTGAGCAAAAGTTGGATAATAAATTGGTAAAATGGAAGAAGATGTGATGAGGCTGCAAGAACAAGTGATTTCACTAACAACGCGACCACTTGAATTACCAAGCCAAGTTGTTAATCAGAACATTCCAGAAATAAGAAGCATGGAAAGAAGCGAGTCAATTCCGTCTAAATTTAAAGTAAAACCACCTACATTCGATGGTAAAACACCTTGGCCCACATATTTGAAACAATTTGAAGCTGCTGCAATAGCCAACGGTTGGTGCGACAAAGAGAAGGCTATCTCCTTAATAGTGGCCCTACGGGGGGAGGCTCTTAACATCTTACAAACGATTCCCGATCACCAGCAGAATGATTACGGCCTCTTAACATCAAAGCTTGAGATGAGATATGGAGATGCTCACCTTCAACAGGTTTACCACGCACAAGTTAAGAACCGCTCGCAAAAGACAAGTGAAAGCCTGCAAGAATTCGAAGCTGACATTGCCAGGTTAGTTAGATTGGCATACCCAACGGCACCAGACAGCTTCCTCGAACAACTGGCTGTCCAAACATTTGTGGATGGCATTAAGGATGGCGAAATACAGCAAGCGCTAAGACTAGCACGGTCAAAAATGTTGGATGACGCACTGGCTCATGCGCTTGAATTTGAAGCAGCTAAGCAGACATCACACAGAATGGGTCACAAAGTTCGGTCTGCCTTAGAGGAACCTGATCACGCGCAGAACAGCATAGATGAAATAATCAACCGTGTGGAAAAGCTTGAAAGACAACGACCGCGGAGATGGGGTCTGGGATGCTGGAACTGCGGCGAAGTTGGTCATATACAGAGACGCTGCACTCAACCAAAAAAACAACCGGTTGAGCAGCAGGAAAACTAAAGCAAGTCGACGTAAGGGGGCGAACGTCGACAGCACAACGTAGTGCCCCGGAGATTATCATCCGTGCTGCATCGTCGGTGGAAAGTCTGGACAGCATTTATATCGATGGTAGAATTAATGGTAGGGTGTCCGATTACTCGTGGATACAGGAGCGACAAAACTATTGTGAGACCAGATTTGGTTGGTCGTGGAAAAGTGCTACCTGTATCGGTGTGTCTTCGAACGGCAAGTGGTAAGAAAATTTGTACTCACGGAGAGACTGCCGTTATGTTGACAATTGGGGACAAATTAATTAATCATCGAGTGTTGGTAGCTGAAATTACAGAAGAAGTGATCTTGGGAATAGATCTCATGGGTTTCATGTGAACATGAAAGAAAATGTGCTTCGGATAGATGATGATGAGATTCCATTTCAAGGTAGGAGTAACCAGACGATGCAAGTTCGAATGATTTGCGATATGAAAATACCCGAGAAGGCGGAAATGATAGTAATGGGACACCCGGATGGTACGCTCCGGGAAGGACAAGTATGCATGATGGAAGCAACTGAATCGGGAATGGGTCAGGAGGGACTTCTGATTGGAAGAACGCTGGTAAAGTCTCGAAATATGGTACCAGTAAGGGTGCTGAACATTAACCCTCATACAGTGACCCTGAAGAAAGGCATGATTGTGGGAAGTTGCATTCCAGTATGTCATATTAAACGTTGTATGGACGACACGAAAATAAACCAACCAACGGTTGCTCACAGAAATTGCTGGATATGTTGATACCCTCGTGTCAAGGATTAAATGGCGACCAACTGGGCAAGGTAAAAGAACTGGTCGGACAATATCGAGGTGTGTTTGCATTGGATGATAGTGAGAAGGGAAGGACGAATGTTGTGCAACACAAGATCAATACAGGAGATGCGCAACCGATAAGACAACACCCCAGGCGGCTTCCTTTGGCAAAACGTAAGGAAGCTGAGCAAATTATCACCGATATGGAAGAACAGGGAGTGATTGAACCTCGAATAGTCCATGGGCATCCCCGGTAGTGCTTGTCAAGAAAAGGACGGGTCGACAAGGTTTTGTGTAGACTACCGGCAGCTTAACAATGTAACAAAGAAAGACAGCTATCCTTTGCCCAGAATTGATGACACCTTATATACTCTTTCCGGATCTAAATGGTTTTCGACCTTGGACTTAAAAAGCGGATACTGGCAGGTAGACTTGGAGCCAAACGATAAAGAAAAGACTGCCTTTACAATTGGAACTGATTATGGCAGTTCAAGGTCATGCCATTTGGATTATGCAATGCCCTGCTACTTTTGAACGATTGATGGAGTTGATACTGCGTGGACTGTCTTGGAAGACTTGTCTGGTGTACCTGGACGACGTGATAGTGTTAGGCCGGTCTTTTGAAGAACACCTTAAGAACCTAGAGGAGATATTCCAAAGATTACGCGGGGCAAACCTTACATTGAGCTCCAAGAAGTGTCACCTATTTGGAAAAGAGGTGAAATACCTAGGACATGTCGTTTCAGAGACCGGAATAAGAGCTGACCCTGACAAAATAAAAACGGTACAAGAGTGGCCTACACCAGCAGATATACACCAACTACGCAGTTTTCTAGGATTGTGCACATATTACCGACGTTTTATACTTGGGTTTGCAAACATTGCCAAACCGTTAACGAAATTAACCGAAGATGGACAAGAATATGATTGGAATGACGACTGCCAAGGGCATTCGAACAACTGAAACGGCTACTGGTTACAGCACCAATTTTGAGTTATCCACGGATGGAGGGAAATTTGTGTTGGATACCGATGCCAGTAACACAGCTATAGGAGGCGTTCTTTCTCAAGTGCAGGACGGACAAGAAAAAGTTATTGGGTATTTCAGCAAGGTCTTGTCGCGGCCAGAAAGGAACTATTGTGTGACAAGAAGGGAGCTGTTGGCCGTCGTCAAATCCGTAGAGCACTTTTATAAGTACTTATACGGCCGTAAATTCCTGTTGAGAACAGACCATGCTGCACTGAAATGGTTATTGCAGTTTCGAAATCCTGAAGGGCAAGTGGCAAGGTGGATAGAGCGGCTGCAGGAATATGACTTTGATACAGAACATCGTGTAGGAACTAGCCATCGGAATGCAGACGCTCTATCAAGGAGACCTTGTCCGGTGGACTGCAATCATTGCTCCAAGATGGAAGAGAAAATAAGTGTCATCCATAGAATGACGGTAACCGATGATACTTGGCAACCCGAAAGAATGCGAGAAGACCAGGAGAATGACGCCGAATTGGGACGTATTATTGAGTGGAAAAATAGAGGACAACGGCCAGCTTGGGAAGAAATTAGTATTTCAAGTAGGAGCCTGAAGGCATACTGGGCACAGTGGGACTCCTTGATGATGGAAAATAGAATCTTGAAACGACGCTTGGAATTTGAAGATGGCACTGAGAGACTTCAAGTGATAGTGCCGAGAAGCAGAGTGCCGGAAGTGTTGCAGCACTTGCACGACGGTATTTCCGGAGGGCACTTTGGCGTGAAAAGAACTCTCGAAAGAGTGAGAGAAAGATTCTATTGGGTGAACTGCAAAGAAGATGTGAAGGAGTGGTGCCGGAAATGTGAAATGTGTGCCTCTGCAAATGGCCCGGTATCAAAACGGAAAGCCCCAATGAGACAGTATAACGTGGGGAATCCTTTTGAGAGGGTAGCCATTGATATAGCTGGTCCATTTCCTGAATCAGAGAAAGGAAATAAATACATCTTGGTTGCAATGGATTATTTTACCAAATGGCCGGAGGCATATGCTATACCTAACCAAGAAGCCGAGACGGTTGCAGATGTACTAGTCAGGAGTTGTTTTGTCGTTTTGGAGTTCCGTTGGAATTACACTCCGAACAAGGTCGAAACTTCGAATCAGTATTGTTTCAAAATGTCTGCAAGCATCTTGGAATCAGGAAGACTAGAACCACGCCACTTCATCCCCAATCGGATGGAATGGTTGAAAGAATGAACAGGACGTTAGGAAGTACCTGGCCAAAGTTGTCTCTGAACATCAACGAGACTGGGACCAATATCTGCATTTGTTCCTACTGGCGTACCGATCTTCGGTACATGACAGCACAGGGTACTCGCCCGCTTGCGTAATGCTAGGACGTGAATTGCGGCTACCATGTGATCTTCAGTTTGGATTTAAACCTGGAGAAGAGATCGCAGGTGAAGATTACGTTAGTAAGCTTCGTGAAAGATCAAATAGTATTCACGAAAACGTCCGAAAGAATATACAGGCAGCAAGCGATCGAATGAAATCACAATATGACACGAGAGCACAAGAAGGTGGTTATCAACCTGGAGATTTAGTGTGGTTGTACAATCCACAAAGAAAACGTGGATTGTCGCCAAAACTACAAAGACAATGGGAAGGGCCGTACGAAGTGTTAAAAGGATTAATGATGTAGTGTACCGGATCAGAAGATCCCTCGTGGTAAACCGAAAGTGGTACACTTTGACCGTTTAACATCCTACGCTGGCAACAACCAGGAAGACTCGAATAATGATAATGGTGTTCGGCAAGTTATTAATGATGAGCCAAATGTAGATTTTGAGAGCTTTATGGCGGCGTATGGTGGTTCCGCTAAAGCGAGATTTGGCGTTGTTGTTGAAAAACAGCAAGATCTGTTTAGAGCACCAGAAGAGTATTCCTTGCACATTGCGTAGCTCAAGATTTGGCAATGTCAAGGGAATAGCTGTTGTTTTAAGAAAAAGTTTGGATGTGTGGATGAATTAGTACAACAGCAGCCAACTGTAGGAAAATCTTTGGTCCTTCAAGATAAAAATCGTTATGTTTACTATCTGGTCACCAAAAATTCTTCATGGCAGAGACCTAGTTATGGACATCTATGGGAGGCTTTGCTAAATCTTAAGGCGCAGATGATGGAAAATGGAGTAACGAGACTAGCGGTGCCCAAGGTGGGCTGTGGACTGGATCGCTTAGACTGGAGGATAGTCCGAAATATGCTAGAAGTAGTTTTCCAGGAACCAACGTCCAGGTTCTTGTTTGTTGTTATCAACCGGTTGCCTACCAAGACCAGGAAAAGAGTGTTGACTGTTACTTCCAACGACGCGGTGGATGCACCAGAGGAGATAGCTGCCGATACCGTCACCAGTCATCGAATTGGCGTCAAGATGGATTTACAGTTACGAGACGTAACGGTTTTAAAGAGGGGCCAGTGTTGCGATCCACTATTAGGCAACCCGTCAAACATACAAACGCTCGGGGCACAGCGCCTTCTCAAGGATTCCAGAATTCTTCTAGAAATTACGGGAGCATGAGTCATCCTTGTAATCCAGAGTATATATAAGACCGCTAATGAATGCAAGGGTCAGTCTATACTAGAATGTCGCATATAAATTATAACGTGTTAAAGTAATAGTAGTTTTGAGCTTTTAGAAGTTTACAAAAATGTGATATGCTGTGTCTAATGTACATGCAGCTTGTAGTATACATAAATAAATAGAAGTGTATAAACAAATAATTGTGTTAGTGTTGTTACTGGACCTATGGTAAAGAATAGTTTAAGAAGATATTAGTGCTTGTAAATTCATTAGTGTAATAGTGCTCCATTATTAAGTGGACTGAAAACATCTATAAATAAGGCATATACTGTTAATTAGACTTGTGAACAGTGAGTAATAAACACCATTATTATTACTTGTTTTGAATTAAAGAAACGCGGTAGCAGTAGCCCGCTACAATACATTATGTAGCTTGTCTTTGTATAGAAATGTAATACTTAGTTAATTAGTTCGTTGTGAAACTTCTGTAGTTTTTTTATTACGAAAGATTGGTCTAGGGAATGAGGGTCCTTAACACAGTGCTGCAAACCTGATTGTAGTAGATACACTTTTGCCACAAAATTAACTGTAATGAACATGGTCGTAATACATAATACGTAATACATAATATTTATGGTATCTAGCATAAATGGTTATATTAAAACAATTATTGTTTTTACTTTATTATAATTAACACAAGTGGTCTAAAGTTTCTACATTAATATACTCTATTAAACATGCATCATTCTATTAAAAATAATAAAAGAGCAAACAACATAATTGACGTGTCCTATGCATCATGTAGCTTAGGAGTTGCAGTTGTCCGTGTAGCAAGACTTACAATTCTTATACAAATCACAAAGTTTATCCGAATGACATCCCCTTATAACGATATCTAAAGTGTCATAAGTAATATTATTTGTTATAAAATAAAATGTATTATACCTTGACCGTCGGCCGTTCTAACTGTAATGCATGCGTCTAAACCAGGAGGGCAAGCCCAGCTTTCTATATTGTTTTGGCAATCTTGAATCAGTTCTTCAATAGTATTTCCCATGCCGCAATAAAGACATGTCAATGGATGTACTAAAACAGCGCAAAATTAGATGAACTTCAACAGAAAACATAACTTTATACAAATAGTATTATGTAAGATGTGTTGCAAACGTTCAGGAGAGGGAGTGTAAGGTGAGTTGCAAGTATTCAGGTCACGGTAGCCTTCAGAAGGTGCTATTGGGGTTGGGTATAATAGGATAGTAAGTTGTTCTGTAGTATTTTTTATTACGAGATATTGCTTTAAGGTCCTTAACACAGTAATTGCAAACCTAACTGTGGTAGAAACACTTGTTTGCCGCAAAATTAATAGTTTTGTATATGGTCCTGACTAATTGCAATTTTTACAATTTTTTAACATGGTGTAGGAATGTTTCATAATTTTTATGCTGTCTAAAATTATTTATTGCTGAAAACAAGTAAAAGCTCTACTAGTACATAGTAGTCTAAATTCACTTAGTGAATTCATGTATTTCTAGAACCATATTTTATTTTTGGCAATGAATGGGCAATTCGCGACGACGTTTCAAAACAATAATGCTAGCATGATATTTGTATGTCGTATTGTAGCATGCTAAATCTTGACGTTTCAAGTTCATTTGAACCTATTGCGCATATGGCGTAAACCGCCATCCGATAATAATTATACGCTGGGGTGTATTCATTTATATTACAATTACAGGTGATACTAAGTAAAATAAACCACAGACACATCCATTTTTTGCAGTATAGCGGCCTTAATGACATACCCCTCTGAAGCAGGAAAGGTGGGGCTAATAATATTGTTAGACAATTACTGGAAATCAAATAATCGATTACTCACAAGTTTTAAACACAAACAAATATGCGGCTAAAAAGTAAAAAGTATGGATTGTCGTCAAAAATCTTTTGATTATAGAATAATAAAACGAGATACCTTTGTGGCCACGGATTTTCAACATAGTCTACAATACCAACAGATGTTAGGACAGATCGTGGCCCAACAAAGTCAGCTTTGGAATTGAATACCCACTCTTTGCTTAAATAGACTTCTGGTGAATCATTGACGGTGGCGTAATTGTGTCAAGTATCAGTAAAAGTAGGTACTGTTTTTGATGGCATTTAAATATGGGGATGAGATACAGAATAATGCTAAATGTGTAGTGCTACATCATTAGAAATATAAGATCACGATATTGCAAGTTTAATTGCAACTGATTGTGAAAGGATAAAGCTGTTGCAGTAGAAATGAACAGAAAATGAATTTTATCAGTTCTTTTGTATATATTTTGAATAATAAAATTTTAAGTCGTGGTATGCATACCTGTTAACAGAAATGCTGAAATAATGTTATTTCAGAATGGTTATAAGTAAGGTGAGTTGAGATTTAATGTTCTATTTGTCCAAACGTACGAACGACCTGTTGTGAAGGAAATTCATTTTTTCAAGAAAATGCTTCTCGATTAAAATCCTCTGGGTGCCGCGTCATCCTGAAAAATCTCACTAGGTTAAGCAAATTTTGCGCATATAAACTAACAGATTGCAAACTCTACAAGGTAAGTGGTGTTAGTAACGTACCTTAAAATTACACTAAGGAAAATTGTTGGTCATTTTTCAATTTTGTTTCGTTTCCTTCCATTTACTTCTATAGAGACAAACTCCCGCATCACGATTGTTAACCGGTGCATCTGTATTTGATTACAGAATTTCTCCTATTTTGGCAATTTGAAATTTAATAATTTAACGCTTCTAACACCCGTATCAGTTGCTTAAAATGAATGCAGTGCATCATCTACATGTAGATTTTGTTAGATATCTTCTGACAGTTCTTAGATCGTGCGCTTCTGCCGTGTTCTTGATCCCGATTAGCTCTATAAACTATTCAGATCCATTAGAAGTGAAAGATGTAGCGATAAAGAATTCCAAACAGGCAAAAACTTTGCATACTTTTTTATGACTGTAACAAATCCCCATTTGTATTTTTTTGTAACATCGCATAATCTCACACATAGTATAATACGTTGTGTATTAGTTACCTAACTCTTTTAAATCAAACGCCTGCTTTAATGGCAAAGGCGTCACTCGTTTTACTTTCTACTATATCAGACTGTAGAATAGTTACAACATCGTTGACATGTGCGGTTACATTATACGAAAGAATTTATAAATCGGATTGTAGTAGTATGCAACCCATCATACTCCTAAACCAACCTATAATCACAGAAGATACAAGCAAAGAAGCAGGCATGCATAACATATTTCAATCAATAATGGACTCGTCCAAAACCTTCGGGCAATAATAGACTCATCTAACGTCATTCGAAAACCAATCAGAGACGACTGAATTTACATTACAAACAAACCAGGAATCTGGAATATCCAGATATCAATATAAAAAGCTCCAAAAACTAGATCAACCTAATTATTTTTGCTCGCTCTTTAAGAAAGTCGCCAAACTTCTTTGGATAAACTTAGGGTATAGTGCAAGGCAGAGTTTCCAACTCCTCGCGTACCAAGAGTTTTCCTTCGGATTATCTCATAATGACTGTTAAATCTAATAAGAAGAAATGCGGTAAACTTGCAGAAAAACCTCACGAAAAGAGTCCCAAAACAATTTGGAAAGATCCAGTTTCGCCACCCTTGCTGCCACAGGACCACCTTCTAAAGCACGCGATTTCAACAACCACTCCAGGACTGGAAACATTACGCAGTCGGTTTGCTTTAATTTCCACAAATTGTGTGATGTCCAAAGTTCTTCAAGTACACGTCCACCAACTAGTGAATTTCAAAACATTAGATACCGAGCGCTGTACCGCTTTCCATTTCCACTTTTTACTGCGTTGCGTACACCGACGCCACTGAATACCCAGGTTCTTGTCGCCACTCAGGGAGTAACTTACCTGTACAGCGCCAGTATCCATCGAGTTAATTGGACGCTGGGCATTGTACGACGACGGCGACTATAGCAACCTGCAAACCGATCGGTATGATAACGTAGACTATTCTTGTGTCGCGTCGTTACGGACGCCCTTAAATTATTCAGTATAAAAGCCTATTTACAGTGCCTTGCTTTATTAACAAAAGAGTTTATTTTCAATATTAAAGACAATTGCAATTTAATTACGCCCGCAATAACATTTTTAAGTATTTGCATTCTGTGTTCAAAAGAATATTATGCTATCGTAACTTGTAATCACAGGAAAATTATATCTGTTATTACAAAGCATTGACTAGTTGTTCTAGGCATCGAATAAAAACATCAAACAATAAGCGATCGTGTTTGCTACATATATTTAGGTTGTAGGACTATTTGTAATTACAGCACCTTATTTGTTTAGAGTGGGCTGATATAAGTGCTTTGAAATGCGATGGCCTAGATATTTTAACTGCAATAAGAGGAACTTCATTATTCTTTCTGAGGATGTCTTTCGTTAGCTTCAAGGGTAGATAAAACCTTTGCAAATGTTTCGCATGCTTGGGTGTATTTTTGCCAGTGATGATAATATATTTTTTATATTTAACTATTTACTATTGAACAATAAGTACGATTTTAGCATCTTACACAAATCGACACCTGCTGATACGTTATACAATAAAAATTCCTTTCATCCTGAGATTCTTAATTAGTAGCATCATCAGTCTATAGTTTACTGTTTAATAAACATACTTCTTACATAAACTATTACTTAGAGTTAAAAGAATTCGGGTTATAGCCAAAGAAAAAATCGTTTTACAAATAACATCGTACATAAAACTAAAAACAATTTATTAATACTCAAATTTAAGGTTTTCGTATATTTTTGAGCAATTTATAGCAAATTTTTCAGAAATATAAAGAGAAGGTGACAAAAATATAGCACTGCTTTGGAAAAATTTACTGAAACAGTAAAAAACGCGTAATGATCAAGGTGCCAAAGTGGTTTTTATAATTTAGATGGTGATTTATCAGTATTACATGTATTGAACACACACGCTGCACTCTTCCTTTTGACAGGTAGGTATGGGTGTACAACAGAGTCTAAATAAGACTCTGGCGAGACTAGCGTCGACCGTTTGCGGCTGCGGTAGATTGAAAAGACTATATCTCAGGGGTTTAGAGAACAAAGTTAAATTTTACCCAGACAAGTTATAGGGATGCAGTTTAGAAGATGACAAAAGCAAATACATAATACAACTTATATTTTGACGTTTAGTTAATATCATTAATAAAAAAATTAAATATATATCGTTATTTTCTTACAACCAAAGTTTCATACGATAAAATCACTACGTGTAGTTCATTTATCTACACTCTCATAATTTTAAAATTTGTCTCAAACTCTACCAGATAAGATATTAGAAAATCTAAATTTATTATTGTACTTAGACACAATTTTTAGTTGAAGGTTCTAAGTAAAACAAAATCATAAATACTCTTTGTTGTATTTAACATTAGTTAAGAGAATTTTAATTAAACATTTAAATTGAACATAACCTCAATACGCACAAAAAAGTTTCATCAAAGCTTTTCTGTTTACAACTCAATAGGTTATATAGGAAAGCAAAGATAACATTAAATTAGTTAAGGTAATCGATAAATAAAGATATGACTATATTTTACATGCACTAGTTTTCAGATAATTGAGATTTAAAATGTAACACTTGCACATTGTTCCGCCACAAAAATAATTAAGATAATATTCTACCTGTATTCCAGATATATGAAAGGAAACGTTGAGCTTACGGCTTGTTTAGAACTATAGGATCTTCTTACGGTTTGTTGGAACGAAAACCATCGTTAATTATTTTGGTTGTTAACTTCAACTTCAAATTTGTAAGAGCCAATCCTTGTTGTTCCACAGCCGTATGTTTCATCAACGGACATTTAATTTACATTAGAAGGTATATAAAACGTCAACATAACATTCTTGAACGATAGTAGATAATATTTGTATGTAGTAAAATTAATGCATAGGCTTAGATAGCTTAGCACAGACAAATAGATACGTCACCAAAGAAAATATGCTACCAAAGGATATCTCATCCAAGGATATGCTACGGGAAGATTTACCATCAGAGGATATGCCATCAGAGGACCCATCCATTAATATTTTGAACGGTTTATTCAAGTAGGCTTTCTTCATAAGCATTTTGCTTATATTAGGTACGACATAATGGCCTTAGTAAGAACAACTTTATCGGGAGACGGCATGTGCTCAAAAAGACCGTTAGATATGAAGACAGACAAAAATTCGCTTTGGTGTAAAAATAACCACACATTGAGAGAAGGACAAACAAGGAAACTATCCCCAATAACAGATTCATATATACACTAGTTGTGTATTTAGGGACATTATTCAAAGATTGACCAATAGCAAAATTACATCTGATCTTAATTATTTATATTATTTATACAAAATAAGGAATATTGAATCAAGACTAATGATAGATGTATATAGTGTATTATTTAATAATACTAGAGGGAAATGTTACACAAATCAAAACTAACTTGTGATTGTAAACGGTATTAGTATAAAATTAAGACGAATAATGCTTTTATATTGAAGGAAATTGGACCACAATAAAACATGGCAAGAGAACTATGAGTTGACATGTTACAACGCAAACCCTTAAATTTTGATTTATAGAAACTATAATAAATTTCAGTTTATAAAGAAGGTATTCTGCATATGCCGAACATCTTAAATTCACCAACAAATTAAAGAACTATCGTTTTTAAAAGGTACGAAAATCAATAGATCGGAGAAGTTACCTATTTTTCAATTTATTCTATAATGGGAATTTAAACAATTCTTCCCTACCTAATCTGTTCTTTACTACATCATAACCCAGAGGATACTCTTAATTTTTTAAGTTTATTTTATAAGGCGGACTAAAGATTACACACGCAAGTGCACGTACTCACTCGCACATATGACCAATTATTATTTGCATCCTTATTTCAATTCCTGAACTTGTTTCAGTTTTTTTAGTTGATGACTATGACATTACTCCTTTGACCATAACGGTGGGCTGATGATTTTGATCACTAGATCTCTACAGGTTGCAGGTTCTATTAATAGCAAGGACTGCTACTTGCTACCTATTTAAAAACATTTATGGGATGCTTGTGGCACGTAGTATATTTAAGGTGTGACACTTCCGTTCAGAACAATCAAAATAGCACTGCTACACTGTTTAGCTAGTTTTTGATTAACATCTTAAAAACTCGGTTTTGACCCGTTTCCTCGTTATTGAATATGTAGCATAAATATCATGCATCTTGCTAGAAAATTTTTAATAGCTTAAAGTGCAGTTCATTTCTATGACGGTTGTTTTTCAAGCAGGATGCATAAGCTTTAATGCCAAAAGTATTTTGGCGTAAATATTTAAAACAATTTAAAGCACATATAAGGATTAGACGTAAATTGGGATACTCCCGATATTTTTCGCAACCACTTTCGTATTTTCCGCGCTATCTATAACAATAGCAAATTAATATTAATGTTAATCGTGTAGATTTATTTTATTATTATATTAGATAAATAAATATACTACTGAAGGTTCTTTGAAGCTTCAGTTTATTATAAAATGTTTTAAAAAATTTGTTTAAGGTTGAAATTTTAAAAACAGCATTCTTATCGCATCAAGAGTGTGGAAAAAGGTATAAAAATTTGATGTTTATAAACATACGCTAAATTATTAGTTAGAAATTTTTATTTACAAAAAACAACAAATATTTGTCAAAAGTATCATTTAGGATATATAACGCTATTGCGTTATTTAATGACACACTAGGTTGTAAAAATGATTCCATTAATTTCAGTTAGTTAATACGTCAGCATGCTGAAAAATTTATAAAGGCTTTCATAGGTTACATTGATTAATATTTCTACTACAATCTAATATTAAATTAAGATACAAAATTAAAACAGTAAAGCACCAAATATATTAAATACGAACGATAACGACTATGAATATTTTATGTTCTTCGTACTGAATTTAGAAAACTTACAGGATAAACACTCGAGAAATGACCAGCACGTTAAAGCTATTTGTACAAATTCATACGGGTTCAAAAAAACCGCAGTCCTGGGAAATATTTCTCCAACAAGTATGTATACAAGAAACAACTATACAAATATGTTGAAAACGTGAATAAATGTCGCAGATTTCTGTATCTAATGTGAACCGACCACATAAACAAGACGACATTGACTTCGAAAATCGAGAAGGTTAAACGTACTACTCCGTAAGAACAAGAATCTCAGTAATAACTTTTGGGTGTTCAAAATTATAAACGCCGCGGATAATAAAGGACGAAATCATTTTCTTCAGTTATTCAAAAGCAGACAACAGAGTGGAACTTCAAATTCGATTGCCATACAAGCGCTACCGTGCGGAGTGCAGTTGTGTGATTCAAGCAACAGCATTAAACCGCGGGGTTGCTAGTAAACAGATTCTCAAACACTTGTGACAGCACGGATATAAAGAGACCGATAAAAGTGATAGTGTCTTGTGCTGGGAGCTACTATCCAACGCCAAGTTGGAGTAATTGATTTACCTGCAACTAACTCCCATACTAGAAAATCGCAAGAGCTTTGTAACGGAGCAACAAAAACTGTAAATTTAATGAATTTTTCGTTTTCACCTCCTAAACTTCACATGCTGTTTTATAATTAATAATGAGATTGGCGATAATAATAAGAATATGTTACACTTATTATTAAGTAGAGCTTTCCAGGTTGATGCATGGTTATTTAACTCTTTCAGTTCCACTTCCATTACAAAAAAATAGCGACTATAGTAAATATGTTCCTCTCCAGGGACACACTTTTTACAACATCAAATGTACAGATTTTTTTTTAACGCTGACGACAAATAGTACCTTGCAAGGTTTTAATAATTAAAAAGTATGCACATGCCCACGGTTGTAGTTCAACCATACTGCTGCTAAAATAAATCAGCTGTTTTGGTTGAGATTAAAATCGTAGCGTTTATGCATTAAACGTTGATGTTAAAAATTGGTTTTCGAACAAGAATAGACCTGTTGTACACACACACACACACACACACACACACACACACATATATATATATATATATATTATATATATATATGTATATGTATATATATATATATATTGTTGTGGATTCAAAGGGTTAAATCAGTGGGGAACAATAAAATTTCAAACCACCCTGTATAGAAAAAAGAACAAATTATTTACGTGCAAAATTTATTTAATTTATTTAGGAAGTACCGACAAGTATTGACGTATTTTTATAATTAATAATTGAAATGGTAAAATTACATCAAGAAAAAACAGTTATTAAGGAAAGAGAATTTCAAGGATACGTATAATTAATTTTAATTTATTTTAAGCCAACAGGCATAAGCATATGGGAATATACTTGGGTCAGAAAATCAATAATTCCAAGGCAAAAGTATTCGTTGTAACAAGCAAACGTCGGTTTTATATGATACGAAGAAATATAAAGTCTAGGAATTGTTATTCTAAACGTTCGATAATTAACAAACACTTGCATTTTGTAAAGGTTACGTTCGAAGAACTCGAGCTTGTGTTAAGATAGGACTTCATAAAAATATTTTCAACCGTAAGTTTGGTTTAAACCACAAGGCTAACAAACATCTTAAAGAGCAAGGAAATGCACGATCGGTTATATACTACAGATAGAGACGGATATAAAAGCGTTGGAATTAAAAAGCACGTAACTGTATACTCGTGAAGTGGAGATGAGTGTCACATATATATATATATATATATATATATATATATATATATATATATATATATATATATATATATATATATATATATATATATATATAAACATATATATATTGTAGCTCAAGTGGGGTTTTAAACGAGACAGCAGGCATGCATAAGACAGAGATAGATATAGTTTAGGCGGAATTTGTAACGACAGAGAATTTTATCATTGGTTAAAAACAGACATTTTTGCAAACGTACACATACGCGACGGTTACAATTCATTCGGAGATACGGCTCGTAGACCGAAGCGAATTTGACAAATTTCGAAACGGTTATATTAAAAATTTTGGGAAATAGATTTGAAAAATAAGCTTTTTACTTAAAGAGCGTCCATGAGGGGGTCTTTGAACGCATATAAATACTCGACCGAAGCTATTGAGGTTCTTTCTTCTCTTGTATTTTCTACGTTTCTATGTTACTTTACTACGATAAAATACTGAATGCTGACCATAACAGTAAAGTGCGCTGTGAGTATTTTTGTGTGAATATATTACCGTAAATAGAGTAGTTGAAAGTGTAAAACAGTAGTAACCGACATCAAATTAGTGACGTAAAGTTCGAGTATTGCATTTTAAATTAATAAAGGTCGGACTACTACAATACAAAGCATAAAAATCAATAAAAGGGCGCATGATATATGGCATGGTACGGTGATATGAGGCGCATGTTTTGCAGAGGTGGGAGACGGTCGATGCTTGTGAATCCGCTGAATAGCACGATAAATAAAACGAAGCCGAGGTGTTCTGGGAATCAACTTCGAAGGAAAGAAAGCCTGAAGAATTCTCCAGGTAACTTATTTAAAACATTTGTTGTTTGATAAATTTTTGTGAGATTTTGTGCTGTGTTGTTGACTTTTTGGGGCATATTTATGATTGTAGAACTTATTGAAAGAGATACATGTACTGCACAATTTATTGAGGTTAAATATTAAAAAGGGTGTATTTAAAACATTCAAAATTTTATTCAGGATATAAATTAATTTGTAAAGGGTATACGGGCCTGTTAATATTGTTTTAATTTATGCAAAG
Source organism: Platerodrilus igneus (assembly GCA_036346225.1). Lineage (NCBI taxonomy): Eukaryota > Metazoa > Arthropoda > Insecta > Coleoptera > Lycidae > Platerodrilus > Platerodrilus igneus. The sequence goes on along the minus strand of JARFIW010001638.1, from coordinate 17,651,502 downwards.
TATAAGAGGCATATACAAACTAAACTGGGTTATTATGAGCTCACCATACTCCAGTGTGCAGTCAATTTAGGGTAACATGTGGGGCCCATCTACTCATATATTACTGAATTTATTTGAAAATAATTAAAAAATTAAGGACTTTAAAAACCTACCCTATTTTATGATTAGTGTATCAAACTGTTTTTAACTCATGTGAAGATAATTTATTTGTTAATAGCTGTAAATAAAGGTTGTATGATTGTTATATTATTTGGTGATTTTATTGAATGGTGTGCGAGTATGAAAGAGGAATGGTGATAAATTTAGGTATTTGAGAAGAGGCACAGCTGAGCTAGCCAGGGAAGCTAAATGAGTTGGCAGGCGAAATGTACTAGGGTAAGGAAATTATTTTTTTATAAATTTTTGAAATTTGGAAAATTTATATGTTGACCCTGGAGAAGCTTTCAATTGAACGGAGGTTCTACGGCACTTTTATGACGACCCAATGCGGAGGCTCAATGTTAAAAGTTTAGTCCCCAAAATTTATGAAATCCGAACTTTTGAGGCAAATCATATAATAGAAATTGATAAGGTTCAAGGTCTTGCATTGTCATCTAAATCTTGTAAAGTATTGGTGTTACAATTTAATAGAAACTAAAAAAGGAAAAAATTAGTCTTAAACGAACAAAATTGATACTGATGTACCCTTTATATTTACGATTTAATGAATAGTAGTGTCTATTAAGCTTATTTCAGTAAATGTTTAGTTCTATTAAAGAAAATTCAGATTATAAATTTAAAAAAACAAAAACATTATTTCTGTATAATACACATTCAAACGTGACTCGGGTCCATAGATTATTTGAAAACCACAAGAAAAACAAAATATTTATAACAGTGAAATTACTAATAAGCATACTCCAGACCATAATTATCCTAAATATAGGAGAGCTTTTATAAAATTCAATAAAGTTACATAGAACTAATATTACAGAGACATTCGTGTAAGTATAGTACAAAGTATAATCCACTAAATATTTCAAGTATATGCAGGCACTTAAAAGCACAGACGCTCAGTTATTGAAACTCATAGGGATCAATTTATTATATCATTTAATACAAAGTAAAAACGTTTAGAATGTATTTATTCAGCTTGATGAGAGAATGCAATAGCCGTGGTCACTTGATCTCTTCGTGATGGAACCATACAAGTTTATGTTTGATTCACGTGATATAAATGATGTAATATGGTATATCCTTCAGAATGCATAAAAAGTGAGAGGAATGACAGACGTTAGACAACGGACGGATAATAACGAATTTAATTATTCAACCATCAACAAGAACACTTGCAAAAGTAATCGCTGAGAGGTTAGTCGAGTACACCCGTTTGGGTTATGAATTAACAAACGAACGTTAATGTGATGAGATTTTGCGGATTTGTAACAGAAATCTACTACTTAAACAGATTTGGACGGTTTCGTTCCAATAAAAAAATATTGGAAAAAAGAACTGATGGCAAAGTAATTTACCATTAGCTCAATGAAATTCGTTAACCACCTGAAAGGGTAATTGTAAGTCATAGCTCATCAGAAGTTTTCGTTTTTGAGGCATTTATGCATTACGTTTGCTACGTGAAATATTGATAAAATTATACAACGTCTAATCTTAGTTAAGATATAGTGCTTAGTCAAGTTTTATTTTAAAATTTGAGACGTGTTAGAAATTATTATTGTGAATCATAAGGTTATGGTTAATTAAATATGAACCGAGTATGAAATTTTTCAATTTTGTGTGCGTATTTATTTATATGAATACTATTTACCTCTTGTGTTAAAATTGATATAAGTAATTTTAAAAATTTGTATGTATACCTGTTTACAAGAATAGTGATATAATGCTATATTAAAATAGATTTAGATGACGCAGTAGTTGAAATTTGTTGTTTTATTTGTTTAAACAAATATGTAGCATTTTGCAAAAGGGACTCCATTTCTCCAGGAGGTCAACGTAGTTAAAATGCCAATGCCCATCGTTTAGGAGACTATCAATAGACCATACTAGACTAAATGACTTGGCGTCCATAATTTACGACAGATTCAGTGTCAGCATTTTTTAAAAATAATATTTATTCGTTCTGCATAACTTATACAAAAAGCAGAAAAATTGAACGAAGAAGAAATCGTTCAAAATGAACTACAGTATAGTATAAACAGAAACCGCCCAATGGTCAATTTCGCTGGTTTTACTGCACTTGAGACTGCTTTATCTTGTTCTTGTCAAAACGTCAACAACGTCGTAAGATCTTTGCCATTACTAAAATTTAAATGCAAAGTGGAAAATTTCCTAAACGGTCTGTATCGAAAATCGACAATAAATGTTGTATGTGGCTTTCTACAGTTAAGTGATATTTTAGTTTACCTTTAGGATCATTAGTGGACGAATTAGAAATTAAGGGAACTCAAAGAAGAAGTAAGAACAACACTAATTAATTAGTTAAAATTATAAACGTACCTGTTTCGATGCAACATACCGTCACAAATATAAGTGCAAAAATGATTTTTAGAGAAACCATCTGGATTGGATTTTCAAGTACTGTATTTGCTGAGAAGAGGCCTTGGAGTTTATATATTTTTTTAATTGTTATCAAATCAATTAATAAGCAAGCCATTTATCTTACATGGTTATAAAATATTGTAAACATGCCGCTCTTAATCTTTGAACGCATCAATAAATTCTGTGTATGCTATCAAACTAATACCAAATAAAATAATCCCTAGTTTCTAAGTTGAAATGATTCAAACAAAAACGATGTGCTAATAACGTGATTAGTACGGATTAGATTTTCTTTGAAAATAAATGAACGATAAGACTTATAATTAACACACTGACCGCCAGGTGTATCCTTTTGGATACACCAAAGTTCTTGCCTAAAACGCCAAGTGTATCATTTATGATACACAGGTCTATCCTAAGCTTAGAACTTCGGTGTATCCGTACGGACACACCAAAATATAATTTTCACTGTGATTCTATACGGCTTGGCTTAGCAGTACAACATAGCGTACCGAATTTTTTCTTGCAAGTAAAAGGAAAGTTAAGATTGCAATAATATGTAGGGTATATTAAAGCTAAGTGTCAGAAAATTCAAAATATAAAACATATATATATATATATATATATATATATATATATAAAAGATTAATTGTAGTATATGAGCATGTTTATAATAGTTAATGCAAAGAATAGTTAATGCAAAAGAAAGGTTTACCCGAACATGCATCGCAAATGTTTCGTGCTTGCGATGGCATAACCTTTTTTCTTCAATTATTTTTCCATGTTAGCCGTAAATTTAATAGCAGTTAGAACAGCGGCCGCTTTTGTTTTCTGGATGAGAAATCAGATAGTAAATGGCTTTTGATTTTAGTGCAACTGCTGTCAATTTGGCTTAGCAAATTATTCATAGATTTTATAATTTTTTCTCGAAACTCCGTAATGATTGATTTTGTTGAATGCAGTGTATTTTCACAATACAAATAATAAGCATTTACAACTGATGTGCCCCAAATTATTTCAATTAGCAGTTTACGATACCATTTTGCACATCTACGCAAAGCTGTATTGTATAATGCCAATTAGTCACTTACGTCCATAGAAAACTTGCCATTGTCATAATCTAAAACACACCCAGGTTTTTCAATCTAGTAGAGTATAATTGACAATCCTGCCGCCACATTTCCTCCAGAATCCCACATTTCCTCACACATCTGGACCAAAAAGTTTTCTTCGACTAACCATTTTTCATCTTTCGAGATAAATATATCTTAAATTTTTCATCTTTCGAGACAAATGAGCATCCTCATTTCCTCCCACATCTGAACCAAAAAGTTTTCTTCGACTAACCATTTTTTTATCTTTCATCTGAACCAAATAGTTTTCTTCGTCTAGCCAATGCATCTTTCGAGATAAACCTATCTTGTTTGGTATCAATTAATATTAGAATTTTCTCAGCTACCCGAACCTCTAGGAATTTCTCAGATAGCATCACCCCCAAGGGAGCTACCCTGATTTTAAGATTTTGTACCTATAGCGACTTTTGAGCGTTCTTATAAACTTTTTTAGTCACGCGATACATCTTGTTAGTCTAAAATTTTACGCACATCCCGAATCTGCAAACAGATTTGAAATAGGACCACGCCCTGCAAAATTACACACATACCCTCTGCGAGATAAATCTTTCTCGACATTTCCACCCACGAGATAAACCTACCTTGTTTGGTATCAATTAATATTAGAATTTTCTCAGCTACCCATATCTCTTTAAATTTTTCAGATTGCACCATCCCTAAGGGAGCTACCCGAATTTTAAGATTTTTTACCTGTAGCGACTTTTGAGCGTTCTTATAAAAAATTTTATACATGCGATACATCTTGTTAGTCTAGAATTTTATGTAGAATCCGAATCTGTAAACAGATTTAATATAGGACCACGCCCTGCAAAATTACACACATACCCTCTGCGAGATAAATCTTTCTCCACATTTCCACCCACGAGATAAACCTACCTTGTTTGGTATTAATTAATATTAGATTTTTCCAGCTACCCATATCGCTTTAAATTTTTCAGATTGCATCATCCCTAAGGAGCTACCCCAATTTTAAGATTTTGTACCAAGATCAATTTCTAATCACCTCTCCTTTTAATATCTACAATCCTTTAACCAAACACGTAGCAGTATTAACATAAATTAAGCATGCGAAAATTTATTTTATCCAATTACAGTTTAATAAACTAATTACAATTTTTACAAAGTATAACATTATTTCCGGTGTGTCGAATCCAACTAGTTTAACCTGTAACAAAAAGATTAATGTGTTGTTTAAATAGACCTGTAATAAAAGAGATTAATGTAAAAAGAGGAAACGTGTTTTCGGTTAATAAGACATATTATCGTTAACCTAACAATATGTTTTACCGTCCAGCGACACCACGTGGAGGTAAACACATTCAATGTAATGGGTTTTAAATAGGAAAGTACGCTAAATGCTAGTCAATTAACAGCAATTAAATATTGCTTACTGACCTACCTTAATTAGGTTGCTGTACTATTAGGAATGATGTTTAAGACCTCGTACGTATTTTCCGGATTATATGTTGTATTCTTTTTATTAAGTAATCGAATAAATCGTTCCTTCTGCTTCCAAAGAAACTCGGACACTCCATCGTCGACGCTGGCGTTATTTATGCGATAGCTAGCCATACAGTTGTTAAACGCTGTGCTAATCATTTCTACGCCATCTTCGTTAGTAGCGGTAACTGATGCATTTTTATGTTTGTTGCTCCGTAGATGACTAGGGTATGCAGACTTTAACACCTCCATCTCGCACACTTTACACATAATTCGTGGTTGTTTCGTACAAGGCCCTTTAACAGCTGGCGGCGTTGAACGTTTACGGCTTAATGACATGCCGTGCTGTTTTCCTTGTGTCGCTGTAAGCTGTCCATTCTCGTAAAAGCGATACCGCAAGACCCAGAGTTTAAGTACTTTGCTGCGGACGGCTTAACCCTGGGCGATGTTACACCACGACATTTGTTCTGGTGCCGTTTGAGAGCATTTTTCCAGGTATAGGAAGCACCGCAAGGTTGCACTTATAAACGTTTGCAGGTACCATTTTAGTACAAAACAAAACCCGCACTATAGCACTTTAGTTAAACTTGTAAGCGAACTAACTAAAAAGCTTACTCGAGCGTACCTGATTTATGCTCCTTATAGAATGCAAACCGAAGGTTTCCGAAGACATCCGAACGAAGTTGAGGATTCGGCGGGGAACTAAATGAGGTCATAATCCTCGCTGCTCGTCCAATACATTTAGCGCCAATGCATGCACCTGGTCCGCTTCGTCGATGGTGCGAATGCCGTTAGTAGAAACACCGGAAAACGTCTTCCATGTTATACGGATCGTGTGCATATTAAAAATCCAAAAGAGCGGTAGCACACGCACACAAGTTGTCTGCAAGTCGTGCTGTAGAAGATGCAGTGCTACTATAACCAAAAACACTTTAAACCATTACTAAGAAAATACCAACTTGTTGTCTACAGGATACTTACAACAATTTAATTTTAAATAACTTCTACGTCATACTTTAGGAAATGATAGGCTTGAATATTTTCCAAATGAATCACCAAGCGAAAGTATATGTTAGCGGTATTCAAATTACCCATTAATTTCCCATTTTACGACCGTGGTTAATTATAGATTAAAATTTAATTTGTGCACGTTCGAGCTTCCGTAAACTAACATATTTTATAGCAACAATGCGCTGTATAATAGATGCATACCCTTCGCCGCGCTACTGCTATTCTTGTAATTGCTAGAAAAGTCACTCTCCTTTTACTGTTAGGAGCGATGCAAAGCACCATTTTTATACTTTCTATAGCACATCGCGCACTTTTTCGTCTGATAATTAAATTTTGCTTCTGTAGGCTTTTACACTTTCGCATAGCGGTCGGCCGCATGTATTGATTTCTAGAACCGGTAAGTATTCGATATCGTCCAAATAGAGAATTAGATGCTCGATGTCTATCAATTTCCGATTCCCTCGTAAAAGGTAGAAAAACTCGGTCAATCATCCATTAAACTTCGACCCGCTACCGTTTTGATAATTTCCAAACATTTTCGAACGACAATGGGCTGAGAATTTTAAACCTCCGAGGGATCTTTAAGTCGTGGTCAATTACACATCCAGCTACGCGTAAACTAACATATTTTGCAGCAACTGTATAATACATGCATACCCCTTCTCTGCGCTACTGCTATTCTTGTAGTTGCTTGGAAAAGTCAGTCGCCCTTTTACTGCTAGGGCCGCTAAAAGCACCATTCCATACTTTATTTATAAGTATAGCACATCGCACACTTTTTGTCGGTTAATTAAATTTTTGTTTATGTAGGCCTTTACACTTTCGCTTATTTAAACATCTAATACGACCGATTAACCACTTTCGATTATTCTAACGGGAGCCACCATACATCCCACCGCACCGTTCTTTTGAATCCAACGATCCTATGGGCTTCCACGCACTAACACCTGACGTATCTTTCCTACTATTTGTTAAACAAAACCACCGGTATCACCATTGTGACGTAAACAGATGTTTGTGGATGTGTACGAGTATGTAACCATATACATTAACCAGTCTAAGCTATTTTATTTAGTCCACGAAAACTACTATTTTTCTAAACCACAATTAATAATCGCCTTTATAGGTCCCACATTTCGACCATTACCCAATGACTGGTGCTACGTACATGGAAACGTTAATTTCTTATTGGAGAATTCTTATTCTCCCGCGCACTGCCGCGTAGTTGCATGCCTACCCCTTTTGGAGGTATATGCTCGTTATAGGTTGTAAGACCCTCGGTTTTACTTAACTACAATTCGTGAAACCCTTTAATCTTTTAATCGTATCTTTCTCGCCTACATTACAGTAGGACTTAGCCCTATTACCAACAAATTCTAATACTGGACCCCATTAAATACGTCTTTAATTTTCCTACAACTTTTTTTTGACAAGTGTTATATTGTATTTATTATACGCAGGGTAGTCACTCTTTTAAGATAAATATATTTTGCTAGGTATCAACTAATATTAAATTTTCTAGGGACCCCAAATCTGTAAACAGATTTTAAATAGGACCACCCATACAAAGTTATGCGTTTTAAAGACCCAAATTATTAATTTTGCTCATCTTTATTTAACACCATCTTTAGAACCCTTTTTTGCTATGCAAGACATATGCCTTAACTAACCATCTCCCGAGAAATCTAAAACCGCCGTGTCTCGCAAATACCACGTGGAGATAACACGTATACTCTGTCAACCAGGATAGAAGCCGGAAGGATTTGGAAGGTGGGAGAAGAACTTAAAAATTATGGAATCTTAAAACTAATATATACAAATATAAACAACTATCTTATATCTTTACGCCCCATGCGTAGATTGTTGTACTATTAGGAATGATGTACCTTTTGTTATCTTCCCTCGATAAACTAATTTTATTAATAAGCTGCGTATGCAAATCGTATTCTTTTACTCCGGATACATACGCAGGCAAGTACTCGATACCATCCAAATAAAGGTTTGGATGCTTGGTGACTGTTAACATCCGCTTCCCTCGTGTACGCCCAGACACATCCCAGCCCATGAGCACCCTGCGCATGCACACCCTTGCCCATGCGCACCGCTGCGCGTGCACACCCTGCCCATGCGTGCTGCCCATGCGCATCCCTCTCTGTGCGAGTGCTATTTCGGGTAACGTCACAGCCTTTTATAAATAAAGAACAATGTTATATACTATTATAAAATGTTTATTCTGACATTATACATAACAAATTTAAAATATTTAATGCCAAGCATGGGGTCATTTAAACTTAATTTTAATACAAAGTTATACACAGAAGACAGTCCTTTCTTTATGTTTGTTTGGAGTGGCTTTAATTTTATCTAATTTTATTCGCAGCTTAAAATTTAAATCGATACCCAAGTCCTCTATCTCCTTTTCTAACCAATAGTTTGATACATAGAGACCGTCTAGGTTTTCGAATTGTAAAATGTACCGAAGTTTGCCTCTATATTTAAAGTCTTTGATTCCGCCGACAACTAGATCCATACCTTAGTGTAATTCTTGCAGCTTGTGACAATATTTTAATCGCAGCTTTCCCACTATATCCTGCATACGTATCTTGTTAGCTTGATCGACTTCTTCTTGTCGGTATTGGAGGAAATCCTTATTCTCCCACAGACTGTTGCGTAGTTGCATGTCCACCACTTTTGGGAATATATGGTTGTTATAGGTTGTTAGACCCTCGGTTTTAAATGATCCAAAAGGTTCTTTACTAGGCAAATATACAATGTTTAACGGACCCCCTTTGCGTGTGGTGTACGCAAAGATTACGAAACCCGCATTCCTTAGTTCGTCTTTGTTATCTGCCATTTTGATAAATACGTTTTAGAATAACCTTTTAAAAATATACGGATTTAGTACCATCCTTTTCTGCAAGGACGCCTACATAACTAAAGAGTCTTTTTACTAACCACAAATGCATACAACTTGTAGAAACCAGATGTATCTAAGTCAGTCCATCGACACTAAAATAATCTTTTAATTCTTCCTCATTTTCTCTAATAAGATGTTCTTTGTCTAACACATCTTTGTATTGATCGCGTATTGTCGCAGTGTTTTCCATGTAGTCCAATTTTCGCCTTTTGCATCCATTTCCTCTAATTCCAGCTGTCTTTTCCTTCCACTTACAGCGTATGGTATACATAATGGGGCAATTTCCTTTAGCGTAAACGGATAGAGTTTACTACCAATATTTACGCGTTGTCGTACAACCTCTGGACGAATGTTAGGCGTATCTATCAATCCCAAGTCCGAAATTACTATTTCTTTTGGAATTGTAGAATATGGTGTTGCAGATTGTGTAAAATATGTACTACCTGCTTTAATGTAGCACTTGTGTAAGATTTTATTTTATCTTGGTTGTCTTCCTCCTCTACTATCTCCAAATAATTTACAGGTAAATAGTTAAAACTAAAAGCCGAAAGCACATACTTTATCAATTTTTCCCTTTCCTCTGGTTTTTTGGACAACTTAATTTGCAAGCCTGTCAATTTCTTTGTATTGCCATTCCCCCAATACACGTACTGTAGCAGGTTATTATACACTAAACAGCAGCTATTTTGTAGCTTGTCCGATAGCTTACTCCACATTTTGGTAAGTGGTACCGAGTACATTGGCGCCTTTAGGAAGTATAACTTACTATCTTCCAATAAGGTTAAACAGTCTTTTAAGGGTTTATACACCCGTTCCGCACTGACATAGCTTCCAATTGCACAGTTGTATATTGTCGCTTCCAATCGCGTAATACCATGTTCTTTGGCCAAAGTAGACGCAAATGTTTCCCTTAAACGTACATCTGGACAACGTAAAAATCTAGTATATGATTGCCAAGTTGTTTATTAACACCAGGACTTGTTATCTGGCACACAAATTTGTTGTAAATCTTAATTCTTGCATTGGTTGTTAGCCATGTTAAACAATCAATCCCGCAGTTTTATCGTTGTCAACTATAATATTACACTTTTCTTCGTATTCTCCCTTATAGCAAAAGTTATGCTTTGTAGTTAAATAATTACACATCTCCATCTTGCTAAATATGCCTGCAAAATCTTGGGTTACATCCATGTCAAAAAGATAGAAATAATCTTTTTCGACTTCGTCTAATATATCTGGTAGTTCCTCCAATAAAGTTTCCAACTTAACATCTGCTAGTTCCACTTTGTATGGAACACATATAGGATTTTGGAATTTTTATTAATGCATTCGAGGTCTTCTTTTCCGATAATTTCTTTTACTCTCTGGCCTATCTTGTTACTGCTTTCCAGAGAAAACGGAAGCTTAGCTTTAACACCATGCCTAGCGGAAACAAATCGGTCGAACTTTCTTCGTAGATAGCTGTTAAATGCACCACAAATTTCTTTTTAGGATAAACATTTTTGTTTGCAGATGCTTGTTCGGTGTCAGAAAGGTCGCAAATTTTAACCAACATTATATTGTCACAAAATGGTTCTGTAATTGGTGTGTGTAGTCCGCCAGTCAGCATCTTTTCGCCTTCGACATAACAAATATTACCAATATCTGTCACCAGATTATTGTTGCACATATTTTCTGCCAACAGCCATAATCCAAATCGCTCATTTGTCGGTTTCACTTTATTCCCAAGAAGTTGAGAAACGTTAATCACCTTGGAGACGCTCATGTTTACCGTTCTAGCTACCGTCAACTACTAAATTGAATACGAAAATTTGTTCCCTTATGTATCCTACAGAGTGGGGCGTATATTACCGAAAATAGTCGAATATGTTGTTAAAAATGTCTTACTATAACTAAGCTCACCCAAAACTACTTCCTTATATACCAAATTTAATCTCCCTGCTCACATAACCACATGACCATATGACCATATGACCACATGACCACATGACCATATGACCACATGACCACATGACCATATGACCACATGACCACATGACCATATGACCACATGACCACATGACCATATGACCATATGACCACATCACCATATGACCACATGACCACATGACCATATGACCGCATGACCATATGACTTAATTGCTTTTTAATGAGTTTTCTCATTAAAAACCCATTAGCACTAATTGCTTTTAATGAGTTTTTCCATTAAAACCAAGTGTGGACCTAGGTTAGATAAAGGAAAAATTAATAGGTTAGCCAGCGCCGCGGCGCTGACCTAACCTATTAAGTAAACCTATTAAGTAAAACCTATAACGAGCATATACCTCCAAAAGGGGTAGGCATGCAACTACGCGGCAGTGCGCGGGAGAATAAGAATTCTCCAATAAGAAATTAAAGTTTCCATGTACGTAGCACCAGTCATTGGGTAATGGTCGAAATGTGGGACCTATAAAGGCGATTATTAATTGTGGTTTAGAAAAATAGTAGTTTTCGTGGACTAAATAAAATAGCTTAGACTGGTTAATGTATATGGTTACATACTCTCGTACACATCCACAAACATCTGTTTACGTCTACAATGGTGATACCGGTGGTTTTTGTTTAACAAATAGTAGGAAAGATACGTCAGGTGTTAGTGCGTGGAAGCCCATAGGATCGTTGGATTCAAAAAGAACGGTGCGGTGGGATGTATGGTGGCTCCCCGTTAGAATAATCGAAAGTGGTTAATCGGTCGTATTAGATGTTTAAATAAGCGAAAGTGTAAAGGCCTACATAAACAAAAATTTAATTAACCGACAAAAAAGTGTGCGATGTGCTACACTTATAAATAAAGTATGGAATGGTGCTTTTTAGCGGCCCTAGCAGTAAAAAGGGCGACTGACTTTTCCAAGCAACTACAAGAATAGCAGTAGCGCAGAGAAGGGGTATGCATGTATTATACAGTTGCTACAAAATATGTCAGTTTACGCGTAGCTCGGATGTGTAATTGATCACGACTTAAAGATCCCTCGGAGGTTTAAAAATTCTCAGCCCATTGTCGTTTGAAAAATGTTTGGAAATTTATCAGAACGGGAGCGAGTCGAAGTATAATGGATGATTGACCGAGTTTTTTTTACCTTTTACGAGGGAATTGGAAGTTGACAGACATCGAGCATCTAATTCTCTATTTGGGCGATATCGAGTACTTACCGGTTCTAGAAATCAATACGTGCGGCCGGCCGCTATGCGAAAGTGTAATAACCTACAGAAGCATAATTATCAGACGAAAAAGTGCGCGATGTGCTATAGAAAGTATAAAAAATGGTGCTTTGCATAGGTCCTAACAGTAAAAGAAGAGTGACTTTTCTAGCAATTACAAGAATAGCAGTAGCGCGGCGAAAGGGTATGCATCTATTATACAGCGCATTGTTGCTATAAAATATGTTAGTTTACGGAAGCTCGAACGTGCACAAATTAAATTTTAATCTATAATTAACCACGGTCGTAAAATGGGAAATTAATGGGTAATTTGAATACCGCTAGCATATACTTTCGCTTGGTGATTCATTTGGAAAATATTCAATCCTATCATTTCCTAAAGTATGACGTAGAAGTTATTTAAAATTAAATTGTTGTAAGTATCCTGTAGACAACAAGTTGGTATTTTCTTAGTAATGGTTTAAAGTGTTTTGGTTATAGTAGCACTGCATCTTCTACAGCACGACTTGCAGACAACTTGTGTGCGTGTGCTACCGCTCTTTTAGATTTTTAATATGCACACGATCCGTATAACATGGAAGACGTTTTCCGGTGTTTCTACTAACGGCATTCGCACCATCGACGAAGCGGACCAGGTGCATGCATTGGCGCTAAATGTATTGGACGAGCAGCAAGGATTATGACGTCATTTAGTTCCCCGCCGAATCCTCAACTTCGTTCGGATGTCTTCGGAAACCTTCGGTTTGCATTCTATAAGGAGCATAAATCAGGTACGCTCGAGTAAGCTTTTTAGTTAGTTCGCTTACAAGTTTAACTAAAGTGCTATAGAGCGGGTTTTGTTTTGTACTAAAATGGTACCTGCAAACGTTTATAAGTGCAACCTTGCGGTGCTTCCTATACCTGGAAAATGCTCTCAAACGGCACCAGAACAAATGTCGTGGTGTAACATCGCCCAGGGTTAAGCCGTCCGCAGCAAAGTACTTAAACTCTGGGTCTTGCGGTATCGCTTTTACGAGAATGGACAGCTTACAGCGACACAAGGAAAAACAGCACGGCATGTCATTAAGCCGTAAACGTTCAACGCCGCCAGCTGTTAAAGGGCCTTGTACGAAACAACCATGAATTATGTGTAAAGTGTGCGAGATGGAGGTGTTAAAGTCTGCATACCCTAGTCATCTACGGAGCAACAAACATAAAAATGCATCAGTTACCGCTACTAACGAAGATGGCGTAGAAATGATTAGCACAGCGTTTAACAACTGTATGGCTAGCTATCGCATAAATAACGCCAGCGTCGACGATGGAGTGTCCGAGTTTCTTTGGAAGCAGAACGAACGATTTATTCGATTACTTAATAAAAAAAGAATACAACATATAATCCGGAAAATACGTACGAGGTCTTAAACATCATTCCTAATAGTACAGCAACCTAATTAAGGTAGGTCAGTAAGCAATATTTAATTGCTGTTAATTGACTAGCATTTAGCGTACTTTCCTATTTAAAACCCATTACATTGAATGTGTTTACCTCCACGTGGTGTCGCTGGACGGTAAAACATATTGTTAGGTTAACGATAATATGTCTTATTAACCGAAAACACGTTTCCTCTTTTTTACATTAATCTCTTTTTATTACAGGTCTATTTAAACAACACATTAATCTTTTTTGTTACAGGTTAAACTAGTTGGATTCGGGTACACACCGGAAATAATGTTATACTTTGTAAAAATTGTAATTAGTTTATTAAACTGTAAATTGGATAAAATAAATTTTCGCATGCTTAATTTATGTTAATACTGCTACGTGTTTGGTTAAAGGATTGTAGATATTAAAAAGGAGAGGTGATTAGAAATTGATCTTGGTACAAAATCTTAAAATTGGGGTAGCTCCCTTAGGGATGATGCAATCTGAAAAATTTAAAGAGATATGGGTAGCTGGAAAAAATCTAATATTAATTAATACCAAACAAGGTAGGTTTATCTCGTGGGTGGAAATGTGGAGAAAGATTTATCTCGCAGAGGGTATGTGTGTAATTTTGCAGGGCGTGGTCCTATATTAAATCTGTTTACAGATTCGGATTCTACATAAAATTCTAGACTAACAAGATGTATCGCATGTATAAAAAATTTTATAAGAACGCTCAAAAGTCGCTACAGGTAAAAAATCTTAAAATTCGGGTAGCTCCCTTAGGGATGGTGCAATCTGAAAAATTTAAAGAGATATGGGTAGCTGAGAAAATTCTAATATTAATTGATACCAAACAAGGTAGGTTTATCTCGTGGGTGGAAATGTCGAGAAAGATTTATCTCGCAGAGGGTATGTGTGTAATTTTGCAGGGCGTGGTCCTATTTCAAATCTGTTTGCAGATTCGGGATGTGCGTAAAATTTTAGACTAACAAGATGTATCGCGTGACTAAAAAAGTTTATAAGAACGCTCAAAAGTCGCTATAGGTACAAAATCTTAAAATCAGGGTAGCTCCCTTGGGGGTGATGCTATCTGAAAAATTCCTAGAGGTTCGGGTAGCTGAGAAAATTCTAATATTAATTGATACCAAACAAGATAGGTTTATCTCGAAAGATGCATGGGCTAGACGAAGAAAACTATTTGGTTCAGATGAAAGATAAAAATGGTTAGTCGAAGAAAACTTTTGGTTCAGATGTGGGAGGAAATGAGGATGCTCATTTGTCTCGAAAGATGAAAAATTTAAGATATATTTATCTCGAAAGATGAAAATGGTTAGTCGAAGAAAACTTTTGGTCCAGATGTGTGAGGAAATGTAGGATTCTGGAGGAAATGTGGCGGCAGGATTGTCAATTATACTCTACTCAATCTCTTTTCCAAATTTTGTTTTTGTGGTTTTTATTTTATTTGAGTGATACGTCGGGAGCATCAACACATTTCGTTTATCTCCCCATTTTAAAATTGTTATCTCTTCATATGATTCCCTTGCTATTACTTCATCTTTAGATAATTTTGCTTGTATTACAGCTTCCGGGATGTTTTCTGATTTTTCGCATAGTACCTACAACCAACTTTTGCACTAGTGGCACGCCCACATAGAAATTGTCTAAATAAAGTGTTCTACCTTTACCTAAACGATTCTTTGTCAGATTTAAGACTACGTTCTCAGGTACTGACAATTCTTCAGTTGAATCTCTTCCAATATAAAAAGACATATTTCTAGTATATCCTTTTTCTGTACAAAGTTTATACAACTTGGTTCAGTAACGTTGTCGTTTTGTTTTTATATACTGACGGAAGGTAAGTCGGCCTCGCTAGGGAACCATAGTTTCGTCAATACATATTCTTTCAATAGGCGTAAATGTACTTTGAAAGCGTTCTATGAATTTATTCAGTACGTTTTTGAGTTTGTACAAAATATTCTCCAGGGGAGCGTCCTCATTGGTTGAAAAGTGCCAGAATTTTAACAGCAATTCGAATCGGTTACGGATCATAACTTTATTAGGAAGTGGAAGTGAATATAATTCATTTCTGCTCAAGTGGTCAGACAATTTGGGCAATTTGACTAGGCGCATATAACCAATCAGGGAAATAAATAATTTCATTTCTTCAAAATCGGTTGGTGATCAGAAATACAGTCTAGACTTGACTCCACTATCGTTTGTTGTCAGAAATGGAGTAGAGTAGATGTTTGTTTCTTCTTCCAAGATATTTGTGATTTTGGGGCATGGGAAAAAAAAGTAGTCTACTGGTTCTGCCATTGCCAAGACCCCACTAATTTCTGGTTTCATTCCCCCACGACCAGTGTAATCAAAAACTTGTTGATTTCCTTGTGGCAAGTTCCAAGAGGTAACCGGCACACTTTCAAATTTACCTTTCTTCTTTTTTGTTTTGGGTTTGGTATGTGAATAATTTTCTTCTTCTCGTTGTATTGGCTGTGAAGGAACATTTATTTGCATTTTTTGTTGGCTAGCTTTCCTGGTCAGAACCTTTCCCTTTTGTTTCCGAAAAGAGGGTCGGCGTCACTAGGGGATGCGGATTCTTAAACAGATGATGAAGACGATCTATGAGATGGAACATATGAATCCTCCGATGATATATATTTCTCTTTAGCTTCAGAGTAATCCACGTCTTCATCGCTCAAATCATCGTAATCACCAGATTCGTGTATATGGGCTAAGTCAGAGTCAGTCAGTTCTTTTTGAAACATTGCACACTGTAGAACTGTATACACTGATTCTGAATGTTATATTTGCTAACGCACTAAATCACTAACACATCAAAAACCGTCAATGGATTTGGTGAAATGTGTCTATAATATCGTCCTGAAACAAAAGACAAAGTTACTACAGTCCCAAAAGTGAATATAACTAAATGACGCAAGTTTTAACGTATGGATCATTAAAGATACACCCGGCCTACTAGATGACACTACTAGGCCAAGCCGGGTGTATCACTTAGGATACACCAAACAAAAGTAAGGATTTAGAAATAACTAAAACAAAAATACAAAGTTAATTATATAAATGGTCGTTTTTTAAGTTAGCAAAACCAAAATCAGTCTTGGCCTATGAGAATGGCGGTACAAAATAATGCTTGGCGGTCAGAGTGTTAATATGGCGTCAACATCAAAAAATAAAAAATATGTTTTAAAAACCCAAAATTTATTATGGATATTATAGAAGCGAATGATCACTCTAACAAATAACCCTAAATTGCTTTGCTTTTTAGTGTATAGACTTTAGTACCATTAATTTACTAATAAAACTATCAAACACTTTTGGAAAAGTCTTCGGTCAGAAACTTTAAATAAAAAGTTTGTAATAGAAGCTTAAATCAAGATCACCAAGTAGAGGGCTGAACTCATTTCCCGTTTCTTTTTATAATAACTACTACTACATAAGATTTTGCTCAGATGTCATTACAAGTAAAAACAACGACGACATGTTTTTTAATCTCCTAGGCATAAAAGAAATGCAATCTGGATGTTTGTCATCGTCTCTAAAGATATTGCGTGGGTCTAGGATAGACGTGACATCTTCAGATGTCAATGCGCGTCAGATTAAATTGTTAGCTGACCGTCAACACTAGGTTTACAATTCAAACCAAGACGTCCAATTTTATACACAAGTGAACTGCAATTGCACGTACAATTGGCTTCAAGTATTAAATCAGTTGCTATTCTGAAGAAATGTCATCAAGTAGGGTTTCCAAAGATGAAACTGGGGGTACAGAAAACCAAACGCTAGCATAAGCGGATAAAATATTAAGTTATTAAATTAGGAATTGCCCAAAAGGACGGGAATTCCCTAACAGAATAATTGTGTACCGACCAACTAGAGGCGCGGAATTGCGTCTATATAAACAATTAAAAATATGGAACAAAATATTGAACAATTTACCAAATAATTAGGTGCAATTTCAAGCTACATTACCAATGGCACCTACTTTGAAAGGTTTTCAACCTGTCGTAAATTATGGGCGCCAAGTCATCTAGTCCAGTATGGTCTAGTGAGAGTCTCCTACACGACAAGTATTCCTGGGTATTTTAACTACGTTAACCTCCTGGTGATAAATACTGTTTCTATAAACAAATACGCACACAAAATTGAAAAATTTCGCAATCACTTCATATTTAATTAAGCATAAACCTATGATTCACTATAATAATTTTCAACACGTCTCAAATTTTAAAATAAAACTTGACTAAACACTAGACCTTAACTAAGAGTGGACGTGCACTTTTGCATGTGCTCGAATCTGCTCTGGAAGCAATTATTTCACTAGTATGTTGGTACAGTCAAAATTGTGTTTCTAGAGGCATCGACAACTTTTGCTGACGAATGGAACCTTTGACCACGTAGTTCGTGCTTGTTTTCAGAGAGGTATAGAAATCGTTGGGATTTAGGTCGGGACTGTACAGAAAAATAAGCTAACAATGCGACGTTTTGTTGCGTTAAAAATTCAATTTCTTTGTGAGCTGTGTGATAACTTACATTGACCTGGTGGGAGATAATTCTTTGTTTGGGACTTGGACTGGCGGCAACCAAATGGTTGTATACCAATTGGCGGTAACAGTTCTTTCATCTTGTAGAGGAATTCTTACTATATGATTTTCTTTCGTTAAAAAAGTTGCGACCATCTTTTTGGTGACACTTCGAGGAAGGACGGATCAATTTTGTTGGCCTTTCTTTACCTTGGAATATCTAAGCAGATGACTGGCGTTTAATTTCTGGCTCGTATGAGTAAATCCAAGATTCATCACCATTCACGATGTTTTGAAAGTTCCCTGCGTTGAAGTGGTCTAGAGTTTCTTGTCACTAATATACTCTATAGTTTTCTGTTTTTCGGTCAACAGATGTGATATCCAACGGGAAACTAATCTTTTACACACAATACTTCATGTTAAGTTTTTTGAATTAAAGTGTGTGCAATCCCTATGTTTGAATTTTGCGATATTTCACATGCCGATTTTCGTTGATGAGCTTGTGCACAAGCATCAACATTTTCTTGAGATACTGCCGTTTTTGGTGCACCTGCTCTTCATTCGTCGCTAAGACTAATCCGTCCACGTTTGAGTTTTCCATACCAATGGGAAATTGTTGAGTGATGTGATGCTTCATTGTAGAAAACAGCAACCGGCTTGAAGAAACATGCTTGTTCAAATAAATGTTAATTTGTGTTTTGTATTGTATTGTATCAATATTAGTATTTGATAATAAAAAAAAATTAGACAAAAAAAATTGTAATATATTAATATATGATGATAAAAAAAATTAGGCACAAAAAATAATTGTATCAACATTAATATTTGATGATAAAAGAAAATTTAGAAAAAAAAATAATGTCTTAGAAAATTATTGCGCGAAAATTTTCACGGTTTAATTCCATTTTTCAATTAACTTGTTAACTTTGATAGATCGTTATTGCTTTGTGAACTATGGATTTAGGTCAGCTAAAAATGGAAGTTAATTTTTAGTACTGATATTTCATTAGTAGCGTCCTGTATCTCCT
Source organism: Platerodrilus igneus (assembly GCA_036346225.1). Classification (NCBI taxonomy): domain Eukaryota; kingdom Metazoa; phylum Arthropoda; class Insecta; order Coleoptera; family Lycidae; genus Platerodrilus; species Platerodrilus igneus. The sequence goes on along the minus strand of JARFIW010001638.1, from coordinate 17,632,291 downwards.
AGTATGCAAAATATACAGGCCATCTCTTACTATCGAAGTCATATTCTTTCCCGTATTACTGTCGAACGATTGTTTGGAATATGGACATAAGAAATTCCAAGTCTTGGAAAAGCTCTAAGAGCAACAATTGAAATTCATCTGGTGTAAATATGTTGGAGGCTCTGTAGCTTAGTTGCTATGTGTGTGACTCTGAGCACAAGGTCCCGGGTTTGAATCCCGACACGGTCCGCTTGAAAAATGTTAGAAGAGCATTTAGCACAAAAATACGCCCTGGTACGAATGAGAACTAAAATGTTGATCCCGTGCGTGAGTGCTGTCGCGCACGTTAAAGTACCTATCTCGTTTGCAACGGCAAGCGTTGGGCAAAATTCAATATTTTCGGATAAAAAAACTCGCTTCCTGGTCAATGTAGTACCTTCTGGTGGAGCATTGGAAAAATCAAAGTTCGTGGTGTAATATGTGCCACTGTAGTACTACATAACATTATTGTAAGCTACAATTTGGAAGACGTGGTCGATAAGTCTCTACTGTCTATAGATTATGTTAATGGAAATATAGCTCAGCAAAAAGTTGATGGATTAGCATTTATAATAATACTTTTAAATAATGATTATAATAATCCAATCTGAACGGACCTGCACCTTGACGACGTTCTAAAATACTAGAACAGGTAGAATGGCTTGCACGTTTCAATGAGCTAAATAACCGAACTATAGGTTTAACCAAATTATTAGGATCTTTAGTGGGGAACCAGACTAAGACAGGTTCTCGAAAGAGGGCAGCAGCTTGGGTCGGTATGACATTCTAAGACACACTACTGCGATGTGGAAGACAACGGAAACCACCACATTACCTCCCAAATACACTGCGTGCAGAAATTGTTAAACATGATGGCATCCTCTGGGGTAAAAGATTCCGGAGGTAAAATATTCCCCTATTCGGATTTCCGGGAGGGAACTACTTCGAGGGATGTGATTCAAAAGAATAGAAAAGGATCTGTGAACATTCTGCGAGTCGGAGCGTAGAATGTCAGGATAGATGCAGACTGTGCAAATTTCAGGGAAATGTGTAGGTTGGTTCAGACTAGGAAATAATGAGGGTGCGCGTCCAACCAGTTCTAGGACTGAGGACCTAATAATGATTATGATTATAATAATGCTAATAAGCAATGAAATTAAAAATTAATTTAAGGTTTTTTTTATATTTATAAGTATTTGTTAATTAGTATTACAGTATAAAGTTTATCGAAATAATATATATTATATACCAGGTAATCGAATTGTGTAAAATATTTATACATTAATTGTAACTTTCCTATAATATAAAGATTAATACAAATTTTTCACTATAAGTAGTTTGAAATAAACTATTTCTATACTAAAATTCGTTTTTCTTAAACATTTCAAGCGGAGCTTTTGGTATTCTGTTTTGACTGTAGCTATTTTCATGAGAATGTTATAGAGTGCTTTTTGTTGTTGTATAGATCAGATTTCATCCAAAACCTCTTTTCCTTATCAATCCTTTTACTATACTGACTTAACCTCTTTCGGAAGTTCGGTGTAGTAGTATACGATAGTGGCTCTACAATTAATCAGTTATAAGGTTTTACATATATGTTTGTGTATGTTGCATGAATAAAATGCTGTTCAAGTCTACCCACTATAAGTTGCTTAATTTTCTAATCAGAATATTATATATTATTTGGATGAAAGTGTTTTACTTACATTCAAACACGTAACACATTTTATTTGTTCTTAATTTTGTCTACTTGTGCATTTTAAATTTGTGTATGTTCATCAACAAGCTCATTCTTTTCGTATTAATAATTCAACGCTTTGACATTGTTTGATGTTTCCATTAGTGTCCTAATCTTACATTTTGTTATCGTGTTATAGCTATTACTTATTAAGCAATTGAACTGGTTGTTTCACTTGTCCGCAGGCGATTATAATTTTCTTTTTAATATTTCAGTGTTGATTGTTCCATTTGCACACCACAATATGTAAAAATAAGATGTTTTCAAAATGGCCGACATGCTGCGTGGAGAAAAGGCCTTGCGGTAGTTTAGCTTTGACCGTCATCTAGTCTTTGTATCCTGTTAATCTATCCTCAATGTGTAACTTAAAGCTTATGTGTAAGTTCAGGACCAATTGCAATTTAATGATTATCTGCCATCTGAAAATGATTTGTAACCGACGTTAATTTGTAACTTGAGTTTATTTGCAGCAGTGTAGACCGGAATTTCGGTTAATTACAACTGCGTTTGAACATGATGGTATTAAGAACGAATT